>OY282558.1:189770314-190236767 GCA_958295665.1 Tipula vernalis
AGGAAGGTCGATTACATGAACCGACCAAATAATTATCCGAACCCAACCTTCAAGAGAGAACAAAAATCGGATATCAATGAAAAAGCTCAGAAACAACAAAGAGTATTTCACCTGGAACAGGAAAACGACGAAAACCCGTATGAAGAATATATTAGTGGTTACGACGACAACGAGAAAGAAGTCTCAGATGTAAACGATGAAATAAATTTTATAGAGGAGGCCTCTCTAGCCTACCCTACATAGAATACCAGTGCCGCAATAATAAAATATTAAAGTTCCTCATAGACACGGGTGCAAATAAAAACTTTGTAAAAAAGGAACTCGCTAAGGGTGCTCAGCCCGTAAATAAACCATTCACCGTTAAATCAGCTGGAGGTGATATACAAATAAAACAGAAAATAACCGCACCTATATTCCAAAAATTTAGAAATAATATGCAAGTAGACTTCTTTATATTACCGAACCTAACTTCATTCGACGGTATAATTGGGGATGATACCTTAAAAAAAGTAGAGGCGATGATAGACAGGAGACAAAATATCTTAACCATCTCTCCAGGCATCGACATCCCATTGAAAGAGAAAATTTCAACCCAAGTCAACAACATTGAAATGAGAGACAACCATTTGGACGAAGAAACAAAGCTAAAATTAAAAACAATGATCAATAAATATCTACCACTCTTTGGAGCCATTGGAGACCAACCGACCATTTAAACGAACGTGAGGGCGGAGATCAAAACTACTACGAATGACCCGATCTTCACAAAATCGTATCCATACCCGATCAACATGAGGGCCGAAGTGGACCAACAAATAAAACAACTACTCAATGACGGCATTATAAGACCATCGAAAAGTCCGTATAATTCACCCATTTGGATTGTAAAGAAGAAAATGGATGCATCGGGATCAAAAAAGTATCGAATGGTCATAGATTTTAAAAGATTAAACGCAGTCACCGTGTCGGACACTTATCCAATACCAGACATATCTAATACCATCGCAAATCTGGGAAACTCCAAATTCTTCACAACGATAGACCTTACATCCGGATTCCACAACATTAAGATGATGGAAAAGGATATACCTAAGACGGCATTCTCGACAATGAACGGGAAATACGAATTCACCAGACTACCGTTTGGACTGAAAAACGCGCCAGCGATTTTTCAGAGAATAATCGATGACGTCTTAAAGGAATACATCGGTAAAATATGTTATGTATACATTGATGATATATTTGGAGGAGAAAACCAAGAGGAACACCTGAAAAATGTCAACAAAATTCTAGACAGACTATGGAAAGCTAATCTCCGAGTCAGTTTAGACAAGACCGAATTTTTAAAAGAGGAAACCGAATTCCTAGGATATATAATAACGAACAAAGGAATAAGAACGGATCGAAAAAAAGTAATGGCCGTGCAGAAACTAAAACCACCTGAAAATCTTAAGGAATTGAAAAGTTTCCTTGGATTAACATCATACTATAGGCGATTCATCAAAGACTTGGCAAAGGTAGCAAAACCTTTGACGAATCTTACAAGAGGGGAGAATGCGCAAATAAAAGCTAGCCAGTCAAAAAAAGTAGACATCAACTTAACAGACGTCGAATTGAAAGCATTCGAACATCTAAAATCACTAATGTCATCGGCGGACCTATTGATATTTCCGGACTTCGACAAACCGTTTATTCTAACAACGGACGCGTCGAACCACAGCATCGGGGCCGTCAGGCTAGAGGAGTACAACTACGAGATTGTCTACAAACCCGGAATTACAAATAAAGTAGCGGACGCACTATCAAGACTGAAGTTGGAGGTCAACACACTTTCGTCATCAAGCGATGAGACCGTACAAAGTGCAGAAGAAGATGGCACACAACTAATTCCGCATTGCGAAGCCCCAATAAATGTTTTTAAAATTAAATTAATAATATCCGAGGGAAACGGAATTTACGCTTATGAGGAACCACACAAGAACTATCATAGGCATTACATCTCCCTGTCAGAAGATCAGACAAGGGAAAAACTCATCAAATATCTAAAAGAAAGACTACACCCAACATCTGTAAATGGAATCAAAATTCCGGAAGGATATCTCCAGCTACTTCAGGAAATTTACGCAGAACATCTGAACAATTACAAATTGCGGATAACACAGAGGATAGTAGAGGATATCCGCAATGAAGATAATAAATACCGCATTATACAAGAAGAACACAGAAGAGCGCACCGAAATGCAAGGGAAAATAAGGAACAAATACTAGAAAAGTATTATTTCCCTCAGATGACCAGTTTAATAAAAAACTATACGCAGAACTGCGACATATGCAACCAAAATAAATACGACCGTCACCCTAATAAACCGCAACTCCAGGAAACACCAATACCAACGTATCCTGCAGAAATTCTACACATCGACCTAATCGACATGGAAGGCGAGAAGTTTCTAACATGCATTGATAAATTTTCGAAATTCGTCAAACTATTTCGCGTCAAGGACAGAACATCAGTACATATGAGAGACAAAATTATCAAAATCCTGCATTATTTCACAACACCCAGAATAATGGTTATGGACAATGAAGCAAGCTTCATCAGCCCCATCATTGCGGATTACCTAAGAACACTAGGGATTCAAATTTACTTAACACCTACACAAAAAAGCGAAGTAAACGGAACAGTGGAAAGGGTTCACTCCACCATAATCGAAATAATCCGATGTCTGCAAAATGAATACAAGGATTTCACGACTAAAGAATTGGTCAATATAGCGGTTGATAGGTACGACAACTCAATACACTCTGTCACCGGAAGGAAGCCTAGTGACATATTTTTTGGACGGACACAACGTGTCAATTATCAAAATTTATTAAACTTCAAGGAGAAAGTAAATGAAAATGTAATACAAAGGATCAGAAATAATCAGAGGCTTAAATGAGAGAACTTGAAAAAGAAAGTGCTAAGAACATACGAAGTTGGAGCACCAATATACACAGCTTTTAAACAAATTCAGGAAAAAAATAAACCTAAATTTCGAAAAGAAATCGTGGCGAAGGATAATAGAGTCACCGTGACCACACTTTCGGGAAAAAGAATTCATAAAACTCATATCAAAAACAACCAGTCCAGCTGAATTTTTAAATCCACGGGACGAGGATTGTTAGAGGGGGAAGAGTTAAGACATCATAATGACCATCGTCATCAATATTAACATCATTCAACATGTATAGTAAAATCACAACATTGTATATTTTGCATAGAAGTAAAATTCCTAACACTCAAATTTCATTTATTTTCACATAAATATAATTTCTGTAATTTTCCATAAAACTTCTTTAATCAGCATTTTCGCAATATAGAAGTTTTTGTAATTGAAAAATTGTAAAGATATAATTAGTTTTAAGAAAGATTTAGAATAAAACGGACATAGTCCAAATAAAAAACATTTTTTTTAAAGATTAATGAATTATTAATCTTAACTGGCGCCGAAACAGTGAGTTAAGTGAAATTGAATAGTGTAAATAAAAGTTCAAGTTATTATTACCGTGAGAACATAATAATAGGCAAAAGACAACTAATCCCACAAGAACTTAGGAATTTTGTCTGCGAACGTAATAAAATACAGCTATACCCACGAGAACATAGCCAATTTTATTACACACTACCGTGAGTGAATATCGTACCGCTAAAAAGGAAATTACGGATCATCCGGACACAAGTAGCTGACTCAAGTGTACAACACCCGGAGTGCACTTAAAATACCTCTGAGGAAACACTAATCCTCAGATCAAGAATTACCCAGGAGAAATTCCTCAAAAATAATGAAAATAATAATTTTGTAAGTACAAGTAATAAAATCGTAATAAAAACGCGTAATAATTAATAAAAATAAAAAAAAAGTGAAAATGTATAAAGAGTATAATATTCAATTAATAATCAATTAACAAATTAATACAGAAAAAGTGAACATTTATAAAGAATAATAATATTCAAGTAATAATAATATAATAATAAAACATATAATATAATAAAATAATAAATATTCATTCGAAATTCAAAACTTATGTATTTAAAAACAAAATTGCAAAAAGTGTAAAAATGGAAGAAATTCAAACAACAATAAGACAGTTGACGGGGGGCATTCAACGCCCAAATCGAATTAAATAAAAAATTGGAAAGAAGAATTGGCCAGTTAGAAAATCAAGTGGAAAACAAAACACCAAATAATACAACACTCGTGGCACCCAGAACAGAACAGGAGCTTAAAGACATCGGCAAACTATCAGACTGCGTCAAAGAACTACAAGTTTTTGACGGAAATCCATCACATTATGTGTCATGGATATACAGTGTAGAAAGTATCCTAAAAGACTACGAGATAGTGAAGGATAAACCTGTATATAAAGCCATATTACAAAGTATAAGACAGAAAATACGAGGAACGGCGGACGCAGCTCTCTTATCATATAACATTTTCGACGAAAATTGGAGTGCGATAAAAGGATGTTTATCGCTACATTATGCCAACAAAAGAGATGTGAGGACACTCGAATATCAATTGGGCAGCCTAACTCAGGAAAAGAAAAGTATCGACGAATTTTACGCAACGGTAAACCATCAACTATCCCTCATCATCAACAAAGTTAAAACTGAAAACTACAATGCAGACACCATGACAGTGCTGATAGACACATACAGGAATCGAGCATTGGATGTCTTCGTTAGAGGTTTAACTGGGGATATATCAAGAATGCTAACAATTCAGAGACCGACAAATCTCCCAGAGGCGTATTCATCATGTCTGAAGATACAAAATCTCAATTTTCGGAGTATGCCAATACACAATAGGAATTTTAACAATTCAATCACGATTCCCGTAAACCAAATCAATGCGAATAGAGTTCAACAATACACGAAGCCGATACCGCTACCAAGAATATCGCTGCAACAGAGGAATATGGGGTACAGTATGCAGTATCAACAACCATACCCGCAACAACCATATCAGCAACAACCATACCAACAACAGCAATATCAACAGCCATACCATCAACAACAAAATTACCTTGTACCACCACCAGCAAGGCCGTAATATTCAAAACCACCAACACCGATGGAGGTGGACGAATCTATAAAAACCAGGAAGGTCGATTACATGAACCGACCAAATAATTATCCGAACCCAACCTTCAAGAGAGAACAAAAATCGGATATCAATGAAAAAGCTCAGAAACAACAAAGAGTATTTCACCTGGAACAGGAAAACGACGAAAACCCGTATGAAGAATATATTAGTGGTTACGACGACAACGAGAAAGAAGTCTCAGATGTAAACGATGAAATAAATTTTATAGAGGAGGCCTCTCTAGCCTACCCTACATAGAATACCAGTGCCGCAATAATAAAATATTAAAGTTCCTCATAGACACGGGTGCAAATAAAAACTTTGTAAAAAAGGAACTCGCTAAGGGTGCTCAGCCCGTAAATAAACCATTCACCGTTAAATCAGCTGGAGGTGATATACAAATAAAACAGAAAATAACCGCACCTATATTCCAAAAATTTAGAAATAATATGCAAGTAGACTTCTTTATATTACCGAACCTAACTTCATTCGACGGTATAATTGGGGATGATACCTTAAAAAAAGTAGAGGCGATGATAGACAGGAGACAAAATATCTTAACCATCTCTCCAGGCATCGACATCCCATTGAAAGAGAAAATTTCAACCTAAGTCAACAACATTGAAATGAGAGACAACCATTTGGACGAAGAAACAAAGCTAAAATTAAAAACAATGATCAATAAATATCTACCACTCTTTGGAGCCATTGGAGACCAACCGACCATTTAAACGAACGTGAGGGCGGAGATCAAAACTACTACGAATGACCCGATCTTCACAAAATCGTATCCATACCCGATCAACATGAGGGCCGAAGTGGACCAACAAATAAAACAACTACTCAATGACGGCATTATAAGACCATCGAAAAGTCCGTATAATTCACCCATTTGGATTGTAAAGAAGAAAATGGATGCATCGGGATCAAAAAAGTATCGAATGGTCATAGATTTTAAAAGATTAAACGCAGTCACCGTGTCGGACACTTATCCAATACCAGACATATCTAATACCATCGCAAATCTGGGAAACTCCAAATTCTTCACAACGATAGACCTTACATCCGGATTCCACAACATTAAGATGATGGAAAAGGATATACCTAAGACGGCATTCTCGACAATGAACGGGAAATACGAATTCACCAGACTACCGTTTGGACTGAAAAACGCGCCAGCGATTTTTCAGAGAATAATCGATGACGTCTTAAAGGAATACATCGGTAAAATATGTTATGTATACATTGATGATATATTTGGAGGAGAAAACCAAGAGGAACACCTGAAAAATGTCAACAAAATTCTAGACAGACTATGGAAAGCTAATCTCCGAGTCAGTTTAGACAAGACCGAATTTTTAAAAGAGGAAACCGAATTCCTAGGATATATAATAACGAACAAAGGAATAAGAACGGATCGAAAAAAAGTAATGGCCGTGCAGAAACTAAAACCACCTGAAAATCTTAAGGAATTGAAAAGTTTCCTTGGATTAACATCATACTATAGGCGATTCATCAAAGACTTGGCAAAGGTAGCAAAACCTTTGACGAATCTTACAAGAGGGGAGAATGCGCAAATAAAAGCTAGCCAGTCAAAAAAAGTAGACATCAACTTAACAGACGTCGAATTGAAAGCATTCGAACATCTAAAATCACTAATGTCATCGGCGGACCTATTGATATTTCCGGACTTCGACAAACCGTTTATTCTAACAACGGACGCGTCGAACCACAGCATCGGGGCCGTCAGGCTAGAGGAGTACAACTACGAGATTGTCTACAAACCCGGAATTACAAATAAAGTAGCGGACGCACTATCAAGACTGAAGTTGGAGGTCAACACACTTTCGTCATCAAGCGATGAGACCGTACAAAGTGCAGAAGAAGATGGCACACAACTAATTCCGCATTGCGAAGCCCCAATAAATGTTTTTAAAATTAAATTAATAATATCCGAGGGAAACGGAATTTACGCTTATGAGGAACCACACAAGAACTATCATAGGCATTACATCTCCCTGTCAGAAGATCAGACAAGGGAAAAACTCATCAAATATCTAAAAGAAAGACTACACCCAACATCTGTAAATGGAATCAAAATTCCGGAAGGATATCTCCAGCTACTTCAGGAAATTTACGCAGAACATCTGAACAATTACAAATTGCGGATAACACAGAGGATAGTAGAGGATATCCGCAATGAAGATAATAAATACCGCATTATACAAGAAGAACACAGAAGAGCGCACCGAAATGCAAGGGAAAATAAGGAACAAATACTAGAAAAGTATTATTTCCCTCAGATGACCAGTTTAATAAAAAACTATACGCAGAACTGCGACATATGCAACCAAAATAAATACGACCGTCACCCTAATAAACCGCAACTCCAGGAAACACCAATACCAACGTATCCTGCAGAAATTCTACACATCGACCTAATCGACATGGAAGGCGAGAAGTTTCTAACATGCATTGATAAATTTTCGAAATTCGTCAAACTATTTCGCGTCAAGGACAGAACATCAGTACATATGAGAGACAAAATTATCAAAATCCTGCATTATTTCACAACACCCAGAATAATGGTTATGGACAATGAAGCAAGCTTCATCAGCCCCATCATTGCGGATTACCTAAGAACACTAGGGATTCAAATTTACTTAACACCTACACAAAAAAGCGAAGTAAACGGAACAGTGGAAAGGGTTCACTCCACCATAATCGAAATAATCCGATGTCTGCAAAATGAATACAAGGATTTCACGACTAAAGAATTGGTCAATATAGCGGTTGATAGGTACGACAACTCAATACACTCTGTCACCGGAAGGAAGCCTAGTGACATATTTTTTGGACGGACACAACGTGTCAATTATCAAAATTTATTAAACTTCAAGGAGAAAGTAAATGAAAATGTAATACAAAGGATCAGAAATAATCAGAGGCTTAAATGAGAGAACTTGAAAAAGAAAGTGCTAAGAACATACGAAGTTGGAGCACCAATATACACAGCTTTTAAACAAATTCAGGAAAAAAATAAACCTAAATTTCGAAAAGAAATCGTGGCGAAGGATAATAGAGTCACCGTGACCACACTTTCGGGAAAAAGAATTCATAAAACTCATATCAAAAACAACCAGTCCAGCTGAATTTTTAAATCCACGGGACGAGGATTGTTAGAGGGGGAAGAGTTAAGACATCATAATGACCATCGTCATCAATATTAACATCATTCAACATGTATAGTAAAATCACAACATTGTATATTTTGCATAGAAGTAAAATTCCTAACACTCAAATTTCATTTATTTTCTAATAAATATAATTTCTGTAATTTTCCATAAAACTTCTTTAATCAGCATTTTCGCAATATAGAAGTTTTTGTAATTGAAAAATTGTAAAGATATAATTAGTTTTAAGAAAGATTTAGAATGAAACGGACATAGTCCAAATAAAAAACATTTTATATATATATGTATGTATAACACGTGTTGTGCGCTTTAAACTCGATACAGACGTACACGATAGTGAAAATGGACAATGCACTTAATAAAATTTTTGTTAAACGACCACACAATATCGTAAAACATGTGGCCGTATTTATTTATTGGTGTTGGGGTAAAGAAATGTCTCTATGCGGGATTTCCACGAGCTATGCGTGGCCTGGAGAATTTCTTCACTTTATTTCCCAAGTGAGATTTGTTTGTCGCTGGTTCAAGGTGTTGCGTTGCGCAGTTTACTGAGATGCACCTTATTTATTTTGTCTTCAATAAAGTAATCGAACAATTTGATTTATTTTTTATTTTTTAGTAAGTTTATTATTGAAGATTAAAAAAGCGAATGACCAAAAAATATAATTTATTTTTGTGTTGGAAATTTTATGATCGCTAAATACAACTTTAGGTAGTAAAAAGCTATAACCAGTTTTTGGTACTAAAATGAATTCACAATTGAATTTTTCGAGCATACAATTTCCAATCTTCGATAATAGATGGTGGAAATGAGAATTCAAATAATAATTTTTTTCTTTACACTACTTTTAGTTTTACAACAATAACCATAATTTTAATTCAGATATGTATACGAGTTTATAATAATATAATTTTATTTTATTGTAGTGAATTTGGTTTTTTCGGATGACAACAGCTGATGTGATGTTTACGAACATTCCGCCGGCCTTAAAGCGCTTGGTTCAATTGGAAGTATTACAATTTTAGTAACAGGTCGCTTCAATTCTCCACATTTAGTTTTTAGTGTTACCACTCGTGTAATTCCATCAGATCCTGGATGTAATTGAATTATTCTACCTAGAAGCCATTTATTGACAGGAACATTATCTTCCTTAAATACCACAACAACATGTAATTTGACTGCCGATTCATCATACTCTGGTAATTTGGTAGCTGGTTGCCAATGAGAAAGTGGGACGATGTCAATGGATCGATGTCATCTGCTGAAAGAACACACAATGATCTGGAATTTAAGATGCTTTCTATTTCAGCCAACAAGGTTATGATTTCTTCTAAGGTAAGTATATAGTCTCTCCGATTACCCTTCTTAGATGGAATTTTGTAGATTTGACCGCTGATTCCCAAATTCCTCCAAAGTGCAGTGCACTTGGCGGAATAAAATGCCAAGTTATTGCATGTCTAGATAAAAAAAAGTCATCTCATGATTTGCACCAACAAAATTTGAACCGTTGTCACTGTATATTTCTTGGCATACTCCACATCGTGCTACGAATCGTTTGAGAGCGGCAATGAACGCATTGGTAGACAAATCACCAATAAGTTCCAAATGTAAAGCCTTAGGGCTAAAACAAATAAACACACATATGTAGGCCTTGTACATTTCTTGACAACGTCCCCTTGTAAGATGAATTGATAGTGGTCCGGCAAAATCAATGCCAACTTTCGCGAATGCTCGATCAAACTCTACTCGACAAACTGGTAAAGTGCCCATCAATTGACCCTCCGTCTTGGCTCTGAGACGCGTACATGTTACGCATTGATGAACGACTTTTCGTAGAAGGTTCTTGCAACACAGAGTACTCAGTATTTTTGCCTAACAATGAAGGTCCGGCGTGTTTATGATCCTTGTGCAGCTCCTCTACTATAAGTCTTGTCACATGGGATTTTGGTGGCAGTATGATAGGGTGTTTGGTTGAGAATGGAAGATTGCTTTTTTCTAACCTTCCACCTACACGCATAACTCCAAATTCGTCTATAAACGGGTTAAGAAATTTAAAGCTGCTGGATCTTCGGACGTTCTTGATTCTGCGTATATCTTGTACTTCTTCGGCGAAAAATTTTTCTTGTTCATATAAACAGATTCTATATAATGATTCGAGTATTTCCTCTCGTGTTAAAAACTTAGATTGATTCCTAGCCAACACAGGTTTTCTGCAGTTAGAAACAAATCGAACAACATACGTAAGTATTCTTTGTATTTTATGAAATGAGGAATGTTTTGACAATAAAGTTTCAAACATATCAATTTTAACTACAACCGAGAATACCATTTTTGGAGTTTGTTCTTCCGACAGTTCATAATTTTGTTGCTGTTGTGGCCAAAATTCCTTTGTTTGATGTAGCCAAAATGGTTCATTGCACCATAATTTATTATTAATTAATTCTTCTGGAAAGAGACCTCTACAAGCACTATCTGCTGGATTTTGTTCTGATGGAACATGTCCCCAATCCGAACGGTTATAATATGTTAGAATTTCACCAGTTCGATTTGCCACAAATGTAAACCAACGTCTAGGATGAGATGCTAACCAATCTAATTGTTTGAGTGAAGCCACTTTTGTTTTGGCTGAAATCAAACTATACCACTGCGGCGTAAGCATTTTGGCTAGCATCGCAAAAGCCGTGTAACTCGACCTTTGAACGTTTGGTGGTGTTGATGAAGCGCGGAATCGAGACTTCCTCCAATGTCGTTAGGTTGGATTGTATTTTTTGCCAATAGTTCGCTTCTTCTTTTGGTATCATATCGTCCCATGCAAGATTAAGGATCCATTGCCGCTGAATGAAAATTTTTATTTTTATATTTACGGGAGCCATCGCAATGGATCGAAAATCTTACCAGCTTCTGACAATACTTTGCGCTTCGAAATGTTTGTACCTGGCGATGGTTTGACCTTAAATTTGAAAAGGTCCTGAAGCGGATTGTGTTGCAGACCCAGGAGTTTTATTGTTTCCGTGTCGCCCTTTTCTTCTATGGATTTGCCGCTTTCCTCCTGATCAACTAATGGGATGTCTTCTAATAGCTTTGGAGAATTAGACATCCATTTTCGTAGGTTGAAGCCATGCTTTGAAAGAATTGTCGTAATGTATTTTTTTTAAGTTTTGTGCTTCTATTTCCGTATTTGCACCAGTCATGACATCATCTATGTATATGTCTGACTCTATATGTTTGGCTGCGAGAGGATCAATCATTTAAAGACAGCCCTGAAGTCGTTTTGGCCGACCCGTCGAAAACTACCCTTAGTTTCATCGTCGTACTATTTTGCTTAAAAACTCCATGATGCGGCAAAAAATATCCTTCTTCATCATTTCCTTAGGTTGAATTTCTTGCATGTGTCCGAGTGATTGGTATTCAGACATAAATTGCTTATACATTTCATAGAACAAGCTGTCACGGGTGAAGCGGCGCTCAAGTGCTCGAAATCTTTGCAAAACCATGTTAAATGATGATCCCAATTCCTTTGGCGATTTCTTAAAAGGTAGGCTTACCATAAACCGATCTTCAAGAGTTTTGGTGACATTTTTCTTGAAATTGTTTTCGCATAATTCTTCTTCGAGAGTTAGAAGCATTTTTCTTTCAGCAATGGACTCAACTTCCCAAAAACGTTGCAGGGTTCGGTCAATGTCAACCTCCAGAACATTTGTTAGACTGCAGAATGAGTGGAGATCTTCAGGGTGCGAATAACTAATATTTCCGGCTACAATCCATCCAAAAATTGTATTTTGCAAAATTGGTTGATTGGCGTTGCTCTTAATTTGCCCGTCACTCAGAATATTAAAAAAGTGGTCTATCCCGATAAGTAAGTCTATTTCATTAGGTTTAGAGAATTCTGGATCAGCGAGTTTGACGTCTTTCCAATTTGGTTGATTAAGCATGTCAATTTTGTATTCTGGTAACCGAGTTGTGATTTTGTTTAGTATAAAGGAATTAACACTAAAGCTCGAGTGAACCTCCGGCTTAATATGAATGGTAACTAATCCCCTCGTAACATCGGCCTCTATGGTTCCCAATCCAGTGACTGATATTCTTCCATTTTTTCTGCCAAGTCCTAGTCGTCGCACACAGTTTCCGGTGATGAAGCTGGCTTGTGATCCACAGTCCAAGAAGGCGCGGCACAATTTGGTTCTGCCAGATGCATCTGTTATTTTTATCAGAACTGTTGGAAGTATTGATTGAGTAGTAGTGGATGCATTTTTAGCATGAGCATTGACAATCTGGTTGGATGAGCTTGGTTTGTTTGTACGTACATCTTCACCGGCGAGAATTTGATGATCCTCTGCATTCGGCAAATGGAGAAGTGTGTGATGTCTTCCTTTGTAAGTTTGGCAGCGATGTTTTAACATGCATTTAAAGGCAGCATGTTTGGAGCTTAGACAATTGAAGCAGCGATTGTTTGATTTGGCCCAGTTGCGTCTAGCGAAGATGTCCATTTCATTAAATTGCTGACATTGGTATAGCACATGGTTGATGTCGCTGCAGATTGGACATTGAAACACATTAGAGGTGACATGACTCTTAATTGCTGGTCTTTTGGCTGAAAACTTGTTACAAGATGTACCGACGGATTCTAAAGCATCAATTCTTAGAATTAAAAACTTAAATAGGTCACCAAATTCCGGATTTTCAAGGTCAGCAGAGGATTGAGCCCATAATGTTCGGGTTTTATCGTCCAATTTTTCCGTTAGGATGTAAATAAGCCAAGAATCGCAACCTTCTGCAGCTGTTCCAAGAGCCTTAAGACCACGAACAACTTCATCGGCCGTGTCAAGCAATCGTTTAACACTAGTAGCATTGGCATTGCTAATGGATGGTTGTTCGAAGAAAGTACGAATGAATGCATTGATAATTAGCTTTTTACGGTCGTAACGCGATCTCAATTTTTGTAAGGCTTCTATGTAGTTAGCCTCGGTTATACTGATGTGGCGTAGTACAACAGCAGCTTTGCCCCTTAAAAGACCTTTGAGGTACTGTAATTGTTGTACTGCACTGAGCGAAGTTGACTCGTGGATTCTCGACGAAAACAAATCAAAAAAAGATTGCCATTCGATGTATTCGCGGAATATTAATTTTTGGCAGTTTTGTGTGAGCTTGGGCATTAACTGTAGTATTGAAAGTTTGCTCCAAACCTTCAGGTGTAGTAGTTCCGATTGATAAGGACCTGTCGCAGACACAGCGGTTCAAACCAGAAACTGCTAAATAGTAGTTTTCTTCGTATTCTAAATCGGGATTTTGTTCCTCATCCACACTAAAAATTTCACTTTCAATAGCTGTAAATTCCTCCAAGAGTTTTTCTACCCTGGCTAGCCGCGTTTTGAATTGTTCAATTGGAATATCAGTGGAGGCTTTATTAACATAATTCAAAATGTTTGTTAGTTTGCCTTTGTTTACTGCACGTTGTTTTTTTAACGATGGTAATTCTGTATCGCCCATTTTGACTATTTTGGAATTAGCAGAATTAATTAAAACAACCTTGTATTATACCGCGTGTGTCAAATTACAGAAAGGAAAAAAAAAATTATTTCCTTTAAACTTAAGATATCGGCCTCAGCTGTTTATGATAAATAACCTCACTACTAAACAATAATTAATGATTTTTAAAGAGTTTGAATATCGGGTTAATGTTTGAAAATGATAATACAAAATGAGATAAGATTCTATTGTAACTTCACAACACAATATAAATTTTCTTTAAGAAAGTTCACTTAATTCACTTTGAGTATGATATCACAAATAGTTTATAGTTCAATTAAATAAAATTTACAATTTATTTCATGTTATTTCACAAAATGTTTTCAGATATGTAAATTTATATGGATACTTATCTGTTTCCAAAACGTGGTTTTTCCATTTGATCGTGATGAACGAGCATCCGGCTCGAAGGACCAAAAATGTTGGGGTAAAGAAATGCCTCTATGCGGGATTTCCACGAGCTATGCGTGGCCTGGAGAATTTCTTCACTTTATTTCCCAAGTGAGATTTGTTTGTCGCTGGTTCAAGGTGTTGCGTTGCGCAGTTTACTGAGATGCACCTTATTTATTTTGTCTCCAATAAAGTAATCGAACAATTTGAATTATTTTTAATTTTTTAGTAAGTTTATTATTGAAGATTACAAAAGCGAATGACCAAAAAATATAATTTATTTTTGTGTTGGAAATTTTATGATCGCTAAATACAACTTTAGGTAGTAAGAAGCTATAACCAGTTTTTGGTACTAAAATGAATTCACAATTGAATTTTTCGAGCATACAATTTCCAATCTTCGATAATAGATGGTGGAAATGAGAATTCAAATAATAATTTTTTTCTTTACACCTCATTTGAATTCTACTCTACTTGACATTTGTTTGTAAACAACTTTTAGTTTTACAACAATAACCAAAAAAAATGTAAGTATATAATATTATTAATTAGAATGGTGGTTTGGCGTCTATTGGAGGGAGGGATCAAAGTTGAGTAGATTAATCTACCAGCTCCGTAACCTTCCAGTAGGGTGGGCATCACGTGAGCAGTTCTGGTCTTGTCATTAGGCAGGTGCGTGATGGGTACAATTGTGTAAGGGGTAACCTGTTCACAATTCGCAAGTGTACGTACTGCCTCCTCGTGGCAACCACTGGTAACTAAGGCCACTTGGCACATTTTTGGTAATTTTGCACAGGCAGATGCGTGATGGGTACAATTGTGTAAGGGGTAACCTGTTCACAATTCGCAAGTGTACGTACTGCCTCCTCGTGGCAACCACTGGTAACTAAGGCCACTTGGCACATTTTTGGTAAATTTGCACAGGCAGATGCGTGATGGGTACAATTGTATAAGGGGTAACCTGTTCACAATTCGCAAGTGTACGTACTGCCTCCTCGTGGCAACCACTGGTAACTAAGGCCACTTGGCACATTTTTGGCCATTTTGCACAGGCTAAAGTACGGCGCTAAAGGAGAAAACCTTGACAAAAAACCCTAATCTAAGGTGGAAGAGCATATGCCGAAAGATGAATGGGTGATAGGTTAATCAGCCCAAAATATGCGGACTCTGGGTACCAGGCATCCTCCAGTTTTATTTAGCCTTCCTGTAGTAAAGCTGGGTGACCTACAGGTGATTTACAATTCAGCAACTCGTAAGAGTAAAATCAAACGGAATACGGGGCAGGAGTAGGAATATACGGGAGGGGGACAACCCAACCCTTTCGAGGTCCTTGAGCTCCAATGCTACCTTCTTTCTAGCGGAACTACATGATGTAGTAAACATCTAGAAGGGAGAGTAATTAGCCCAGATAGTATGTGTCACGTACCGGGAGGCAGTATTGTCAGGTTCATTAAGAACCTGAATATTGACTGGACGGAAAATTAAGCAGGGGCCAGCACAATAGATATTTTAGGTCGCAGTGCGCAGTGGCTGATCGCTCGCACGGCCCCCAATAATAATAATAATTATTATTATTAATTAGAATTAAATGGTTAATTAATTATATAATCTAAATTGAATTATTTACAGAATAATTGGACACAAATTCATAAAGAAATAAAGAAAGTTAAGTATATTTTAATTCAGATATGTATACGAGTTTATAATAATATAAATATATTTTATTGCAGTGAATTTGGTTTCTTCGGATGACAACAGCTGATGTGATGTTTACGAACAATTGGTCCAAACGTTATAAAAAGAATTGATAATATCCACCCCACATTCGTAATTGTATTATTATTATTATTATTATTGCGTATCACGTATATTTTGTAAATTTATAAAATTATTATTATACCTATCACAATTGGCGACAAGTTGTCGCGTTGAAAATTTGGAACGATTGTGTCTAACCAGAATTCGGTATACATACATATATCGATACCTTACAACACACAAGTGATATATCCACTTTTTGTTAATATCTACTTTTTATTTCTCTAAATTTGGGATAAGGCGCTGCATCAATTGCATAGTTATATTGTTTCTAAATCATAATGAAACATTCGAAAAGATTAAGAAATGTAAAAAAAATTATGTCCTCTATAATTTTTTTTACAAGCACGCAAAAGTACTATGTCCATAATTTTTGAATTGCTTGTGCTCAATTCTCAATTTTCTCTCTTAAGGTATCGATATTATGTCCAATAAGTAGACATTTTTCTTAATACTTACATGTGCTATGTTCGGACTTACATGAAAAAAATATCTCTAAATTCGAAAATAATTGGAAGTTTTACTCAAGGTCCTTGGAGTAGAATTCTAAAAGATCATATTAATTAAAGAAATCAATAATACCAAAAAACAAAACCATTAATTTTCTATTTACCACAAATTGTAAAAATTGGACTAGCACTTGTGGGCTCTAAGGTATCGATATATGTATATACTCGTAGGACGACAAATTTTTTTCTTTTGACAACGGAACCCAAAACAAAATAAAAAGAGAAAACCAAAATGAATTACCCAGTAGGAAATCTGTCAACATCCGTATGATTCAAAATTTGGAAAAGAAATACGTGTTCCTATTTTTTTTTTAATGAGGTAGAACGAGAGAAAAAAATTTTATATTCCGTCGATTGAGAGTATCTTGACTAATGGACATATTGCAGACATGTCACTGGGTCATCTCGAATGACATATCACTTATATCCAACATCCGAGGCAAATACTAGACATTATATATAATATTCTTCTTTATTGACAACATCGTATAGGATTCGTATACGATATGTACTACACATACGTTCGTTCTATTTTTTTTTAATATCTATTAATTACGCGGGCGGTTGAACACAATTCTAAATTTAAATTTGCCAAACGAAATAACAGCAATTGTCATAGATGTGAGAATTGATGTAATCCCACTTTTTAAAAACAGTGTAATGACATTATGGCCCATTTTAAATTTTTTGGCAGATTTTCCAAATTTCCATCGGTTTATAGTTGGATGTTTCGTCGGACCCGGAAAACCATTAAAAGTTGACAATTTCTTAAGCGATTTTGCTTCAGGCATTAAATATTTATATGAAAATGGCCTTACAGTTAACAAGTGGACGACAGAAAAAATTTTGCGTTCGGATTTTTTCCCAATGTCTTTTCTGACAGATACAAAACGGCAAAAGTCTTTTAATGGGTGTAGTAAGTGCTGCCAAAAAGGTTTGAAAATCGACGGCCGCGTCTGTTATTCACCAGTAAAGTTAACTCAAAGACAGACGAATCGTTTAAAAAAGGGCATCACATCGAACATCATAATAGTGAGTTTTTATACGAAAGAAAATGTTTAGTAAACCATTATTGGTATGGTGTCGCAATTTTCATTCGAACCGGGGTGTGGACAGAGACAAAATTTGGATCAATATTGAAGATGTCGAAAAATAATTATGGGAGTTGTCTAACCGTTTATTTAATTTAAAAAATTTCATTTCGAAGGAATTTCAAAGGAAACCTAGGTCATTAAAGGAGCTTTCCATATGGAAAGCCATTGAATTCAGGTATTTTACGCTATACACTCAATGTTTCAACCATCGTAAAAAAGTTGTTAATTGTATTATTTAAGTGCTCATCAAGAAACATTATCAATGGATGTTAAATAATATTCGAAAACCGCCAAAATTTAGTCGACATCCACAGTTAATATATATATATATATATATATATATATATATATATATATATATATATATATATATATATATATATATATATATATATATATATATATATATATATATATATATATATATATATATATATATACCGGGTGTTTCTTTTAAACTGAGACGATCAAATATCTCGAAAAATAGCCACTCTACGGAAAAAATGTCCATAATCAAAATTTAATCATACCGCGGGGGAAATACATTAGTGCAAAAAAATAGTCCCCCACCCCCCGCTTTGTAGGTGGGGCGGGGGTAACTTTTTAAACTAAGATAGGAAGCCATATTTTTTTATTGCAGATACGGATTCTACGACTAAAAGTACGTATGATTTAAATGAAATATTTTGTTCGGTTCATCATAGATGGCGTTGTAATCGACGAAACTCAATTTTTTAAATTTCTTCTTCTTAGAACACACGCATTCGATTCTGCAATACGTTTGAAATAAAAACCATCACGTTTTCATTGGAAATACTCGAAATTCGTCATCAAAACAATTTATTCAGTTTTGTAAATCACATTTAAAGTTTGTGTTATTTCTTATCTTCATGTTTTTCGTAATTGCAAAATAAGCAATAAAATACTTTAGAATGGACCGTTTAACTGTGCCAGAGAAAATTGAAATGGTTCTGGTTTATGGAGAAGCTGGCAGAAATCTTGAAAATGCTGTTGCTATTTACGCTCAACGTTTTCCGGATAGGATTCGTTCACGTGCTTCATTTGGCCGTACTATCAAACAATTTATTACTGATGTAAATGTTCCACCAAAAAAGAGGACCCGTAGAGCAACAGTCACTGGAGAAAATAATGAAATTGCTGTATTGGCTGCAGTGACTCATAATCCTCATGTTAGTACACGAGAAATAGTTCGCGATTCCGGATTGTCCCTCACCAGTGTTTGGAGAATGTTAAAACGGCACAAGTATCATCCATATCATGTGTCTTTACACCAAAATCTTCATGGCGCTGATTTCTAAAATAGGATAACTTTTTGTCAATGGGCACGTGAACAAATACAACAAAACCCCAATTTTTTTCGTTGCGTAATGTTCTCTGACGAATCGTCTTTTACAAACCATGGAACGGTTAATCGACACAACATGCATTATTGGAGTGTTGAAAATCCACACTGGCTTCGCCAAGTTGAACATCAAAGCCCTTGGACTGTCAACGTGTGGTGTGGAATAATTGGCAACCAACTCATCGGCCCCCACATTATTGAAGGCAACTTGAATGGTCAAATGTACCGAAACTTTTTGGAAAATGAACTGCCAATATTACTTGAAAATTTGAACTTAGAAGTGAAACGGAACATGTGGTTTCAACATGATGGTTGTCCTGCACACTATTCGTTGGTAGCACGTGAGGTACTTGATCGTGATTTCAATGGTCGCTGGATCGGTAGAGCTGGTCCGATAAATTGGCCCGCCAGATCACCAGATCTTACTTCGCCAGATTTCTTTTTGTGGGGCTATCTCAAAGACAAAGTTTACAAACAAGAACCAACAACACGTGAGAACATGATTGAGCGAATCAGAAATGCGTGTGCTGAAACTCAACCAAACACACTTCTCAGTTGTGTACAATCATTGGAAATGCGTATTAATAAGTGCATTGAAGTCGCAGGCCATCATTTTGAACACTTATTTTAAGCTAAAATTATTTTATTCACCTGCCATTTACATTAATAAATTGTTTTGATGACGAATTTCGAGTATTTCCAATGAAAACGTGATGTTTTTTATTTCAAACGTATTGCAAAATCGAATGCGTGTGTTCTAAGAAGAAGAAATGGAAAAAATTGAATTTCGTCGATTACAACGCCATCTATCATGAACCGAACAAAACATTTCATTCAAATCATACGTACTTTTAGTCGTAGAATCCGTATCTGCAATAAAAAATATGGCTTCCTATCTTAGTTTAAAAGTTACCCCCGCCCCACCTACAAAGCGGGGGGTGGGGGACTATTTTTTTGCACTAATGTATTTCCCCCGCGGTATGATTAAATTTTGATTATGGACATTTTTTCCGTAGAGTGGCTATTTTTCGAGATATTTGATCGTCTCAGTTTAAAAGAAACACCCGGTATATATATATATATATATATATATATATATATATATATATATATATATATATATATATATATATATATATATATATATATATATATTTATATATATATATATATATATATATATATATATATATATATATACATATACATATATCAAATAAATTTCCGACCTTTTTTACTGTAACAAAACACATTAGTTTGTGTAGAAAATGAAAGAATGTTTTATTCAAAGTATGCCCCTTCGGAAGCTATAACCTTCGCCCATCGTTCAGGTAATAAAAGGATTCCCTGAAGGAAGAAGTCTGGTGGTTTCGAGGCGATTCAGTCATCGATCCATTTTTTGACGTTTTCATATGAATTGAATTGCTGCTGTGCCAGGGCTGATTGCATCGACCGGAGCAAGTGGTAATCAGAGGGAGCACTGTCTGGTGAATACGGCGGGTAGGGTAGAATTTCTCAGTTCTGCCTGTCCAAGTAATTTTTGACAGGTATAGCAACATGTGGCCTAGCGTTGTCATGTTGCAAAATAATTGTATTGTGCCTTTTGTCCCATTCCAGTCGTTTTGCAGCTAGAGCTTGCTTAAAAGCCATCAATTGTCGTCGATAAACTTGTCCCGTAATGGTTCAGCAGCTCATAATAGACGACACCCTTCATATCCCACCAAATACAAAGCATCACCTTCGAACCATGGATATTTGCTTTTGGCGTCGACGGCCCTGGTTCACCTGGCTTCACCCACGTATTGAATTAATATTTTTTTGAATTCGAAAAACTTAATTAATAAATATAAATATATCCATAAAACTTTAACTAAGTTCTCGTTCATATTACCCTGCCAAACCATGCATGAAAAGTAAGTAAAATAATAAGTCAATGCAAGGAAAATGAAACATTATTTTCTTAAAAATGTACCAGTGTGCCATATAATTAATCATGACGTTTGTGTATGAAACCTGCAACCTAAACTTCACTAAATTTCAATAAGCTAATAATTAAATTCAAAACATTTAGCCTTCCGAAATGTTTCCACATAAATCCACGTTATTCACATTCGTTTAATCTAAATTTTGCACACATAAATGAATACGTCATTATGTGTTGCAAACCAAATCTTAACTCAAATCAACATTTCCAAATTAGCATTTTATTTATAGTTAGTTAATTTATAATTTTATAATAATAATTAAATTAATTTAAAATCAATTTGATGCAGTTTGTAATACCCTGTAAAAAAATTATTAATCATAACTAAATAAACTATTTTAAATGAACTGTATTAGGCGGTTTCCAATTCGACTCAAACTTATTCAATTATACAAAGTATCAGAAACCTATTTGAGTCGAATACACTAAGATTACATTGTGCTTGTATAGTTCATGATTTATCAAGAACACTATAGTTGTTTCATGAATGATGAATACAAAAACACAAAGAGTGACAAACAACACCAACATACAAATAACCTAATCTTATATACTAAACCACCAATACACATTGAAGGTAAATATTTTCCACCATCTTTTAGGTGCGTAGCAGTAGATTTATCATGTTTTTATAATATTATAGATAATACCCTTTTAGCACACATACAAACATACCTGATCTATGTATCAAGCTACAGGAAAATATTTGTGACGATTATACCAAACCCAACAAAAAAATCTCTTTGTTTTGTGGTTGTTCGTATATTAAAATACAAAGACCAACAATATATAGTCCATTTCCTTGATAGAATCTGTGTAAAGAGCGAATGAGACAGCTGTATAAACATATTGTTGGCTCTGTTATACATATATCATGTTTCAAGCATATGTTTGTGTCGACCGTATATAAAATAAAAAACAAGAACACATACAAGTGTGCGTAAAATAAAATCTAATTTTAAAATAACTACGACGTATGTCTATTTAAGTTAAAATCTAAGTTAATGCCATTAAATTATTAAATTTTAGTAATCAAAGTTGAAATTGAATTTCATGTACAATCACACAAAAGTCAAAATCATGTACTTAAGTAAGAAATCAATGATTTTTATTTCTTTTCCATAAATATAAAACATTTAGAATATATTTGTATCGATTGTACATAAAATAAAACACAACAACACATTCAAGAAAGCGTAAAAATAAATGCAGATATGAAATTAACTATGACATAAATCAAATTAAGTTGAAACAATTTTAGTACGATCCAATTATTAGAATTTAGTATTTAAAATTAACTTAATCAAGAAATCAAGAATTCGATTTCTTTCTCTATAAATAAATATAAATATAAAAATATCCATAAAACTTTAACTCAGTTCTCGTACATATTACCCTTCCAAATCATGCGTTCAAAGTAAGTAAAATAATAAATCAATGCAAGGAAAACGAAACATTATTTTCGTAAAAATTTATCGGTGTGTCATATAAGTAATCACGACGTTTGTGTGTGAAAGCCTTTGACTTTCGTGTCAATTAGTTATATTTATTTTTAATTTTTCCGTAAATTATTTTTTTATTAAACTTATTTTTATTCTTAATAAATCTCGCTCGGTTATAAAGCCGAATTCGCACGACCAAAACCGAGATTTTTGAGGAGTGGAATGGGATCGATGTACTTAACCCGAGCGGCATATTTTCCAAAAGAAGGATAACGTAGTTAGAGCTGTGCAAGCTAAGGAATAAATCGCTGTAAAAATATTTTTTGGAGACTATGGAGGATTTTTTTGTTTAAATATATTGTATGTTTTGAAATTACTGCACACTATTGTAAATGAGTTTATGATGCTCAAAATAGAATGTGCCCAAAGTATTGTAAATTATAAATAAAATTATAAATAAATAAATGAAACCTGCAACCTAACTTCCCTAAATTCCAATAAGTTAATAATTAAATTCAAAACATTTAGCCTTCCGAAATGTTTTACATAATTCCACGTTGTTCACATTCGTTTAATCTACATTTTGCACACATAAATGAATACGTCATTATGTGTTGCAAACCAAATCTTAACTCAACTCAAATCAACATTTCCTAATTAGCATTTTATTTATATAGTTAGTTAATTTATAATTTTATAATATTAATTAAATTAATTTAAAATCAATTTGATGCAGTTTGTAATAGCCTGTAAAAAAAATTATTAAAAATTATTAATCATACCTAGTAAACTATTTTAAATGAATTGTATACTATATAAAAGGCGGCTTCCAATTCGACTCAAACTTACTCGAATATACAAAGTATAAGAATTCTATTTGAGTCGAATACACTAAGATTTCATTGTGATTGTTTAGTTCATGATTTATCAAGAACACCATAGTTGTTTCATGAATACAAAAAACACAAAGAGTGACAAACAACACCAACATACAAATAACCTAATCTTATATACTAAACCACCAATACACATTGAAGGTAAATATTTTCCATCATCTTTTATGTGTTGAATTTATTGTTATTGCGCGCTTTTGTTTATGAATATTATTAAAGAAGTGTCAAATTTACAACACGTGGTAGCTGTGATAATTTGATTGCATTCAAATCAATTATTACAGCTGGAATATAGTAATTATCCCAGAGTTGGGACACGTCCTTAGCATATATACACCTGATAGAATACATATTAAAACAAGTTTTTATTTTTAAGCAACAAGTACATTATGTTCGTATAATTAAAATAATGAAATAACACTCAATGAATTCGCATGCAACAGCAATTAAAAGTTGCAATAAAAATTAACAAATAAAACGCAATTCACATAAGACATTCATTTATTTTCTTTTTCCAATTTGTTAATCTACATTTGTGTAAACCACGTTTTTATCATGCAAAATAAAAAATTTCATTGGTTAGGAAAGTATACCCCTATATTATCACCGCACTCCTTACCACAATTTTCGCATTAATTTGTAAAATAAGCTGAACGTTTTAAGTAAATTATTGGAACCCTATAACACGCATTGCAATAATGGAAAGAAGCTTAAAAGTTCATCTCACTCAAGAAACTACAGATTTACCACAAAGAGCAGGGCAATGTGTTCCGTTTTCTATGTAAATAACGGATATGAATCTCGACACTGATTGTATTTAATTTTTATTTTTTATACTCGGATACAAGAACAAACATAATTTGTCATGCTTCTGAAACGGAAACAAAAGATAAATTAAGTTTCTATCATCTTTGTGGATTTTTATTTATGACTATTCTTGTATTTTCTCATTGCATCTAAATCATGACTCGAATTTTAAATCAGGCGAGATGGATTTTTGTTTTTTTTTTACGGAAAAGGTTTTTGTTTTTGGTTTTGCTTAAGCTCAATCGTGCCCAAAATATAAAATTTTGTGGTGAATTAAACCCAACCATAAGTAAGGCACTACATGGACATATATGCGGTATATTTAGGCATACCGATGATTATAGGGAGATGAAATAATTAGCAGTATTTTGTAATAAAACATTGAACCATTGATGTCGTTGAGAACAAGAATGTCTTGTAAAGCAACGTACAATTTTGTCACAAAATAGTACCTACAATAAGCTGATCTTGAGAAAATTCGTTCTGAAAACCTGATACGGAAACCTGACATATGCAGCCGAAATAACTCAATTAGGCATAAACAAATATTTAAATAAATATTCTATAAAATTTGAAAAATATGCATAAAAGGTTTAATTTTCAGAATCAATTAGAATTAAATAAAACTAATTCAAGCCGTGTTCAATTTGACGATGAAAGAAACTATTAACATCAACCCTTGTGACAAATATTAAACATCAATCGCACGAATAAATATACCAAACTCATTCGATTTTGTGTATTCAACATGTGTTCTGGTGCGGTTGGTAGTTTGGATAGACGAGGAGATGCAATAAGAAAAATATTGCAGATAAAATTAAATTGAATATGTATAACGTTTTAGTGGGTTCTGTGATAATTTAATTTAATTTTGAAAATTTGATTAAGTTTATGGCATTGTGAGAGTCAAATATACTTTACATTTATGCAACGATACCACAAAGAATTATTGTGCACATGTTCCACCCTTCGTTATAGTGAAAAATAATATTTATGCGATTCGAATCCAGTTTTTAATTGACGTATTTTTGATTTCCCAAGCTAATTTATTTTTATTTTTGGGTTTGTAACATGGTTGCAACTGTGTCTTTTGGTTTATAATTATTGATTACAAATGTTCAATGTTTCTTAAAATATCGTTATCTTCACATTTCTTTTTTGTAGCATTTTACTCCAAGTAATTCAAACTTGAAATTTTTATTTATTTGCTTAGAATGCCGTAGGCCTTGTTGATATATTTCGTTGATACAATTCCATTCGATAGATTTCCCGCTTGTGATCACTGCCGTACTTCCTATCCAGCGCCTTCATAATTTCGAGATAGCTGTTGCGCTGTTGTTCTGGGATGGTCTGTAAAGCCTCTGCTGCTTCACCTTTGAGGGCCACTATTAATGCCGCGACACGATGTTCGTCGTTCCAATGATTTTGATTGGCTGCCGTTTCAAATTGAAATTTGAAAATTAAGAAAGATGTTGTTCCGTCGAATGCTGGTGGCTTTAACTTGATTGATTGGACGAATTGTACCACTTGCGTCGTTGTTCCACTTGCCTTGATATCAGTGAGCTCTTTCTCGATGCGTTGAAACTTTGTTTGAAATTCACCTTGTAATTTATGTTCCACCTGTTGAACCTCCGTTTTGACAAGTTGTACTTCCGTTTTTAATTTTTGGTCAACCTGTTGAATCTTCATTTGCAGCTTCTCCGCTTCGCCGTGTATGTTAGTTGATAATTCGAGAAGTTTGTCGTCGATTCTTTTATGACCTTCTGTAATTTGGTCTTTAATTTCTTCTCCTTGTTTCTCCATCCGGTGTTTATGTTCTTCGTTTGACTGCTTTTGTTGTTCCATTTGATGTTTTATTTATTGGTTTGACTGGTTTGTAGTCTCCAACTGCCGCACATTTTGCTGTTCCATTTCATTTTTAATTTCTTGGTTTGACTGCATTGCTTGTTGCGCCATCATCTGCTTCATAGCAGCCATTAACTGTGACAAATTGAAACTTCCAGATGGTGTTTGTTTTGTTTCGGCTGACGGTTGTTTATCTTCTTCTTTCTTTTCTACGGTTGCCGCATCTGTTACTTTCTCTCCAAAATCATGTTGATCTGCGTCTCACCCTTCTTTTTCCATGGCATCACGTTGTAGTGCTTGTAAAGCTGCTTTACCACCATCAGTAGCCAAACCCCGTTTCTCAAGTTCCCTCTTTAATTCTGGAACTTTTAATTAGTTGAGAATCATTTTCTTTATCTTATTATTCACAATCCCACCGCTGTCACCAATTTGTTACGTTTTTGCCTTGTCAATCAAGGTTCGTATCACTGGATTGTGAATAATACAAACTCAATTCAATTTATCACCAACGAATTTATTTATTTCACAAAATTTATTACAACACAGTTTATCAATAAAAATTCACAAAATCACTTTATACAAATTATTCTTAAATTTTACTGATCACTTTTACTTTATTTATTGCACTACAACACTTTTTAAATCACTTTTTAATTCCTTTTAATCTTTATACTATCGCTTACCAAATATTACTAATCCAATTCGACTTCGTTCGCCTTTTTATATACACAAACCAAACTTCTAGAAAGCTCATGACTTTTCCAGTTAGAATAGCGTAGAAACATTACGAAACATTTTGTTTCATGGAAAATTCCATTTTAGTACAGTTAAACATTGAGCTATTCATTTAACTTCTACTATTACATTTATAAATTAGATTATTAAAGACATAACGAAACCAGATAAACTAAATACTTTAAATAAATAAGTTAAACTAATTAATTAAAATTAATAAATTTAATCAACTTAGGACATTTTCCAATTAATTACTTCTTCAAACTTATTTACTTATTTGAAGCCATGTAAGTGAAACCATTCCAATTCATTTTACTTTCTTATTCTGGCAGTGACAATAAAAATATATTTTTTTGTCTATAGAAAAAATCATTATTATTAAATAGCTTGTAGCTCTATTCATCGATTTATTTTATTAAAAATTAAAAAAAAAAATAGAGATTTTTAGAAATATTCTGGTAAATTAATTTGAATGATACAGTTGTCTTTTTTTTCAAACTATAGAAATATTTAATAACTATAAAATGAGTCAGTAATTCCACTTGCATCATAATTAATGATGAAATATGCTAGCTTAATGCGTATGAGACCAACGACTTTATATGGCATGAATAATATATAAGAATCTATAAAAATTGAAAAATCAAATTAATTTTCACTTCAAACGCTTCAAAATATTTTCATAGACAAACTGACGATCCGACAAAATTTAGGTTTACTTACAAGAAAGACATAGACATTAAGTTACTTCACCAACTTACTTATTTAAATAAGTTCGGGCCTTAATAAATAAAAAGATAAGAATACCCTAAAATAAATTATAAATTATTTAAACTTTGTATATCTATAAGTTATTTAAATAAACAATTAGACTTAATAATTTTTCTAAATTAAATAACTAAACTAAATAAATGAATTAATTAAATATTAAAATTACATGATTACAAAAAAAACATTTCTAAATTAAGCAATATAAATAAATCGAATATACATATTAACTTAAATAAATTATTTATTAATTATATTTAAAAATGAAATAAACGAAATTAAGTTAAATTATTTCGTTGTATTAATAATTAAACAAAATATATTTTTTAAATTAAATAAATTATGTTTAATAAATAAATAATTTTAATAATTAAAAATTAAACTATATAAAAAATAATTAAACTAAATTATATAAATCCAATCGACTAACTAAATTAAATAAGAACTTTCAAAAAATTAAAATATTTACATAATTAAATAATTTAAACTGAATAAATTAAATAAACTAAGTAGATAAATTGAAAATTGTATAAATTACATAAATTTAAAAAAATCAAAAAAATGATTTCAAGTAAATAAATAATTTAAATAAGTCACTAATTATATAAAATAAACGAACCACAATAATTAACTAAAATTGTTATTAAATTAGATAAATCAAATAAGTTAAGATACATAATTAAACAAATATCTTAAATAAATCTACTAAATAATAAATCTACTAAATTAACCCCTGTGGTCGGGGGGCACTCTCATGATTCGTAAAGTGCACCTCACGAGCATGTTGATATCCTTAGAATACCACTACAGCATCCCGTGCTTGTCGTAGGAGGCGACTAAAATGGTTGGATCGCTGGGTTAATACCCAGCATCCGTAAAACTTTTTTATTTTTATTTTAACGATTATTTTAGTTCATATATAATTTTGCCCGCGTTCATTTTTTAATATAATTTATTTTTTTTTTAAATTTTATTATTTCATTTTATATTTTTTGTTGGGTCGGTTTTTCTTACATTTTTGCGTACAAAAATGATTTACTTTTAATATGAACAACAATAAAAGAAAATCCCCGAAACATGCCTCTTCGGATCGCGGGGCGAGGCATAATCCTCGTAAAGACAAAATTAATAGCCTTAACATCCACTATACCAATGTCAGAGGTCTCGTGACTAACAAAAATTGCGCACATCAACATCTCGAATCACGAAAACCCGACGTATTAGTTCTAACGGAAACAAAAGTATCGTCGAACATCTACGAAAACGAATTCTACTTCAAGCGCTACCAGTTCGAACAAGCTTTCGAGTTGCAACGTGGAGTGTGCATCTACGTTAAAAACCACATACCGTACTCAAGACACAATAAGTACGAAATATTTACAAAAACCGCTCAAACTATTGTGCTTAAAATTTCCCTTCCTAATAAACTCCTTTTTTTAATTAGTTTATACAGATCTCCTAATCAGACGGATTCAGAAACGATTAGCTTCTTTGGGAGCTTGTCAGACAAATGTGACGATATTCGTAATCAACATCCCGAATGCGAATTAATTATGGTCGGTGACTTTAATGCCCACCATAAGGAATGGTTGAATCACAAAGATACAAATGTCGCTGGGTGCCATGCGGAATGGCTTGCCGTTTCGCATGACCTCACACAGATTGTTAGTGAGTCCACATTTGAATGCCAAAATTCTAGAGGAGTTCATATTCTGGATCTCTGTCTGACATCAATCCCTCATTCCATGGAGGCCCATGTCGAAACTGGAATTGGAAATTCTGACCATAACCTAATAACCACAAAAATATCGGTCGAAACACCACCAGAATTTAGGCAGCAGCCAAGGCGTCTTTGGCATTTTAACAAGGCTGATTTTGATGGTTTACGGTCATTTTTTAACACTTCCCTTGGGAACGCCATCGCCTACATAACAACAACATAGACGACGCCGTTTCCAGTTTTACTGACACCGTCTTACATGGAATGAATAAATTTATCCCCTCATCATTTTCCAATCCCAATCAAAATTTTAAAATATTTTCAAAAGAAGCCACCAAAGCTGCCAAACAAAATAAATCGGCACACAAAAAATATAAACGCAACAAAAAAAAAAAAAAATTTCTATGAAGAATACAAAACGATACGGAACACCTGCAAACAAACCTGTGGTAGAGAAGCGAAAAGAGCCGACAGCAAGAAAGCCAATGTGGCTTCCGAGCTGAAAATCTCCGATCGCAACTTTTACCACATGGTCGCATCGGTTGCAAATATTTCGAAAACATCTGTTTCAGCATTGAAATGTGCTGACGGCGCTTTGGTGGTGGATCCATATTTACAAGCCGACTTATTGGCAAGCATCTTCAAATCGAACTCGACATTAGTTGTCCCAGATGGAATTAGGCCTCCATTAGTTCCATATTGTGGTTCTAAAATGAGCCCCGTCACGATCTCGGAGGAAATTGTCTTTACTAATCTGAAGTCAATGAATGTAAACAAGGCCACCGGACCTGATGGAATTCCAGTTCGAATATTGAAGGAGTTTGCCAATGAATTGGCTCCAATATTATCTAAAATTTTCCTACTTTCATACAAGCAAGGCGACTACCCGAACGCCTGGAAGAGTGCAATGGTGCAACCCGTGCTGAAACGGGGTTGTGACAAAACTGACCCTTCAAACTACCGGCCAATATCAATTGTGTCAGCCGTCGCTAAAGTCTTTGAGAAATGCATCAATCAACTTATAGTTAAATATCTTGAAGTTAACAAACTAATTTCGGATAGACAATACGGCTTTCGTGAAAGCCGATCCACGACCGATCTCCTGACGTACGTCACAAACAAATGGAATCTCGCCTTAGAACACCACGGAGAGGCCTTTGCAATCGCTTTGGAAATATCCAAGGCTTTTGATAAGGTATGGCATGAGAATCTTATTTGTAAACTTGTGGCATACGGGCTGGACTCGATGACCACCAGGTGGATTAAAAGCTATCTCAATGACCGAAAAATCAGCGTCGTACTTAATGGGAGATCATCATCGACGCACTCCCCAAATGCCGGAGTCCCTCAGGGATCACCTTTGTCACCGACCCTGTTTTTGCTATACATCAACGATTTGCTGGATAGCACTGTAAACCCTATCCATAGCTTTGCAGATGATGCCACATTGCATTCTATTTCATTCGAGGCGGAGCCTAGCATAACAGATTTAAATAATAAACGGTCAGAAGTCGTAACTTCTCTTAATTCCGATTTAAGTACAATATTTGAGTGGGGTAACAACAACTTAGTGCAATTTAACGAGAAAAAGACACAAATATGCACATTTTCACGTAAAAAAAGTCGCAACGACTACCCATTTGTGGTAAAAAACCATATCCTTGTGGATTGCGACTCAATTCGACTGCTTGGTGTTCAAATAAGTAACAAACTCAAATGGAATGAACACATTGTTGCATTGGCTAAATCAGCTTCAAAAAAACTCGGGTTCCTAAATAGATGCAGAAGGTTTTTTAAATCGCATCAAGTTCTCCAGATATATAAAACCTTCATCCGACCATGTATAGAGTATTGCTGTCAAGTTTGGGGAGGTGCGTCTGGTACCACCCTCCAGTTATTGGACAGGGTTCAACGCCGCCCTATCCGAATAATACGGAATCCCAGACTTACCCAGGAACTAGACAGCTTACAGCATCGCAGAGATGCTTACATGGTAAATGTTCTGGAATACAAAATGAATAAATTTAAGGTAGCTATTAATCTTTACTTGAAGGATCGCGCATTGGGTGCAGAAGCTCTGACAGTTGCACCCAATTAAAATATGTATATAAAAAAAAAAAAAAAAAAAAAAAAAAATAAATTGAATTAATTAATTAATTTGAAAAAATTAAATTTAATAAATAAATGAAAAAAGCTAAATAATTAAACTAAATTTATTAATATAATTAAATCACCTGAATTAACAAAAATAAATAATAAATTTATTATATTTATTTACTCTTATTTATTTATAAAAATATACAAAAATTTATAAATTTAAAAATGTTAACACGATATTTCGGTCACAAGACGATTTTCAAATGTAAAAATATACAAAACTAAAAATAAAAAATTAAAATTAAAATTAAGCATGTTAAAACGGGGGTATCTCTGTTATTCATCTTTACAAAATAGATTTTTTTTAAATCCGTCTTTTTTTTATAAAAATCCACTTTTGTGGCAACATACCACTTTCACGTTTTCCGTTTTGATATTTAAATTGCATCTATACGGCAGACTAAAAGGGGAATCCCTGAAAGTACTTTTGTTTATTCTCAAGAGGAAGATGGCCCAAGAACTAATAACAACCAAGACCAAGCTTATTGAACGCCTTATTATGGTACGGAACCATGACCAGAAAGCCGCTAAAGGGTGTGTAAAGAGCATGCGTCGATGTGTGGAAGCACTTATAAAGGCCAAAGGCAACTTAACAAAATATTAAAATTTGACTAAGGTCAATTAAACCATATATAAACTCCTGAATTGAATTTAAAAAGACATAATTCACTCTTGATTAAGCATTTTTGAAAATTATAATTGATTGGCTTGCAGTAGACTTTATTCAAGGTGGTTTCTGATGAAAATATAAATGTGCTATCATTTGACGCTAGTAGTATTAAAATTGACCAGCAGGATTTTTTTTATTACAAAAAAAAAGAAAATATGCGTTAATTTTGTCCAGGAGTGTATAAAATCCTGAATTGAATTTAAAAAGAAAAATTTGTTGTAATAAACTATATTTAAATAAATATTTTTCAAATTTACATTTTGAGTTTTTATAATGTATCATTAATAAATTCTAAGATAAATTTAAAAAAAAAAATCAACATTTATACTAATACGGCCAGGCACAGTATATACTAGTATATATTGGCAAGCCAAAAGTTAAAACGTTTATGTTAAAGAAAATTATCACGAATTATAAATTTTAAATTATTTATGTATTTATTTAATTTGATTGTCTGTTAATTTATTTAATTTATTATATTACACCATTTAAGGTTATTCCTTAATAATATTAGACTTCATTATAATATCTCATATTAAAATATAAAATAAAATTTTATACGAGTATGTTAACACAATATGTCAGAGGTCTGTTTTTTCATATTTGCTTTTATTATCTGTTTTGATCTGATTGATTTTAATTTATATTTTCTGTTTTTTAATTTTTATGTATTTTAACATTTAAAAACAATCAAGTGACCGAGAAGTAGCTTGTTAACTTTTTTAATGTGTTATTTATGAATCTCAAATATTTTGTTTTAAATAAATAAATAAGTTTTAATTACAAATACTATTTAACCTCAACAATATAATATTTCAAAAATATAAATTAAATTAAAGTTAATATTTTTTGAAAATTTTAAGAGATTTAATTCAATATCTTACTAAAAAGCATGTAGACATGAAAAAATCGAATTTATAAACATAATTTATAATTCATTTTAGTTAGTTTGTGTGATTTTTAATTTATTTATTTCGCTTATTTTATTTCATTTTTTAAATTTAATCAACTAACATATGTACTTCGTTTATTTTATCAACTAAAATACTTTGTTCAGTTTACTTCATTTATTATGTTTATGAGACTTATTGCATTTACATACTTAAAATAATTATTTTATAATTTAATTTAATAAATTCATGCGATTTTTAGTTTACTTATTTCGATTTATTTAATTAGTTTAATAAATTTGTTAAATTTATTTATTTGATTTAATACGTTTAATTAACTAAGTTGTTTTATTGATTTATTTACCTTAATTTTGTTGTACTTTTAATTTATTTAATTTTTCGTAAAATATTTATCTCTCTGGTTAATTTCGAAATAACTTAATGTTTGAAATATAACTTATATAATTCAATTCATTTATTTAGTTCGTTTAATTTATTTTGTTCATTTAAATTACATGATTTAATTTATTAATTTAAAAGATTTATTTATTTAAGGTAGTATATTTGGTTTATTTAATTTATTTAGTTGATCTAATCAGTCAATATATAATTTTTTAAATGTATTTAGTTGATTTAATTTATTAATTTAAAGTAATAATATTTTAAAATAAAAAATATTTTTAATTTGTTAAACTATTTCAGTTAGTTCAGTTCAATTTATATATTTATTTAGCTTAATTTGTTTGAGTAATTAATTATTTTATATAGTTTATTTAGTTCATTTGTTGCATTTAATTTTTATAACTTGTTTAATTCGAATGTTTTTATTAATTTCAGGTTCTTAATGGATATTATAATACATAGTATACTTAATTTGTATATTTATAATATGGTATATACTTAATTTGTAATCTATGTTAGTTACTTATTTATTGATGATTTATTTATATTATTTAATATGTTTAAATGAATTTTCTTTATTTAAATTATTTAATTAATAAATTAGATAAATTTATTATTTATCTAAATTAATATATTTGATTTCATTAATTTATAATATTAAAGGTTTTAAATTATTAATAGTTTTGCAATTTCAGTTTCGTTCTGACGATTAATATGAAAATTTTATTTTATTTTTTCAGTAAACTCATCAGGCGTAGGCTGCGACTGAATCGTTAACTTATACCCTGATTATTTTATATATACAGAAAGCAATCGTGTACTTATAGTAAAGTAGTTAAACTTTTAACAATTTCAATTTTTTATTATATTTACCATTAACATATTTTGAAGTGGTGTAAGTCCATATTTTGTTGAAATGAGATAATTGAAAAATTGAAAATCAATAAATGAAATTGTATATGAAGTATATGGAGTTTTGAATTTTCTTATTTGTTGCATAAGTGATAGGGATTTAATTTTTTTTTTATTGTATCTATAATTTGTTTACCATAGATATGTAAGTTAGCAATTCAGTCGCTTTAGCCTGATAAGATGACTGAAAAAAAAAAAAATTCATCATTCTGAATTCTCACCAGATCAAAACTGAAATAGCAAAACTTTTAATAATTTCACCTCTGTAAATAATAATCGATCTGGATACTATCCGGATGATTCAAATTTAAATATTTCGTTCTATTAATTAAATTTATAAATATTAGTGATTTATAATTTATTTCAGGTAATTTATTTACAGTCAATTTATCAATTTTTGTAATTTATTTGATTTGAATAATTCACTTAATTGAGTTAATTAATTTAATTTATTTATTTGTGTCCATTTTTTAAAGTTTATTATTTAATTTATCTTATTTACATATTATTTTAAGTTAATTAGTTTAATAAAATATTTTTATATGTACATAATTAATTAACAATCCATTTAATTTGTTTTTTACAATAACTTGCTATATTTGATTTAGTAATTTAACAATTTATTTATTTAATTTATCCCAATTAATTTCCCAGTTCTAACTTATTTTATTTATTTAGTTTATCTAATTTATTAAATAAATGTTCATGAATAGATTTATTAAATCATATCAATTTAATTTCTTTATTATTTATAACTGGGTTTCCTAGTTCTAACTGGTGTTATTTATTTCATTTATATATTTTATCTAATTCAGTTTATATATTTATTTACATTATTTTGTAATTTATTTTAAAAATTAAAAAGAAAATTAATAATTTCTTTTATAAAAATCCTGAAGTTTCGGCGGTACATTCCAACATTCTCAAAGGCCTTAATTTATACCTCGGAATATACCATCGAAATATTGAGTTTTTTTTGATCAAAAAATTTATTAAAACAGTTTAAAAATCGGAAAATTAAGCTGAAATATAAATTATCGGTTTATTAAATTAACATAGTTTTTTAAATTGAATTAGATTCTTTGTTTATTTAACTTAATTTTACACACACTTTATTTATTTTAATTAATATCTTCAAATTAATTAGTTAAATTTGAATTGTTTATTTATTTAACTTATTAAGTTGATTTATATTCGTGTAATTTATTTATTTTAATATATTCTTCATTTAAATTATTTATTAGAATTGTTAATTTTATTTATTAATTTATTTAGTTTGACTTTTTATTTAACACGTTTAAATAATATTTACCATCACAATCGTGTAGGTAGGCCAATTCTGAACGTGTGTTTCGGTCGGAACATGTGATTTCGGTCTCTTGCACATCTATAGGTTCAAACACAATTGTTGTCAGTTCCAGTTGTTTTTTTCGTTTTGATTTTGAATAGTTTTAATTAGAGACGTTTAAGTTGAATACTATGATAGAAGGAAAATAAACACAATACAATGCTAAATTTAAATTTTCCCGACCATCGGGACCAGGGTCCAGGTTCCCAAGTAGCTTAACTTATTTCATTAATTATCGTGATTTTTTTATTTTATGTAATACATTTAATGCAATTTGATTAATTAATTTAAATTATTTGTTAATTCATCTTATTTTATTTGGCTTTGTTTAATTTATAAAATTTATTTATTTTTATTTAGTAGTACACAAAATCACAATAATGATAAAAACTACCGAATAGTAAGTAGAAATTTTTGTAAATAATTATTAAATAAATAATTAAGCTAAGCAAATAAAGTAATTAAATTAAGTAAGTCAAATAAAAAATTTAAATTAATTATTTAAACGTATTAAATTAAATCAATTTAAAAAATAAATTGACTTAACTAAATTATATAATTAAAATAAGTCACATAAAATATCTAAAATCAACTGTTAATTTATTACATAAGTTAAATGAATTAAATCAAATAATTCAATTTACACAAATATATTTTACAATTTAAAGTATAATTAATTAAACTATATAATCTAAATCAACTAAAAAAACGAATGAACTAATAAATTCTATTAAATAAATGATATAAATTAAAAAAATCACATAACTTTACTAAGTTAAATAAATATGTAATTTAAATTAATTAGTAATTAATTAATTTGCGGGTTTTTAGCTTAATTGTTTATTAATTATTTAATAAAATAAAAATCCTACGTTTCGACGATTCCAGTCATTTCCAAAGTTACAGTTTTTACTTAATTTAATTAGTTAAACTTAATGACTTGTAAATTATTTTATTGTATATATTTATTAAACAAAATATTTATTTAATTATTTCTGTTGGTCTATTATTAGCCATTTCTAAAAAAATATTAACAGACCACTAATTTGTCAATTTGATTAAAAAAATGTTGTTATAGTATTCTAAAAAATTATTTTTTCTCCGCTTTTGTGTTTTGTTTGTTAGGTTTTGATGATCAGAATAAAGCAACCTTCTTTGATAAACCTAGGTCCATAGAGCTTCCAAATTAGAATCGTCATAAAGAATATGTTAGCTGCTTTTATTGGCTTCAACTAAAATCAAACGATATATAAACATCGATTCAGCCGCATTTAATTACCTACATATACAAATTGTGTGATGCATTTAGGCAAAAGTATGAGACTACAGATTTCCTCGGAAACAACGGTTGTTAACAGTAGTGAGTATAGTTCTTATTACAAATCTGGAGATGTATAATTTCAAAAAGGTTTAAAATATTTTAAGTTCAAACTGCTTCAAACTGACAAGAAATTCTAATAGATTCTGTTCCGCATAACAAACGGGTTATTACAGGCATGATTTTTTCTAATTTTTAATAATGTAATTATTTGATATATAGAATATTCCCTGTACCTTTCATAAATTACGTTTATTATGTTTGCAATATTTTCCAAAAAAAAGTAGAAACAGCAGAATACAGAACAAGCATTCTTAAATTGCCTTCGGGCAGATTATGGTTGTCTGTACAACATAAAATCATCCCAGCAAATAAAAATTACCGTTAAGTAAAATTTTTATTGTTGATTATTAAGGGTTTGATATTGAAGTTTCCTTTGTTGATTTTTCCTGACATTTCCCTTTTGGACATTTCAAAAAACAACAAAGTAAAAATAACAAACATAAAACAGAACGATAAATAGCTTGCATTTTTTTTTTTTTTTGTAAATGTGAGGATATATTTTATTTGTATCCTTTCGTTTCCATCATATCTTGCAAAATATCCTTTTTATTTTTGTAAAATAAAATAGTTGAAAATTGTTTGTAATGCACTTCATCAAATTTGAATAAAAATTTCTATTAAAATTCCTAATATAAAAGTTATATAATCCAGCAAAAAAAAAAGGTCAACAAAATTCATTGAATCAGAAAATTGAAATTTTTTCAACTTGCCATTTTTGTATTATATTGATCGGAAAATGAAGAATTTAAAAATTCGTTTTGCGTACATGCACAAAAAACTGTCCACACCGTGATAAAAAAAAACTAATCGACGTGACCTAGCTTAACGTTATTATTATTATTATTATTATATGCTTATTGAACGTGTACACAAAAATTATTTTTCACGCCGCGTACATAATCGATTTAATTTGTAATTTTTTATTAATATTACCATGGGATCACGAAATAAAAATTTAAAGTGCGTTATGGAATCTAATTTTCATCAAACATATTCGTGTACAATACGAAATGAACCAAATTCATTTAGGACGTGATGGAAATTTTTATTGATTTAGCAACAATAAATGTATGTATGTATGTTTCGTTAAAAAAAAAAATATTCGCGGCTATATTATGTACATATGTATATAACTTGCGAAATGGTGCACGTGGTGCGGATATCTGAAGAACAAGGGAAATTGAATTTTGCCCAAAAACAATTCCTTATTTTGGTTCTATTCTTCAAACAATGGCATGCACATAAATTAGATTTATTTTTTGTTTAAGATTTAACGAATATTGGATCAGCTTGACAATTTATAAAAACCATCAATATATGATATAAAAATATAGCCCCCTTTTCGTTTGGAACTAAACTTTAAATGACAATTTTGATAGATTATCCCGAATGCAATAAACAGGAAAATCGAATCGTATCGCTGATCTATTACCCTTACAAAAAAATGAATCATCGCTTCAATAAAAATTATTTTTATCAATAATGTGAAATACATTAAATCATTTTGAAAATTCACTTTCTACAGGAAAGAAAAAAGGAACATCAATTTATACATTTTTATGTGTGAGTCTGTCTGTCGTACGTCACATATAGCGTTCATATTTCGGAATACTGTAAACTTATTTAACCTAACTAAATTACAATTTTCCCTCTTTTATAAGGATGAGCGCACGAATAATAACAATGGTATGGTAAGGGTGGATTTTTTATTATCATTGTTATTATTATTATTACCATTACTACTATCATTTTACTTTTTGATATATTGGGTAAGCAATAATGACAATTTTGAGGTGATCTGAAATTAAAAAATAACAGTTTAACAAATATATACGGAAGGCAGGAAAAGTGATGTAATCGAACTATTTAATCCTTATTTGGAAAGAAAAAATGCTCTAGTGGGCTCTAATATAAGTTCATGTTTGACACTTTAAACTTTTCCAATAATTATTGGATGAAAATTTTAATATGATTTCTTGCACTGCTTAAAATATAACTTAAAAATCCTCCAAATACAATTTAATAAAACATATATTTGGAGACCTGTCAATTTGAATTTTTACAGTTTTTTAAGATACATTTTTTGTGGTTGCTGCATAAATAAAAACAATCTTAATAATTTGTATTTAAAAAAATGTATGACAAATAAGGGCCACCGGACAAACGATTAACAACACATCTATTTGTATAATAATAAATATTTGGCCATAATTCACTGTAAAACATTTTGGAAAACTACTTGGCATTATAATTACATAATAGTTTTACCTTAAATTAAAATGTTTCATAATGTCATTATATTCTCAAAAGTCGGCTACTTGTTCCAACTGAAAATATCCAAAAAAATTATGAGAGATTCGTGAAAAACTGCAAATGCTTCAACTTGCTGCAACCGAATTGAGCAAAGCAGATTAAATATTCTGGCTTCTGGAGAAGTCAGAGAGAAACGCTCTGTAAAATGGAATAGTTCTCATATACGTTTACGTATTTGTATAGTGGAAACATATAAAATAATTTATCAACGATCATTTTCTGTGATGGTAATACAAATAATAAGACCGGTCACTGAAGTCGGCCACATAAATAACAAGCAATTTTAACATAAAATGTTGAACCAAGTTCTACCGACGAAATTAGTTAAATAAAAATTGAAAGTATAAAGTCAAATGATTTTACTCCAATTTTTCGTAATGTGAACTTCATGTAAAATTTATTAAATGACCGATGCCTGTGGTCAACTGTTGTACGATTTTCCACCAATGAAATTTTTTTAACAAAAATCAGAAGTCCTCAAAAGTCAAATGATTTTTCTCGAATATCCGTAGTATGTTTACTTGTGTAAAAGTCATCAAATTGCCGGTCTCTGGGGTTGGCCATATGAATAACAAGCAATTTTTACATAAAATGTTTTACCAAGTTCCGCCGACGGAATTTGTTAAACAAAAAACAAAAGTCTCAAAGTCAAATGATTTTTATCATTATCAAATGGCCAAGCCATATAAATAACAAACAATATTCCCATCAAATGTTGTACTACAGGTTGCACAAGAAATATTATAAATGTTTGGGGGATTAAAATACTCCATCATGTTGTAGTTGATAACGTTAATTAATTTTTGTTAAAAAAAATTATCGGTATTAATATCCGCCAGAAAATTTTATGCGCCACGTAATTTATTTATAATTTGTTTAATTATCGCTTTTTGTGTTCGCGAATGATGTGACGCTTGCGAGCAATCAGCCGAGAGTTATGTATTTGTGTATGCTACAATTATGTGACGATGAACAAATTTTTCGTGATGAATTTTGTATGAAACAGTACACCGAAGTAAAGTAAACATCAGCACAAACGTAGTTGCTGGCAAGTTATATACGCTAACGTATGGTTGTGTGGAACTTTGCAACTGCATGCAAGACGCATAGTCGTGTTGCAGTATAATGTGTTGTACTAAATTGTAGCCAAAACATTTGATTATTCGAGTAGTGAGGATTTAAACCTAAAATGTATTCATTGGATCGGATTATATTTTCGAGGTGTCACTAGTATGTCGAAAGGAGCTGCATAACTTACAATTATATTTTGAATCGGAAAGAATTAATTTTGGATAATTGCAGTGCTGAAAAGAATGAGTGAGCGAATGAATGAGTGAATCGCTACGCATCAATAAAACGATATAAAATCGATTCAATGTTAAGTAAGAAACAAAAAAAAATTTACAAAAATGTCATCGACTTTAAGGAATTAGAAAAAACACAATATTAATTGAAATTCCAAAATGTACTAAAGAAAAAGAAGGAAAACTTTTGTTGTCGCAAGCTACTAGAAAGCAACTCTATTATTTCTTAAATTTTAATTAAAGCCTAATACGCAAAAAATTGGATTTTTTAAAAGTTTCCGTTTTAATATAGCTATTGACACATTGTTATAATTATTGACATAACATCTGATACAGCTATTGGCAGTTTTTAGTTTAGAACAAAATTCAAAATGAAACTAGCTATATTCAGCCTTTTTTAACTCAAAATTCAGTTTATTACCAAAAATATTCAAAAGCACATTAAGAAATGGCTATAATCAAACAATAAATACATATTTCAACCATAGTTAAGCATGGTTAACTATTTCTTATACAAAAAATAAATCAAATAAAATTAATTCAGGTAAGTTTATCACAATTTCAGTTTAGAAGCTGATTGCTTCTCGTATCGCATATGAGTTATCACAAAAAATGTTAAATTAGGGCATGTTTTATAAATCATCGCTTTGCGTATTGCAGTTGGCACAAAAAAACACCGGCAACAGTTGCAATTTTAGAACATTTACGAATTTCACGTGATATTCTTATTGCATTTAATTCCAATATTTTCCAGTGTTTGCGATTTGGAAAAGGCTACAGTTATAGCACATTTTGCCTCTTGCAATTTTATTATTTCCTATTTCAGAAAAGCAACTTTCCAAAATAGAATTGTTGTTATCGTCTTCACTTTTGTCCGGAGTAGGTTCACGAGTAAAAGCTAGAAATAAACAAATAAAACATTGTATGACGAGGGAATCAAATATGAATATATAGTGAGTTATTACGTTTATAAACTACTACTTCTTTCTCTGTTTCTGCTTCTTGAGAAAAGTTTATAGTCGCGTCAGGTTCTGCAGCCAGAGTTTTTATAAAAAACAGAACAATATTTACAAATAGCTATATAAATTTTAATTGGAAAGTAGTGATAAGCTTACCAATATCATAACTTTTTGAAGATTCATCATTGCCTTGAAGAGTAGTTCTCTTAAATTTAGTCTTTATATGCTTCGATTTTTTCTGTTTCTTTGATACATACTTTAAATCACTTTCTTCTTTTTTCTTTATACATTTTGCAATTCTATCAGCTTTTCGTTTTTCTTTTTCCAAGAATAGCTTTTCTTTTTCGTGTTTTTTTTTCTTTCTCAGCTTTAATCCATATCGGGGAAGTTATTACAAATGGTTTTTTTAATTTCGCAATTTGGTGTCCGGTTTTTATTGGCGTTACAGGCCAGTCTAAGTAGTCTGTAATACACTCAGTTGGGGTTTTATTTTGTTTATTAGTCGAATCCATTAAAGAGGAAACAATAACTACGTTGCTGGTAGCACTAGGTAGTGGAACATCGTCTCTTATTGTTACCACTACTTCTTCTCCAATTACCCTTTCTTCAACGATATTTAGTGGAGTGAAGTCACTTAAAGGATTACGGTCGAAGTTGTCATCAAGATATATAAATTCATTTACTTCATTAATATCGAATTCCGCTAAGATTGGATTCACATCAGTCGGTAGATTTTCAAAATTTTGATCATCACTCAGATTTGACATTTCCACCGGAAACTTCAACTGTTCAGATTTTTCAACCGCTTTATATGTCGTAAAAAGTTCAAATAATATTTTAAAATTATCGTCATATTGTTCTAATATTTGTGGGGTTTTTAAGATATCCTGAAATAATTTAATTTTTATGTTTCCGACAATCTCCGAAAATCGTAAAAAATCTATAGAACCCCCAGAAATGTTTTTATTTGAGGGGATATGATGACAAGATTTGCCAAGACATTTCGAAAAATCGATTGCCGCGAAGCTCCAAGGAAAGAGACCACATGATTTAAATCCGTTTTGAATTATCTCAGGAGTAATGCATCGACCAAATGCTTTTAACAGCAATGGAGCAAAATGTTTCCTTGTCAATGACGCACCAGGATTTTCTTTCCGCCATTGATACATTGTTTTGGCCCAGCAATTTTTTAGTGGTTTAAATGCCGCATAATCACAGGGTTGTAAAATGCGAGTGGCATTTGGATATAATGCAATGATTATGATACCCAATTTTGCACATAATTCGTTCACCTTTAGCGTCATGTGGGTGATATGTCCATCGACAAAATAAACTATAGGTAATTGAATGTTGTTATTCACGAGATATGGATGAAAAGGCTTCGAGATATACTCGTAGAAGACTTCCTTTGTCATCCATCCATTATCCGAAATAGCTGAAGCCCAATTTTCTGGTAGAGATTTTCTAATCTCCTATGACACCCGTTTGTAAGGGTCCATAGGTGGAACGGTTTTACCACTGGCACTAAATGTGCACATTACCGTTAAATTCGATTTTGCAGCTCCCCGGTCGATTTCGTATATATTACGCGCACCTTTAGCAGCTAGCACAGATCTTGTTTTTGGGCACAATAAAAAATTTGTTTCATCGCCGTTAAAAATGCGTTCTGGTGACTCTAATATATTAATATGTTTACCATTCTTTGAATAATGGGTAATGGAATCAAACCAGCGTCCGATATCTGTAGCAGTTACATTACTACTCGCTGCTGTCACTGGATCAGGTACTCTTATTGTTACATTTGGATTCCGTTTAAAGAAGCTATTAAACCATCCTCGGCCAGGCATATTATTTGTAAATGGATTTGGCCTTTGGTCTGTTTCAACAAAATCTTTGACGGCAGCCAAAACGTCTTCTTTCCGTTTAGGAAAACCTTTTCTTTGGCATACGATTAGCCTTTCAGCTATTGTTCTTTCTTCATCTAATGTTAAAATAGTAGGTGGGCCAGGTTCCTTTTTATTAAATGTTTCGCCCATTCGAGAAATTAGAGTAGAGCGAGGTATGTTGTACTTTTCTGAAGCTTTTTTTTAGAAATTCCCGTTTCTTTTATACATAATAATGCTTTCTGAAGGGTGTCCTCGTTGTATGTTCCTCTTTTTTTAGGCATGTTGATAATTAAGAAATGGGGCTATAAAATTTAACAATTATTTAATCATTTACTGTAGTTGACAATAGCTATAGCAATGAGTTTAGAGTTATGGACACCGTAATGTCAATAATTGATACATAGAAGTGACAAATGACAATTATTGACAGCCGGGGGTAACCCCCGGCAGTATGAAATTTTGTTGCAGTTATTGACACCAAGCGTATTTAATTATTTCGCATAATTACAATAAGTTTATTTAGTTTGTTATTAATATAAGCTTATTTGTTAACATTTACAATAACAAACTTGTGCGTGTTTACTTAAATCTTGCAGTAAAACCACTTTACCTTTATGGCATTCCTTATTTAATTTCACTAAAATTTCACAATTTTTTTTTAAACCTCACACCGACGTTTACATGTCAAAGTTTTATGAGAGACTAAATCAAATTTTGAAGAACAGAATATAAAATAGAAAGAGAACAACTTAATTATCCATTTCAACTCATTTTTTTTTAGAATAATAATAATGATAAAGAGATTAATGCTAAATAAGCTGATGGTGTCAATAGCTATATCAAAAAATTTGGGTGTCAATAGCTGTAGCCTTTTGGCCAAGAGTACAAACTAAAAGGGATGATCCATTTCGAAATATCATGCAAACACTACCAAAGTTACATTCAACGACCAAATAGATTCTGGGAAATTCATTCTAGAAAAACCGATTGTAGGTAAATGTAGGTACATCAATTATAAATTCGGTGATTTTGGTTTTATAAAAAATCATAAAATAAAAGTTATGTATATTTTACAAAATTTATAATATTATTTTTATTTTGTTTTTAATTCTACGGCCAAATCCAGAGACTACATACTGTGCATACTTCGGACATTGAAGTAAACCAATTGACTTTGGGATTTAATTTTTGTTAAAGGAATTTCGTCGGTGGAACTTCGTACAATTGATGCAATAATTGTTTATTATTTATATGACCAACCCCAGAGACCGACCGTTTAATGATTTTTCCATCAAGTACATACTAGGAGCATTCGAGTAAAACTATACGACTTTGGGATTTTTGATTTTTGTTCAACAAATTAAGTCACTCGTTTGTTCTTCGAGATAAAATCCCCTAAATGTATACTATTTACACTACTAATATTTCTACATTTCTTGCTATTTGCCAGGAACTTCACTTCTTTCCAACCCAACAGTAAATGAGTTTGTAAGGATCTGTATCAAAGATTATTGAACATAGGTCTTATTCTAAAGGATCTTTAGACACAAATTGTGCAATGGGAAAGTAAGTGCAGAGTCAAAATGAAAAGCCGAACATTTCTAAAAATGCGTCGTTTGCTAATTCCCACTAAGTAACTAGTTAAATGTACATATGAGCAGGGAAACACAATTTTTCCATATATAGTAATTAACTTAACAATACTAAATAAGTAAATTGGCTAAAATAAATTATATAAATTAAATAAGTCACCTGAATTAACTCGGTTCTCTAACATAAGTTTATTAAATGTTCAAGAAGTATTACATTTTTTTAGATTACTACAGTAACATTCTTTTAAATTAATTTACTCCCAATTTCGATAGGTAAGTATAAAGTACTTTAGTTTAAAACCCAGTGAATATCTGTGAGGCCTTTGTTTCATTATAAATTGTTTGAGAAATATTTATTTATTAATTATTATTGTAAGTTGCCCGGAAGTTGACAAAATAATTTAATTTTTTTTTTAATTTATTTATTTATACAAGGGAAAAGTCTACAAATTCACTTGAATGTGTAATACAATAGTTGCAATGAAACAGGATAGAATAAAAAAAAATATTTTCAGGTTGGAACAAAATGTTGCTTCAACCTAAGCTGTATTTGCTTAAGTAAAAGTCGAACAGATAAATTAGGTAAATAATATAAATGATTTACATAGTTAAGATATATAAGTCTAGTTTACCATGAATAAAATAGCTAAATAAAATTTTATAAAAGTAAATAAATAGTAATTAGTATATTATTTAACTATATAAATTTAACCAACTAAATAAATAAATTTAATTAAATAAATCACACGAATTAACCAAAATCAAGTTTAATTGGCTTAAATAAATTATCCTTAAATGTAGACCGTCCATGGAAAAACATATATTAAGCCGATTAGCTATGAATTTGAACAACAATTTGCAAAGACTAATAAGTTTCAAAACGGAGAAAGTCTAAGTTCTCAAAGTTTTAGTCGAAGTTCTTGCAAAGCTATCATTACATTTTATGGCAAAATAATCGTATCTGAATAAATTAATAACTGTAGTTAATTAATTAAATTAAATAAGCTACATGAATTAACTAAAATAAATTATTAATTATTTATATTTATAAGCTAAATAATTTAAATGAATTAATTTATTCAGATCAATATTTTAAATAAAATTAAACAATTAAATAAATTAAATTATTTGCATGCTAACCCTAAACCATTTTCGCATTAAATTTTATAGTGAAATAATCGTATCGTTAATATAAAAAAGGAAATGAAAATAAATTTAGATGAATGAAATAAATAAATAATTAAACTATATAAATTAAATTAAGTAAAACAATTTACTAAATAATTGTACCTAATTAATCAAAATTTATAATTTAGATCAACTTTATAAATAAAAAAATAAATTGAATTAAATACAATAAATTATATAAATTAAATAAACCAAATGAATTAATTAAGATAAATTATAAATTATTAATTATTTATATAAATTATATGGATTAAATGATTTAAATCAGTAATTTAAATAAATTGTAAAATTAAAATTAATCAAATGCATATGCTAAACTATTTTATAAATAAATTTTATTTTTACAAACAAGTGCAATATTCGTCTGAAAAATATACTCACAGATTGTACTATTGTACAACAGCGGGAAGCCGTAACTAACAAGGAAGACGGCCAAAGCTTAATGCTTGAAAAAATTCTAAAGAATATGGAAGCCTTAAACTTAAGGCTACTAAAACAAGAAGGAAGCCTGGACGCTATAAACAAGCGGTTAAATAAGCAAGAAACAGTGAACGAAATCATTTCCATTATGTACTAATCCATGAAGATGAATAACACATTCAGAATCGCCAATTGGAATGCAAATTGGCTGTTGCAAAAAATTACAGAGCTAGAAATTTTTCTAAATTTAGAAAAGATAAATACATATGCCTAATTTCAGAATCTCGTCTGACAAAAGATTCACTCGTTAGAATTCGAGGATACCAGTGCTATCACGCCATCCACCCAGCAGGAAAAGCGAGAGGAGGCTCAACCATATTGGTGAAGGAAAACATTAAACATTACGAAAGAGTAAAAATTTTAAAAGGAATTATGCAAGTATCCACTATTAATGTTCGATTAAATAATCAAAAGGCAATGAACATATCTTCAATATATTGTCCTCCGCGGTATAATGTGAATAAAGAAAACTATGTTGAGTTACTCAAATCACACGATTTTATCTTTATAATCGGAGGCGATTTTAATGCTAAAAATACATAGTGATAGACTAACAACTCACAAGGGTAAGGAGCTATTTGCAGCTGGTCGGGCTTGAAACTGCGAGTTCCAGTCTGGAGGTAAACCAACATATTGGCCAGCGGATACAACTAAGATACCAGATTTGATAGATTTCTTTGTTACGAAAGGGATATCTGAAATCTATGTACTATTCGAAAACAGTGAAGGAATTTCGTCTGACCATCAGGTTATTATGACACTAGGCGAAAACATTATCAAAAAACAAAATTTGTTTAGGATAACAAATAATAAAACAAACTGGGATCTCTTCCGGAACCTAGTCGAAGACAATACTGATTTACAAGTACCAATTAAAACCCCAGAACAACTTGATGTTCAATTAAAGCTGCTGAACAGCAGTATACTACAAGCAGCGTGAGAATACTCCTCCTACCCGTAACCAGACGGAAAATCACATCAACTATCCAGTAGAAGTGAGAGATCTGGTTACAAAAAAATGGAAAGCGCGAAAAATCATGCAGAGGAACCGAGCACTGTAAAGCAAACCACGACTTAATTATTTAAGCAACAAATTGAAAATGCTTATCAATGAAATCAAAAACAAATCTTTAGCGAATACCTAGCTGGCCTTTCTGGCAACAAGGACGCTAATTATTCCCTTTGGAAAGCAAATTAAGGTATTAAAAGGCCTAACGTACAAATAGATCCTATCAAGAATGACGATGGAACTTGGGCTAGAAGTGCCAAAGAAAAGGCTACATTGTTTGCAGCCTACCTTGAAAAAAAATATAATTCAAGTAAATAAAGTGAATAAGCAAAACATAGAACATGTAACACTACAAGAGCTAAAAGATGAAATTAACAACTTAAGCTCAAAAAATCCCCTAGTTATGACCTAGTCACTGGACTTATAGTTAAGGGACTATCAGAGAAAGCATTACGAAAATTATTGCAAGTAATCAACGCAGCGTTCAGACTAAAATACGTTCCATACAAATGGAAGGTGGCAGAGGTGATACTGATTCTAAAATCTAACAAGCCGCCAAATAAAAAAATATCGTACAGGGCGATTTACCTACTTCCTACAATTTCAAAATTATTTGAAAAGCTACTACTCAAGAGGTTAAAATCAGTAATAGAAGTAAGAAAACTCATTCCTCCTCACCAATTTGGATTTATAGAGAGACATTCTACCATATATCAAGTGGACAGAATCACAGATTTAATTGAAGATTCTCTGGAAAATAAAAAAAAAAATGCTCAAGTGTCTTCTTGGACGTATCTCAAGCCTTCGACAAAGTATGGCACCGAGGCTTGGAATATAAATTAGAAAGAGATCTGCCGACGCAGTTTTACCTGATTTTAAAATCATATTTAGCTGATCGATACTTTCGTGTAAAACATGAAGAGGAATACTCCGAACTAAAGAAAATATTGGCTGGAGTTCTATAAGAAAGTGTTCTAGGACCAATACTCTACATACTTTATACGCGAGCAGTACCAAGCACGAAAGGAACAAGATTGCAACATTTGCGGATGATACTGCAATCTTTATAATTGGAGACAATATAGAGAAGTCAACCACCAAATTACAAAATGCCACTAATTCATTGAGTAATTGGACGAAGAAATGGCGCATTCAACTCAACGAAACTAAATCTGTACATATAAACTTCACGAACAAAATTGTTAATAGGTTACTTGTTCGACTGAATTCGCAACCAATTCCACATGCAAATACGGTAAAATACTTAGGAATGACCCTTGACGCTACACTCAAGTGGAAAGAGCATATTAAAAAAAAAATTAAAAATAAGAGTTAAACATCAAATATAGAAAAATGTATTGGCTCATCGGAAGGAACTCTAATCTAACATTACATAATAAACTGCTATTATATTGGCAGATATTCAAACCTGTTTGGACGTGTGTTATACAGCTATTGGGCTGTACCAAGAAAACTAACGTAAAAGTAATTTGAACTTTTCAAAATAAAGTCTTGCATAGTATGGTCAACGCACCATGGTACATAAGAAATGATAACTTTCATACGGATTAACAAAGGAACAACGCCTTAGTCAACATGAAAATGTGGATTTGCGTTGTTTGCTTTTAAACCAAATCCAAGAAAGACGGCTTCGACGAACGCAGCCCTTATAAAACTAGAGCTGCTAATTTAATAAAATAACCAACTTGAAGCGAACCAATGGGCTATAGTCCTCATACAGTTAACAACATTTAATACAAATAAATTACTGTTGTATTCAGTTGTAATATTTGTTTTGCAATAAATCTTTTGTTAAACTCGCAAATCACTTTGTGGATTAATACCGTGCCACAATTCATAAACGAACGGCAATTCTTACCTCGATAACCAATTTGAGAAGATTGAAGTCGATCGCAATGGTAGAAAATGCAGCAGTTAAATTATCCAATGACGGAGTAAAAAATCAATCACCAAATGGCTGACAAATTTTATTTATTATAAGATAAATTACGTATAATAAAATTGATGTTATCGCTTCCACGGTTGATGATAAAGAGAATGATTTTATTTTATTTTAGCCTTAAGAAGTAGTTTACAATAGTTTTTAATTCATTTAATTCCCAATAGAGGGTTAAAGCTCATTAATAAGCTTTTAATCCATAAACATGAAACGTACTAATTATTCTAATTGAGCTCCGCAAATTACTACTATCTTCATAAATGTTAATCAATTACAGAATTGTCAAATGACATTTGTTTACAAATACAATAATATGGTAAGAATTTTTTATAATTAAATTTTATATAAATTAATGGATTAATTATGTATTTCAGGTTACAAGATTTAAAATGAATAATGAAATGAATAAGTATAATTACTAAAAAGTTAACAAGATAAGTATTAAATATTTTATGATTAGAAATTAAAAGTTAATAAAAATGATAAATGTTACTGTATTTTAGGTGACAACAAATTCAAGTTCAAGGATAAGTATTTAAAAATTGTGTTGTTGTGATTAATTTGAATGATGTTTGTTTGTGTTTTGCAGATGTGAATTCATTATTATCAGGAAGAGTTCTTCTGCGATGCGATGGATGACTTCAACAATAATTATAATATGTTGTGTTGCAACATCTTTAATTAATTGATTTTGATACATTGGAAAAACCATTTCTAATTCTATTTTATTTTTAAATCCTAACTTTCACTAGGGGACAATAATATGTTTTTCAAAAGGAACCAATAAAGGTTAGTTCCAATTTGCTTAGACACCGCCACATAGGTGCTGAAGGCGTTAGTGTTAGGAAAATCAAAATTGGATGCAACCAAATGATTGATTTAGTTAGCTGTTTGGTCAATCGATTCGTTATTACCCGATTGTCACTGTCTAAGAAGTTTATACTGATTTTAATGGTACATTAAATTTTGTGAAAGGTACAATAAAATACATAATTACAATTAGCAAGCAAATTCTCAGCCTACTGAGCTTCACAGCTAGTTGTACTTATTGTAATCAATATAGACACTAATATCACACTTATGAGATTTTTCAAGGTTTAGTTGATTCAAGATTTGTTTGAGGTTTGAGTGTCGCGTAACAAATAGAATTTTAGATTTTTCGACATTATTGCAGATTTTCGATATTATTTGAGTCTAGTTTGGATTGAATTAAACGTTGAAATTAATATTTCAAAACCTGTGGTTTGGAAATTTTTGAATTAACCTGGATTTCAGGATTTGGAGAGTTTCATGTGACATTAATTTATATTTTTACGATTATTTGAGATTTTCTAGTTAATTTTTCGAGAAAGATATTTTGCTTTCCAATTGCTTAGGATTGAGATATTTCAAGATCATTATAACTTTAATCGTTATTTTCAAGAATATTCCAATTTTTGAATAATTTCGAAAACTTCAATTATTTGAGATTATTCGAGTTTTCGAAGTTCGTTCAGGTAATATTGAATGATATTACAGTATTGATAATAAATTGAGATTTTTTATAAGATTTTTCGAGGATTTTGAAGATTTGTTGGCCGTTGATTGGTATAATAATATTTGAAACTATCTGCAACGTATTACAAATTATTCGAGATTAAATAAACAAATTATTCTAGAATTTAATTAAAAATATTGGTTGAAATTTACAAGGAATTCATGATGTTACAGAATAAGGGGGATGGGGGTTCGGGTCGCATGATGTTATATATCACAAATTATCCAAAATTATGATGTTAACGGTGTTAAAATTTTTCAGTTTCCTTCAAATACCGTGACAGCATATGTATCTCAAGCACGTTTTGAATTTTTATTTGTGACTTTCTAAAATTGTTGTAAGCATTTAAGATTTTATTTGCAACCATTAATATGGTTCGGAATAAAGAGCAAAGTTGTTATTGGTACCAATGTGTAAAATAAATTTAAAAACTATTTTTTATTTTAAACCAAATAGGTAGTCACAAAAGGAAGCTTCTACACATTGTTATAAATCTATACTCAATCGCTTGCTCAAAAGTTGACGTTGAAATTAAACAAAAATGTTTTTGTCTTACGTTTTGTTTCTGGGTTATCTTCTTTAAAAATGGACCAAGAACTTGTACAGTTTCCAAAAGTAGTTAATAGTAATTGATTTTAATTAGTCCCATGATTTTTTTAAGTAAGAATTTACAGTTAAGAAAAGGAACAAAATTTGGGGTGTTGTAAACTCTTAGAATTTTAAAATGCTAAAGGATATGTGATCGGGTAAATATTGAACGCGACTATGGAACGTCAAAAATATGTAGACGAACGGCGAAACTCGTATCGATAATTTAGAAAATATAATTATTCAAAGCGTTATTAACAATGGGACCAATAACGACGCATTGTGATGCAATAAGTAATTTAATTTCTCTAAAAGAGACCTATATTTGGAATGTGATCCAAGTGAAAATCAGGCACATTTCGAGGCGCAAAAACTCAATGGTTTTAAAGACTCAGGTAAAAAAGGCAGTTTTGGAATTGAAGAAGGTATTAAGCCTTTGAAGCTTATTGTCCAAAAATCGTTTAAAGTCAAGAAATTGCATTAAAATAAATTGTTTCCAGAAAGGTACAGTTTTTTATGTATCTTTATCAAATCATCATTTTTTTGTTGAACATATATTTTGGCTTCTAACATTACCTATAGATATGCCATTTACTACCCAAGAATAGCAATTCCTAAACAGAAATGATTTAAATTTATGATAATTAAAAATTATATATACCCTGCAGAAACAACCTTCCAAAAAATATTTCATCATCCAATAAAAAATTCAAACAACCCCTAAGTAATAATCATAATAATGAACGCGGTCCATATTATGTATATGAATATAGCTGAGTTTTAATTAAATTTACTATACGCCAGCATACATATCGACACGTGTATTTTAAAATGCCAAGAATTATGAAGTTAAACTAATAACAATGATTTATTAGGAGGATTGGTTTCCTATATATAGAAATATAAAATTTCTAATTCTATTAGTTGATTGGACGAATGCATATTATGATATGCTTTATATAATTGTAATCGAAGTAAAATTTTTTATTCACCCTGTAACTTTCTAGCTATTTTAATATTCAATTTACCCATTTCGTCCGTACCATTACATCAGTTGAGAGAAATTGCACTTGTGCGGAAAACACGTCATTTTGTTTACTCATCTTTCATTCCATACAACAATTTTGATAAAGATTGTATCTTATTTGGCTTATAGGGGTTGGAACTAAATAACCCTTTATAAAAATAGAAAAATAAAGTTTAATATTTTAAAATAACAACAAAGTAACGTTACAAAATATGTAGACAGACATACTTTATAGAGAAGAAAGAAGATAAGAAGAATATTATTCTTTCATTAATTTTCAATATTAAAACAGAAAGTAAATAGTGTTACCTCTACAGTTTGATGTGAGGGAAATCTGATAAAATTTATTACGAGATGTTTGGCTATTCGTAGGGGGAATAAACATTTTGAACATTACATCAGTATTTATTTAACAATAAGTGTTCAGGATCATCAGGAGCTGAAAAGAAAATATAAAAATGTAATCACCGAATTATTTCATATTTTATACTTATCTTAGACTGTAGCTTATTGTATTTAGTTAACTGTTGAATTTTATTGAATTTCCATTTATTTCTGAAACTGAATTAATTAGAAATTAAAATATTTGAAATATTGAAAAAAAGTAAATTAAAGCGACCACAACTTACCATTATTGTCATTAGAATATGACAGATGTTTATTGTTTTTATATATTTGACATACACATATATGTAATCGATAAGAAGTCAATCTAGACTATCGACAATATTATAGAAGTTCTACTTTCTGATCGCTCTGCCATGTATGGTTAAACCTCTATAACTTGCTTAACTTAAATACTATAAACTCATTCCAAATAATGGTGAATTTGTTTTTTTTTATGTAGGTATTTGGCGCACTTTAGTTTATTAAAATAAAAATTATTCTTGGCTCGTTCACTTTTTATTCGACAAGAGAGCTGTGAACATCGCAACAATTAAATATTGGAGATTAAAATTATAAATAATAAATCATTTTTTCTGATTACGATTGTAACGTTATATAAACAATTATGTTTTATTTATATTTGAAGAACACATCTATACAATAAGAACTCGAGTCGTACCCAAGTGGTAGTTTCAGTTCTTACCGGATCTAAATGGGACGAGTTACATTTTGTGAATACCATATTTTAGTACTAATCGGAAATGTTACGGTTATACAGCAAACTTACATTTTGTGAATCGGGGTTTTCTGTTGAAATGCAGCTCAGTACCACTACGATCTGTATCATCGCTAATAGAATTCAGTTCTGTTCTACGATGTTGTAGAATTTAATAGAAATTGGGGTTTATTTTAGTGTAAAATTAATTTCACTTCCAACTAATACAATTCTGTGTATGTGGTAAAGACCACTTCATAACATTATCGACGGCTGGTTAGATTATATTGTCATTTTATAATGCACGATCAAGATAAACCCGAAACCCTTATCAGTATTTTGCCAGAAATTTCTAGTTGTAGTAATTACAATGTAATAAAATACAAACCAAAATAGGAATGGAAATGTTTTAATCGAATTTTAATTTGTCCAATATCTAACATTTTCGGAACGAGAAATTAATGAAATTATTATGCTTGGTTTTTTCAATACAACTTGTTTTACACATGACCATTTAAACATATTATAGTTTACTAGACGATTTTATGTTGTTCCTTATGTAGGTATACACTGGTTCATTAACGTGTTAATCATTCTTATAACTTTTTCCCTCATTTTTGTTCGCTAAATTTTTATTAAGGTCGATACAGCCATATACATTTTACGAACACAGGTGAATTTTGAAGTTGATATATGGGAAATTTATTTTGATTCAGCACTTAGTTCCATATCGTAAAATAATATAAAAATATATTCGTGGTATATTTTTTCACGTAAAAGTTCAACCAATAAAAAAACTTGAATATGTATGTATTCATAAAAATCTACGAATATTATGTAAAACACCAAAATTTATTGATAATGTAAACAAATTAAATGTAAAGTGCTTATTGATCATTTCATCAATAATTTGGTTAACTTAAACATACGAATAAAATTTAGTTTGGTGTCTGAGTTGTAAAATTTATTTAAATGATTACATTAAAAATTATCAACAATATGGAACATATAAACATTACCATTAAAAATTAAATGATTAAACAATAACACGTCCTACTAATTTTAGTTAATACTAGATAATTTGGTTTTTACTTTTCCCACTAAAACGAAATTATTATGGGTAAATATTGCAACTTCAAAAACAATTTTATTCCAGATTATCTTATTTCTCGACAAATTAGGTTTCCAAAAAACAGAACTTTTCATATAAAAATATGGGAAATCATTTTTTCCCCTAAGACAAATTTTTAATTGAAAACGCTGCAAAATTGTGAATGTGATCTCTGAGATATTTTCATCGATATGATGAACATCGGTTAAGAAGATCGTTTTCATTTTTATAGTACTTGGTTATGCACAATAGGCCCTCAATGGCCGCAGTGCTCTGGCCTCTGGGCAACGAACACCCACCTTAGGCTGGATTAAAAAAAAAAAATAGTACTTGGTTTATTTATACCAAAATTTATGAAATGCTCGTAACAACATCATTCTGTTCAAATTGAAATTAAAGCTACAAACAACAAAGTTACTACAAATCGTCTGGTCACTAAGTCAATATAGCTTGTAGTACAAATTTAGTAAAATCGAACCAAAAATTACCACCTGGTAGGGTTTGACCTTAAGAAACACACGACTTATTCCTTTATAGGAGTATTCTTAAAGCAACCAAGGGTTACTGAAGCGGATCTGGGTAATAAACGTTAGATATGTCGAAGGAAGTGATTCGAGATCAAAAGGCATTGGGTCCCAATGCCGAATCACCGCTCCGCTTAATATACTATATTAGATGATTTTTAAAATGTGCCGATAGCGATACATACAAGCGATAGCGTACAACCAGCATCTATCGTCACTAATCCGGACCCCTGAAGGCTGTATGAGTTGATGTTGAATCCGCATATGATATCAACTGTCGTTTTATTTGTATTTACGTATATCTATTGATTTGGAGCATGCAGTTTTATCCAATGGTTAGTTGAATTTATTTCTTTAACATTGCATAATTTGTCAAGCGTGACGAGATTGAGTGCCGTTATGATTAATATCCGGAACTGGGAAGACATCTAGCAGGTTATAATCGGTTGCAAAGCACAACGGTATGATAATCTCAATCAGCGATCCATGCTTTGATATATGTCCATGAGGTCATGAATGTTATGGCCAGGAATGGTTATTGATGTTGGTGTATGTTGACAAATAAATTGCATTTGGTCTTCTAATTGTGACGGCGCGAGTATCGATGAATGTAGAATACTATGATGTGCATAGTAAATAATATCAAGCAGACCTTGTTGCGTGTCCTCTAAGTTTTTAAGTATTAAGGTCAACTCGAGTGCGCTCATTAATATCAAGTGAACCCCTTCTTCGTATGTTCGATATTCGTTTATTTGTATCATCTCCAATGTTAACCTCTGTTGATCCTTTATCAAATTGTTCAATGATGGTGTTGTGAGATTGGAATTAAATTTCATCAGCTTGATTGTGTTATCGATTATTGATGTTTGATTTCTCATTAATGCCATTAGATCCCTTTCGTTATTTTTGATATTCTCGAATTGGGTTTCCTACTGGTTGGCCTCGCGCTAGGTAAGAATTCCAATAATAGATAATACCAGTTGTGTCTAAACCGCACTTCACTTGTCGACATTTCTTGTTGCTTGTTAATAGTGAAACATTGTCTGCAATCAAGTTGTTAAGCTGCCAGTTGTTGAACTAACAGTTACAGTTGCTACAGGATTACGTCGCAGTTAAAACCAGACAATCCTTTACAAGCTGCCCCCAGTTCGCCTTGGGCTTGTTTAGAAGCTTCGATCTCTTTCCAATAGTTCGTCATGTTGTAATAGATCACTAATGTAGTATGCAGCAAATTAAGAGTAATGCTAGTGCAAGATAATTTACTTTTCTTAAATTCCTTGCTTGTCTGTGAGGCTGCACTCTTTGGTTTTGGTTGTCTTTTCCGGGCTGCGGTAGCCCTGGTCCTGTTTCGTCTAGGCTTTGTGGGGTTGGTAGTTGTTGAGATGTATAGGCGGCATATTTTAGTAGTATTCCTTTTAATTGTTCCTGTATTTGAGTGTGACCACTCCAACAAGTCCATCTTGTTCTGGATGAAGTTCAACGACCCGTGCTAGTGGCCAGCGCGTAGGAGGTAGTTGTTCGTCTTTGAGGATTACTAGTTCTCCCAATTGGATGTTAGGTTGTTTTTGCAACCATTTTGGCTTTCGTTGTAGTCGTGAGAAATATTCCATATGCTATTTTTTCCAAAATCCTTGACTGAGCTTGGTGAGCCAATTCCATCTTGTAACGGTTTGGATACCCTCCATATCAGGTTGTGGCATTGATATGATGGCCCTGCCCTGCCTATCAGGAAATGTACCGGACTTAAAAACCAGTCTTAATCTGAGTCGTTTGGGAGTGGAGCTAGTGGCCTAGAGTTCAAGCATGCCTCTATTTGAGCTAGAAGTGTTGAGAGCTCCTCAAAAGTTAATTTATAAGTTCCAATTACCTTGCGGGGTGTTGTTTTGTTTATTTGACTCCCGCTTCCCATATTCCTTCAAAGTGAGGACTTCCCGGGGATACAAAGTGCCACTCAGTTCCCATCTTAATTTCTGCTTCCTTTTACTTTGTCTGCCTTTGCAGTTGTGTGTCTGCTCCAACAAAATTTGTACCACAGTCACTGAATATCTTCAGACAAATTCCTCTTGGTGTGCTAAAGTTGCTTGATTGCCACCATGTAGTGTTTTTATATGAGATTCTTTGATAAGCATACTTGACAATTTGTGGCCTCTGGGCATTATTATCGGATGTTTTTCATCATATGGGAGATTAGAATTTGTGATTCTACCTCCGACTCTGAGTAGATCATTTCCGTCTAGAAATAGAGTTAGCGTTTTGATTGTACTATTCTTTGGTAGGTTTTGATTCGCTTTTAACTTCTTTAATTCTGGTTCAAAACCTTCTTGCTGTGTGACTCTGATTATCGCCCTTAGCGATGTGTTCAGTTCCTCTGGTTTGAAATGGGAGTGGTTTTTAGTTCTTGATTTTGTATTTGATGGAAATCGTGGACCGTATGCAATGCGATGAACAAGCCGTTGTAACGATAGGAATCTATCGAATTCAATCACAGGTTTTTTCACTGTTGTTGTAAATGTTCTTATTGATTTTTGTTCCATGCTGGCCGCTTGCTCCATTCCTTTGGATAGCTCAAATCCTTTAGCCATGTTGGCCCTTCCCACCAAATTATGTGGGTTAATAATTGAACTCGGTTTAATCCTCAGAGATGCACAGTCAGCAGGATTCTCATTAGAGACCACGTGATGCCATTGGTTAGAATCGGTGATGGCTTGTATCTCTGTCTGTTCGTTATTCTGTGTTATTCTGCTCGCCACAAAAGCCTTATGGTATTGTGGGTTTCCTTTTATCCAACCCAAAACTGATGGGGAATAGCTCCAGCAAAATGTTGATATATTGTTGTTGATGTTCAATGCATGTTTGACATTTTTGAGCAATTTAGAAAGTAGCAATGTGGCGCTCAGCTCTAATCTTGGTAGGGATATTGTTTGGTTTAACGGTGCAGCCTTTGTTTTGGCTGCAATTATTGTGATTTGGTTGTTAATTTTACTGTATAAATATTTACTGCTGTATGCAGCATAGGCTTCTTGCAATTTTGGCGTCACTGTTGTAATTTATCCAACGGTGAATTCTGAATTCCTCTAAACGTGGTAATTCCATTTTGTAGTTTAACCATCTTTTCTCAAGATTTATGGAGTGATTCGTCCCGTCCTGCACCGGAAGCCCATAAATCTTGAAGTAGAATTTTTGCCTGGATCACCACTGGTGCTTGTCGAGTGTTGAGATGTTCAGCTTTGCAATACTGTTTTCTTGATTTTTTACATGTAGCAACGTATGATATCTGCCTTTGCAGGTAAAACAACTCAGTTTGATTCTGCAACTTGTTGTCGAATGGTTTTGGCTGAGACAATTTCTGCACAAATTGTGCAGCATGACCATCTGATTTCTTTCAGAAATGCTTAAATCTTTGAAACGTTGGCATGATTCGGTCCTGTGGTTTTTCTGACAGCATGCCCATGTGTGGCAGTTACGAATGCGCGTCTTAGCGGTTGTGGTTGAAATCTTACTTGTTGGGCTGGTATTATCTTGTTGTTACCGATTGCTTCTAAAGATTGGAAATGCCTTTCTAGACACTTCAAGAAATGGTTTATTTCTTGAAATTCTCTTGGGTTTTCTAGAGAGGTTTCGTATAGCCGTCGTGACTCGTTGTCCAACTTTTTTAACAAGCTGAAGATGATGAAAGGACTCCATGTTTCAATGTTTATGCCTGTATTCCTTATGGCGTATAGGCGCTCAGTTGTTGTATCATCAGCTCGTATGCTGATTCAATAAAGTGTTCAACAAATTAGATACGAGTAATCTCCTGTTGTTGAAGCGGTTCTCTAATATCTCCTAAGCTGGATCATAGTTGTCTCCAGTAGGTTCCAAATGACTCAATAATTTTACATCTGACTCTTCTACGTGACTTTTAAGGTAGTTTATTTTATGTGTCGTGGTGAGCTGATTATTGTTATGAACTAAACGTTTGAATGTATCAGAGAAACCTATCGACTTCGTGTAGTTCCCGTGAAAATGTGGGATTTCTACTGGTGGTAGACGAATTTCTAATGGTTTTATCTTGCCTAATTCCTCTTCTTCCAATAATGTTGTTAATTGTATTACAATCTTTTCGTAGTGTTGGTCTACGAAATATTTTGAATTTACTTCCTGTTCTTCGGAAGTCTCCATGCATATTTGTTCATAAAGGTCCGTGATCTGCATCATCATCCCCTCTATGTTTTTTAATTTGATTTTTAAAGCTGGTCTGGATCTGTTGTTACTAGACAGTAGTTCCTAAGCTGATCTAATTTCTCGATATAAATCCCGCATTCGGATGTCTTGCTGCTTCAACTGTTGTCTGAATTTTGGCAATTGGCTGAAAGGAACGTTTGACTACACGGTCGATGCTTCGGGTATTTGGCTTTGCTTAACTTCACTTGTTGATGTCCCATATTCTGTAATGCTGTTGTTGACCACTTCAGATAGGATGAAGTTAAATTTTTCATTTGTTCCTGCTGCATCTGATGTTGGAAGTGGTGTGGAAAGAAAACTTGAAGGCTTTGGCGCGAAAGGCTAAGGCTTTGGCGAATATCCTCAAGGTTTGTTGTGTACCTTATCGAAACCGTTTCTCTATCCTTGAAGTATTGATGCGTTGATGTCAATGAATTTTGAAAGTCTCTAATCTTGTTGTCTTCATCAACATACTCGTTGTAAGACTTGTTCAACGCTGCGATTTTCCTCTCAAGATATGTTTTTGTTTTCCGCTGCGCTCCATCTTTCTTGTAATTTGAGATGGGTTGCTGTATCTCTTCTGCTTTTTGTTCTTGTTTTCTTAGCAGTTCTTTCATATTTATGGTTGTACTTGAGAAAGATTGTTAGACAGCAAGTGGTATGAACAATTTTTAATGTGAACTAGTGTTTCATGCTTCTACAAAAGCAGCTTCTGTAAAATGTAAAGTATCAATCAAAAACATTTATAGTATGCATATTATTACAAATTAAGTTAAGTGTCAGTACAATAGATACAAAAAAAACACCAAAACTTTATACTTTGGTGGAAATTAAACGTTGTAATGTTGATGAGTTAAAATGATGAGTCAACACATTGAGTCTGTTCACTAATGGCAAGGTCACCGGAAGATATCGATCGCAATCAATACATTTCTTGGATGGGTCGTCAATGGAAAATTAAGCCAACCAGATAGCATTGAGGTATGTCAATAACAGATCGGCATCAACAACTCGCTATGCTTGTTCTGGGAAAAGGATGAGGAACTGAAATCTCCTACCAAACATTTATCACAAGTAGAAATAGAATGCGAACAGCACTTTGTGAAAAATACGGTACGCAGGTTAGTCGTACGTTTTCCATTCAGATCAGAAGAAATTTTGGTCAGATATTCTTACCAAATCGCAGCAAAACGATGTCAATCCTTGGAAAAAAATTTCAAAGAGAACTAGAATTTTACGAATTGTTCAAACAGTTCATGAGAGAATATCTGGCATTAGGCCATTTGGAGGAAGTTTCAGAGAGCAAAATTATATGAGAATTCTAAGAAAACTAGTACCACAATGAAACTGACGCTTGTTTTTGGTGCTTCATCAAAAACCACAAGTGAAATTTTTTTAAAGAATAAACTTCTCGGTGGAGATCTCGTTTCTGAACATCAAAGTTATCAAATGATCCTGTGGAGGGAAAACACAAATTTGCCATTAAAACGATAACAACAAAAACCATTACCAGCAGACCGGTTAGACAATGATGTACCATATATGTTGATGATCTAATGACAGGGGTGGATAATTTTGGTACAGGCCTTGCACATTAAAGAGCAACTGATTTCTGAATTTCACTTACGAAAATGGACAACTATCAGGGATTTTTAGAATCCGTTCCAGCTGAAGAACATGCGGTAACGCTAAAGAAGATGACTGAGAATTCAAGGCCGGTAAAATGATTGAGACCACTGGAATCCAACAGATGATAGATTTGTCTTTAAGGTAATTTACGAATTTTTGGTCCTTTATAGTGGATCAGCTTCAATACGTATCAAAAATCTGTTTGAACGATTGTGACTTAAAAAATGACTAGCGATATTCAAGACGATTGATGAATGTTCTTGAGCGGCGTTATTCAATTTTTTGAACCACATCTGAACTACATGTTGGAATCCGATTTTCATCATATAAACAGAGTTTCATCGCAATCGGTTGAGAAATGGGTTAATTCCATTCAAATTATCTATTTTGGAGAATCATCAAATTATTTATTTTGGTATAGTTCCATTTAGATTGGCCATTTTCCAGAACTAAATCCAGAACTCATATTGCAATTTCAATTTCTTCGAGTTCATCCCAATTTGCTAAGAAATTGTTAAGTCCCATCCAGATTGGCCAGTTTCAAAAACCAAATTTCATCCTAACCGGTTGAGAAATTGCTGTTTTATTTGAAATTGACCAATTGGTCTAAATTAGTTAAGAAATGGCGTAATTCCATTCAAGTTCGTCAATTTGTAACGGCTTAGCTTCATTTTGGAATCCCACAGAAATAACGAAAGCCACCAAACATGAAAGAAACAAAAAACAACGGAACAAAAAAATTAGAAGGAAAACAAAATTTAAAAAAAAGGAAGCTGCAATAACTTCGCGACACTCGAAACCCCTCTTCACCAATTTTTAATAAAATCGTTAGGCATGATCGGTTCAATCAAAACAATGGCAAAACAATTTCGTTATTCAACCCGAGTTACGAGTATGTTCCAGTTTATTAATGTTAGAATAATCGCGATTTTTAAATTTGAACAGCATTTGGTATTTTGGTATCAAGAATTTCTGGGTTACCTTCTGGATGTTACTCACATCATGCTACAGGCTATTTAAATCCGCTGAAGAATTTCAGAAATTTTTCGATTTTTTTTTTGTAATTTTGCAGATTTACATATTACTAAAAATTGTTCGAAATTTATATGATATATTACTAGTGTTGAGAAGCGGCTTTATGTTGAGTTGTGCCATAATCTTAACATGCGCATTTTGAAGTGTTCTTAGTTTTTTGTAGGTAATATTTAAATATCGAGAGCATAAATAGATATGTAAAAGGAACACATTAAAGACCCGTGAACAATATTGGATTTTAATAACTTAACGATGAATCTTCAAAACTGTTGATACAATTAAACCAAGATATTTTTGTTTAGCGCTTTGTGGCGCGTTTTTATTGTCTGCGTATTTGCACATCCAACACTAATCCGGTTACAATTAAAATACCTTCTCCAGAAATATAGCGCTCTAAAATTACAAATGTCGATGCGTAATAATTACAAATGTCAAATATCATCTGTTTAAATTTAATGGAAGACAACACTATTATTCTTGCATAAAAGTTGTGTATTGTCAAACATTTCCAGAACCTTCAATGCTTCCTCAAGCGAGTACCACTAGTTAAACAATCTTATATCTCATATTGCTGTCAAGAAAATGTTTCTTCTTAAATGATGAATTTTATATCATAATTAAATAATAAGTAATAAAATTGAAAATTGTTGGGCTACAATAAAAACAAACCGTGGTCAGTTCAGCAAATTTAAAAATAATGCGCCGTTCAATTTTGGTATGTAGCTATTTACAAGCACTTCCGTGAACCCTTTGTAACGACGAGAAAATCATTTTTCTTTTCGCCGTTCCCACAAAGGGTCTTTTCTTATTAAGAAAAAAAAAATATCCAGATTGAATTTTTGGTTGATCGAATGCACCGCAGACGTCAAAAAGGAAAAAATAAAAAATAAATAACAATTGGGCGCGAAAGTATGACCGGGTTATAAAAAAAACATCGAGAAACAAATTTTTTTGGTCAGTTATCGATCGCGCCACACTCATTTCGCGCCCAATTGTTATTTATTTTTCTTTTTTTCTTTTTTAACGTCTGCGGGTGCATTCGATCAACCAAAAATTCAATTTGGATATTTTTTCTTAATAAGAAAAGACCCTTTGTTGGAACGGCCTCACACCCGAGAAAGAGTCTTTATGCCGGGCACGGGCTACTGTTATACATCTCATTTTCAGGTTAACAGAAACGGTTCAGAAAAGTTTCCCCACTTCGAATGGTTGGACATCGTTTTGTAATACAAATGCGATCAACGTTTTAAATACGTATATCTTTCCCGTGATAAGTACCAAATGAGTATACCTTGTAGATCTTTGACCTTGTAAGCAACGTTTCGATAGCGGCAGGAACAAATTTATGGGCTAGTTTTGCCGAAAATTCGTTAAAGGCATCTCTCTGCGGAAAGGTTCGTACGAAGACCGCTTGGCCTGGATTAAATATTTGACGTCTGCTACGAAGGTTGTAACGCTGGGCACATTTCTGATAAGATACTTTCAGGTAATGTAACATCTTTTCTCGGATTACGTTTAGTCGATCCGGTTTCGAGGCCACGTATAAGTAATTATTATCAGCTTCTCCGAGTAATCGCCGCAACTTATAGTCTGCACCATGTAAAATCATATGTTGCCCGAAAACTAAGAAATGAGGTGAAAACTTTGTTGATGGGTACCACCAATTTCGGAAACATGGACATGCCATTCAGTATGGCTATCGGAGAGGTAAGACCGAACAGCAGAAAGGATTGTGCGGTTTACTCGCTGTGACGCGTTACTTTGGGGAGAGTAAATTGGTGTTCGGGTATGAGAAACTCCATATTTCTGTAACATCTCATGGAAAAGCTTCGAGGTAAACTGTTTGCCGTGTTCCCTCGTTTAGAACTGGGGTATAGACCGAAAAAATTTGTATACAGCTTCTGAAAAGGGCTAATTGATTTTGACTTTCTTCCCATTGTAGATTTCGAAGAATAAATAAGAGCTTTGTTCATCTTACAGAAAACGCTTACATCATGTGCCATACATGTCCAATAAAACTGTCTTTGAATTCCCTCGAAAGTCTTGGCTACTCCCATATGGGCGGCTGAAGGTGGTAAATGTGGCTGTTCGATAATAGATGGAACTAAAGAGTAAGGAACGATCAATTTCCAAGTGGGCACGTCCGTGGTTTGATAACGTAATCCGTAGTCAGGAGCGATAGGAAGTTTTCCATCTTGAACGCGAAGGTTGATTTCAACTCTTTTAATTAACTTAGAGTATTTATTTTCCAAAAAGGTTGGACTTGTAAGGTCAATATGTAACGGTTCATCGTTTATTGTTGGTTCGACCGAACAAATTGAAAGAAATTCCTGTTTCGCACGTGTTGCAACCTTTTCTTCAACGAACGAACTTCCACCGAATGTTATTTCATCACAAAATGCGCGAGATAGAGCATTCGGAACTACATTTTGTGAAACTTTTCTGTAAGCCATCTGAAAGTCAAAAAACTGGAGCTTAAGACTCCAGCGCGCTAACCGTCCTGACAAATCCTTCTGGGACATTAGCCACTGCAGACTAGCGTGGTCTGTATAAATAGTAAAGTGGTACCCTTCTATTTACGGTCTAAATTTCTTGACGCTCAGCACAGCAGCGTAACATTCTAACTCGGTAACCGAATAGTTTCTCTGTGTGGCGTTTAGTTTTTGCTACACGAAAACTATCGGACGCTCTGCACCGTCGGCATCGAGTTGAAATAGTACGCCGCCCACCCGTATCGTGCTGACATCACATTGTATATAAAAGGGTTTACTATATTCCGGATTTGGCAGGACAGGTGAGGTCGTCAAAACGGTCTTCAAAGATTCAATGGCAGATTGAGCAGAAGTGGGCCATTTAAACTTAGAAGCTTTCTTTAATAAGTCAGTGAGGGGTGCAGACAACATAGCGTAGTTTTGTATGAATCGGCGGTACCAGCGGCTCATTCCCAAAAATTGACGGATTTGCTTAGATGTCTTTGGAGCGGGGAGTTCAACTATTGCTCGAACTTTATCAGGGTTAGTTCGGAGAGAGCCGTCACCAATTTTGTAACCCAGATACTTCGCTTCTTTTAATATGAATTTGCTTTTCTCGACATTTATTGTGAGTTCAGCGTTCATTAATCGACCTGCAACCTTTTCTAGTAGATTAATATGTTCATCAAAGGATGCTGAAGTGACCAAAAGGTCGTCCAAATAAACAAAGATTCGGTCATGCAGTTGGGGAGCATTACATAATCCGAATGGCATGACCGTGAATTGATACAAGGGTCTCCCAGTTATGGTAATGGCCGTCTTATCTCTGGATTGCTGGTCCAAAGGGATCTGCCAAAAGGCGTCTTTAAGATCAATACAAGATATGTACCTAAGGGGAAGTGGATACGCGTCCTTAACGGTGACCTTGTTCAATTCATGGGCATCCAAGCAGAGACGACCTTTGCCGTTTGCTTTACGCACCAAAGTGACCGGGGAGCACCAACTGCTCTGACTTTCCTCTATTACGCCCAATGACAGCATTCTATCCAGTTCTGCAAATAGTTGGGATTGAACAGCGGGAGACACAGCGTAAAATCTTTGTTTAATTGGTCTAACCGTACCAACATCAATTATGTGTGAAAGCAAAGAAGTTTTGCCTAGTCCCAGTTTACCATAAGAAGGGAATTTCTCAATAACTTTGTTTGCCTTGGTTTTCTGGTGAGAGAATATGGTAGTCAGATACATCCGGATTAGAATTGACAACAGTTGTTAAGGCACATTAAAAGAGTGACACACGGAACATGTTCCAGAAATCGTTTCCAAGATACAATTGTTGTTCCAACACTTATTGTTGAAACTCAATGTAGCACAGATATACCCAAAAACTCGCTCTGCTTGCCCGTTTGCAGTACTAATAGAAGATGGAGAACTATAAAACTTTATCTTTGGGTCGGTTAGGAATGATTTTGACCCAGCACCTAAAACGCTAACCGTAGCTCTACTATCTAGCAAACCCTTATACTCAACTCCATTAATTAAGACATGAGCGTACGGTGTGGGGTCTAATGAACCGTTCATAACAATTGAATCTATTATTTCAGATTTTATCGTCTTACGGCCTTGCCAATATAGCCTAGTTCGCTTGCACTGATGTAAATTTTAATAACGTTTTTGCTTATTGTAAGATTCTGAGTTTGAAATATGTGGGTTGCCATAAGCGCTTGTTTGAGAAAGTAAATTAAGAGACGTTTGATTGGAGTTTGATGACGATGTATCTTTGGGACCTGAGTGGACATATAGGGTAGAATTAGAATTATGAAGAGGAATCAACGCGTCTGACTGGAAGAATTTTGATGAGCCAGAATTCGAAATTCCGGATCGGGTCGCTGGCTGTTTCTTCCATTCGGAACAATTCCTGTCTTAACTATTTTCGGGTCCAACTATTTTCGGAGTTCCATGGTTCCCAGTTCTCCACTGACCCCTCGGGATGTTTTCCGAATACTTTGGGCATTTAGCGAATTCCGTATCCTTCATGCCACATTTATGGCAGAACTACCGATGGGATGGTAATGGCAATCATTGAAAGTATGACCCCTCTCATCGCAATTAAAACCTAATAATTCTCGATTATTGATTGGCTGATTCATCCCACCTGCTGACCACGGTTTTGATGGACCACTCACATTATTTTGAAACGCGGCTAGTTGTGCGCTAACATGCGGTGGGTTAAAACAATTTTGTTGTTGTCCTGCAATATTGGGTTCGCTTGGATCAATCAAATTCAGCTCGTTAATTCCTCTTTTGTGATAGAACACATATTCCGGATCTATTCGAAGTCTATTCCATGTGTCTTCCCAAGCGGCACAACTAGAGATTAGATTATTAATAGATTTAAAAGTCCTTTCGGTTAATTGGTACTGAAGTCCACCTCTCATATTTTGCATAAGAATCTCAATCAGTTTTTCCTGGGAATATGGCGTCTTACACTGCAGAGTCATGCTCAAAACTTTATGATAGAATTGATAGAATGACAGACCGTCTGTCTTGGAATCTCTCCATAAATTGTCTCTTAATACCTATCCAAGATATGGCTGGATTATGCCGTCTACAAGTCCAGTACCATTGTAATGCTACCTTCTTTAATACTGAGCTCATTTCAGTGAGCAATGTTACTTCTGAAATGTCTAGTGACCTTGCTACAGTTTTTAATTGAAAAACAAACACATCAATGGGAATGCTCGATGCTGAACTATCAAAAGACAATCCACAGCGAGGCAAACTACGATAATCTGAAGACCCTCGAGTACTTGGTACATTTTGATTAGTACATGTGGATTTGTTTGTGGTATAGCTGAAGAATAGTTGGTGTAAGTGGAACATAACGCTGTTTCTGGCCAGAGCTGGGAGAACATTGATATTGATGGAACACCATGTACGGTTGCTGGAATAGTCAACGGAGGGTGAGTAATAGTTGCAATAGATTGGTTGTTGTAGGTGGCCCTAGGAAATACCGTATTTGATGTCATTGTAGCGGTAACAAATGCCTGATGGATTTGTCGGTTAAATTGGGTAATCGCGGGATTCACAGAGACAATAATGTTTGGAGGTGGATCTTAACAGTTGGTTGGAGGATTAACAGTTGGTTTTTCGTAGGTGATTTGCAATTTCAATTCATCTTGGCGTTTATTTAATTCCGACATCTGTTGCGACAAAGCACTGAATTTTTCCAAGACAGATTTCAACAATTTTGTTTGCGTTGAAGCTTGCTAATTCTTCACCAGGCTTTTTGTGTGTATCCGTTCAAGAAGTTCCTCTAAAGTGGATTGTCTAACAAATGAATGTGATGTTGAAGGTGTAGGTTTATCGTCGTAAAAAATTTGAGGTTGCGGACTTATCACATTTGGATTATTCTCATCGACATTTATTAAATTCTCTGGGATTTCTACATCAATTGTTTTTGCCGCTTCAATAGATTCGTTGGTCCATGTTGGTCAGGAAAATCTGTAAACTTGATTGTAGCTGTTCACAGGTTTTTAGAGTACTTCGAGCACTATCTTGAGGTAGGGGATTTTGTTGCCCGATTCAAACGACTCGCTCCATGCAAGCGACGTGATTCTAACTGATGTGCCATGCTCCATACGTGTTCTTCTTCCTTTTCGCTGAGTTGGGTAATTTATTGTTGAAGTGCTTGTAGTTTGCTTTAGCAAGTTCGAATGCCTAAATCCGGCGGTTTTTTTGCTGTTACATGAATCTCAGTAGGTACGATTTGTGGATCTAAATTTTCGTTCTGAATTGCATAATGAAGTAGTTGAACAGTGTCGGGCGTATTAGGATCAATTCCGCGAACTACACACTCCACCTCAATTTCATCGATTCACGAAACCGAAGGATCCATTTTTAATAACAACAAAAACAATTCTGAATTTATAAATTGAACGAGAATAACCTTTCAGAAATAAGGTTAGCACACTAAAAAAAATGAAACTGAAATATACAACGAATATTTTGTTATATCGATAGCACAACCACTAAATTCAAATCTTCGAATCTAACTCTGCCTCACTTCCAATTTGAAAAAATTTGTCGAAAAAAATATTCAGAAATATTTCCAGACGTACTACTCGTAGTATGATTAGAATTAAAATGTATCGCTTTTCAATAATTATATCATATAAGTGGGGATGAGCTCGGGTAGCCAGCTTGTTAAGTAATAATTGAAGAATATGTGAGTGAAGAAAATAAACTGTTTGCTTTATAGGACGGAAACAGGTAGAGGAAGAAAAGAGAAAAAAAATCATTCATAAATTCCACAGTAACTATACTAGACCATTACGTAGTGGTTTTCCTTCTCCCTTAATTCAGTACATTCGATGCTAGATATTAGCGAAAAATAATGAAAATCATGGGCACTAGCCGCTGTGATCATTGTAAAGGTAATAACAGAGGCAGGCTGAAATCAACATATAGTACGGAAACGGCCTATCTCAATCATAACCAAAACAAATCGCACAAATATATACAAAGGTAAAAAAAAAATATTAAAAAGGAATGGACAAATTTGGAACTATAATTATTTGATCAGATCAAACATGTTCGTCCAATTCAAACAGTTAATTGAAACTGGATAAGGACGTCTATTTTTGATAAGATGATAATAACAAAAAAATAAATGTATATCAATAGGATGGAAAGGAAGGATTTAAAGAAAGGATTGCCTTAAAATTTAAATGGTTAGATTTAGCTTGGGCGCCACTGTAACGAAATGCAATGAAGTTTGTTCAGCAATTCAAAAACAAAATCCAAAACACGTTAGTTAATAGGTATCCACTTCATTTTATTGTCTCTGAGCTTTAGCCGGCAAAATGACCGCCCAGAGACAATAAAATGACGTGGATATCTGTTAACTGACGTGTTTTGGATTTTTTTTTTTTTGAATTGCTGAACAAACTTCATTGCATTTTGTTACACCTTGTTGAATGTCTTTCAAAGACGTATACAATTAAATGTTGAGACTATATTTCACGTTATACCGCATTGGTTCATAATAAATTCAAAGTCGACATTTCAGATTTCGATTTGTTAGACGAGAGATTTTATTCATTTCGACCTTGTTTATAACGTAAGTATGAATGTTATTTCCCCTTGTTTTTATTCACTACGGTACATTTTTACCATTTCAATGAATACACTTGAGATATATTATAAGTTTATTATCGTTTTTGGATTTCTTTTATTCATGTTTTCTAGCAGGGGCTTTTCTCGAAATAATAACCAAGCAACTCAAGTAGATAACCACTCAAAATTATTTTGTTGAAATAGAAAGTTTTCTTGTTTTTAAGTTAAATACTGTTTAGTATATTAATGATAATGAAGGTAATATAATCTAAGAATGATTATAACAAAAACAAAAAAGTTTTGAGAATTGTTTGAATATCGTCAGATACTCGTGTTTGTAAGGATACTAGCTTTGGGTAGCTGGGAATGTTGTTAATGGTATATACATATGTATTCACCTATATTCGTATAAAATATTTTACTTTTCCCACTATAACGAAATTATAATTGGGTAAGTATTGTAATAGCGAAAAAAAATTGGTTCCCGATTTTCACATTTCTCGACGAATTAGGTTACCAGGACTCCAAAACATCGATTAGAAATTAATAAGTCGTGAATGTCCTTCCAGTCATAGATTTTTATTATTTTTGTTTTGCCTACCATTTTTAAAAATATCGATAGTTTTGATCAGTTTGTGTTAGCTTTTAGGTCCATTCGAGTCTAGAATAGAGGGGATTGGAATGGAAGAGAAAACTGCCTAACAGATTTTCTCAAAAACGGGGCCAACGATTTTTTTGTTATTTTAACAATATATTTGAAAATCCATCATCTACTTGTTCACAAAATTTGAAGTCGATTGAAGCAGTTAAATAAAATAAAATATTGAATCACATTGCTCGAGGACCGTAAGAATTGCGTGGTACGTAATCATATATCTAAAGATCTAGTTATTACGGATGTAACTGTTCTAAATAATATGAATTCACATGAAATAGTTCAAAGTATATGTAGCGTTTCTTGAAGTCGATGGAAAGGAACAATAAGAAGTGTTTTCGACCAATTCAACGTTACTTATCATTATAAAATTTTTTACTAGAGAAGACAAGTTGTTCTTCCACCATAAATATATGAAGGTTAGTAATATATACTTGACACATATCGGGCTACATTCTGATACAAGTATTTACTCATCATGCTCAAACTCTTCAAAACCCAAATAATATAACCAAAGTAACGACAAAAATACTGAATCAGTAGCATTGAATGAGTTAGTCAAACAACATCAACAGTATTCTTCACTTATAAATTAATGGGTATACATTAATTCGTAATGATCGTACAGTAAAAACTCATGGAGGAAGGAGTATGTGTTATGTATTTTTTAAATAAAAACTATTAGTTTTATTTAAAATGTCCACATTGACATGTCTTTTTAAAAAAACACAAATTTTATTTATTCAAAATAAAAATAAACAAATTTTTAAAAAACACTTATGGTTAAAATTATCTTTCTTAATGTGAAAATAATAATAAATTTAAATTAGGAAGACCGGTTTCGGATTTCATCCATCGTCAGTTCCAATAAATTTTAACTACTGAAGTTTGCATTGTAAAAATTTCATGCAATTACCTGTACAGAATCATATCGTACAGTTTATTTGTTTTTGTGTTCAATTTATCATTGAGAATGTGTGGATTGTGTCGATGTTTGTAAATCTCTATCTCTTCTAAACAGTCCATCATATTGCTTTTCCTCAGAGTGTGTAATATTTGTAAATTTGTGTTGATGTCTGTAAACGTATGTTGCTGTGTGACTAGATGGTGAGCGTAATTTGATTTAAAGTTCGTATTTATATTTGTATGCAATGTCTCGTTAGTGTGTTCATTGAATCTTTGTATGAATGTTCGTCCCGTTTGACCGACATAAAACATGGAGCAATCATTGCATATCAATTTATATACGCCGCTATCACGCACACGGTTATGTTGTGATGATAATTTGTTATGCAGTTTTTGTGACGTTCTGTGTGCAATGGTGTAATTGTGTTTCCGAAATATCTTTTTTAGAATATTGCTAGTGTTTTTATTGAATTCTACCGCAATGTATTTATAGGTGTCGTCATCGGTAGTATACATAGTGGTCAAATGTTTTTGTTGATTTTTGCGTTTTATTTTTGAATTGATGCGATGTATCATGTTTGTTGTGAATCCATTCTGTTTTGCAATGTGTAATATTTTGTGTAGTTCCTCAATGTAATCAGCTTCGCTCATGGGGATGTTGTTAAGCCTAATGAGCATATGGTTGTATGCTGCTAGTTTGTGGTGTGCTGGGTGATTTGAAGTATTGTGGATGGTCTGATCAGTTTGGGTGGTTTTCCGATATATTGAAAAGCTGTGTTTATTGTTATTATTTTTGATTGTTAAATCCAAAAAGTTGATAGATTTTCCGCTTTCAACTTCCAAAGTGAATTTTATATTTACATGAATGTTGTTGATGTAATTGTGCAGGTTGTCGAGTTGTCTCTTGGTGCCTTGGAATAATATTAAAATATCGTCGACATAACGATGCCAATAAATTATGTGCTTTTTGTATTTGTTTTTGTTGCTATTTATAAATGTTTTTTCGAAATGGTTCAAATAAATGTTGGCAAGGGTACCTGATAATGGGCTGCCCATTGGTAGTCCATCGTTTTGCATGTAAAATTTGTTATTGTGCTGGAAATAATTTTGATGAATGATGGTTCTAAGGAGCTGTACTACCTGTGTTACTTTTTTGCTGTCAATCCGATTGTGTGTTAGTAAACCCTCTATTATAGTTATAGTTTCGGCAACAGGTATATTGGTATACATATTAGTGATGTCGAAAGAGGCAAGTTTTGCGCCGCTAGGTATGTCAACTGATCTTATTTTATCTACGAGTTCGAGATTGTTTTTGATGGACGAATTATTATCTAGTTTTATATTGTCTGTTAACCATTTATTTAGGAATTTAGCAATCTTGTATGACGGTGAGGTGGTAAAATTTATCAGCGGACGGATAGGCGTATTAGCTTTGTGTATTTTTGGTAAACCTGTGATGGTGGGTGCTGTCGGTTTGATCATTTTATTAAAAAATGCCTGTTGCTTACTCAAAATGGAAGTTGAATTGCTGATTACTTTGTTGACTGCTGTTAGATAGGTTTTAGTGGGGTCGCTATTGAGAGTGCTGATATTATTATTGGAAATAAATTCATCAATTTTTAGGTGATATTCCGGTTTATATATGATAACAGCGGTATTTCCCTTGTCAGCTTTCGTTATTAATGCGTTGTTTTGGATTAGTTTCATTTTAATGTTTGCCATATTCTTTGTTGATGAAGTTTCCTGTTTGTTATTGAAAGGCTGTTTCGTTTTTATTTCATTAATTATGAATGTCCTGATATCCTCTTGGTGTTGCTTTTCAGTTTGTAAGATTGCGTTTTCAATTTCTAGTAAATGTCTGTTTTGTGCCTTTTTGGAATTTTTAAGTTGTAGGTTGTGTTTTAATCCATTTTCAAGTAAATTAGTTTCAGAGGCGTTGAACTCGATTTCAGTTAGATTATGTATTCTATTATGGAACTTGTGTTTTATAGAATAGGTTGGTGCATCCGATATTTCGGTGTTAGTGAGTTGACTGAATTTTAATTGTTTTATTTTTAAAGAAATGGTCCTACGTTTTTTCATCATATTTGTTTCCGTTATGTTTTAAACCGGTCTTCCTAATTTAAATTTATTATTATTTTCACATTAAGAAAAATAATTTTAACCATAAGTGTTTTTTAAAAATTTGTTTATTTTTATTTTGTATAAATAAAATTTGTGTTTTTTTAAAAAGACATGTCAATGTGGACATTTTAAATAAAACTAATAGTTTTTATTTAAAAAATACATTTTATTGTGAAGAAAGCCACGGCATATGAATAATATGAATTCCTTCCATTTTTATTGTAATTAGTATGTGTTATATACAGAGTTTATTTTAATTGAGATTTCTTTTGGGGATTCTAAAATGTTGAACAGGGCTTTTAATCGCCCACCTGATGTAGAAGGTATTTTAGACATAGAAAATGTACTAAATACAATACCTCTACTATAATTGGGATTTTAATATTAACGTTCTGAAGGTTTGAAGGATGTCTCACTGAGTAGTAAGAATCAACCCATTTTACTGGCACTAGTTCTACGCAGCTTGATCTTATTATTACCAATAAACCAGAGTAAATGATCCGTGTTAATCAAGTGAGCTTTCGGGCATAAGCAAACATGATTCGATTTTTTGTTATGAAATATTGCTTGTTCAATATATGTATTATGGATGTTTTAAACTTAATAATTCTACAGAATTGTTTGCTGATGTCCAACAAACTAATTGGTCTTGTGTATGATTTACCAAATTTGAATGATCAAATTAATTATTTGAGCAAGTGTCTACGTACCTTATACCATAATCATGTTCCACTAAGGAAAACCAACTCCAAATCAAAAAACTGACGAAGGCACTTCTCGAACGTGGAAAATCAACATGCCAAATGAATCAAAAGTTGACGTATAGAAAATTGAAGAAGAAAAAAGAATCAAAGTTGACGTATAGACAATTTGCAGAGATCCTAAACGCTCCTATTTTAATAACATGTTTCCACCTAAATTGCCACAGAAAACCATATGGAGAAATTTAGCTGATTTTGGAGTGGTTGTCTGTTTTTACTAATTGGGTGGGATGGTATTTATACTAAATTCGCAAAACTTATCCTACCTTGTATTATTGATCTATTTTTTATTTTTTTTTATTTTTAAAAAGGGTGGGTGTTTGTTGCCCAGAGCACTGCGACCATTGAGGCCTATTGTGTGCATCCCTAGAGATTCCTACATGAAATGTAGGTCTATGTCCTTGATAAACGCCGCTACTTGATGCATATCTAGTGGGTGGGCGTTAGGCCACTGGATTATGTACGCATTGAGGAATCTGAATCTTTTTAGGTGTTCCGATGTCTCCTTACCGCAGTCACAGAATCTGCACTGGTCCGTAAGGGACCTTTTCATTTTATGTAGATGATCGTTAAAAGGGTCGTGCCCTGTTAAAAACCAGGTAAGGGATCTTAGGGATTGGCGGTTTATCCTCGGTGTCCCTCCCAGACGTATAATATTATAACTGAATAATTTCTTGGCCTGTCTTATCCCAATGGAGGACTCCCAGAGTAATTTCCTATAGTTCTGCTACCCATCTACCAAGTGGGTAAAAGTAGTACTAGGAGTGGGACCCAGGAAATCTCGGCTAGCTCCCATTTTTGAACATCGGTCTGCTGCCTCATTTCCTTTAATGGTGGAGTGGCCTGGAGACCACAAAAGGGTGACTTTGTTTGCTTTACACAGTTCTAATAAATTACAGTATCAGTTCCAGATCAATCCGATAGTTGGATCAATTCCTCCTTAAAATTTAATTTATGTAGGATACTGTTGTGTTCTGGCCTTATGGTTTTAATTTAGGCTATAATTTTTAGGCTCAGACCTCTTGAACAGGCTACTTTTTTAATGTGTAGGTGCAGTGGTGAGAGTCCCAGTGTTCTCTCAAGGGCAGCGTTGGACAAGTCCTCATTGCTCCAATTGCACCCACACGGATTATTAACCTCTGGATCCTGTCCAGTATTCTCCGTGCATCAGCCTGATACGTCTTTGGCCACCACACAAACGTCGCATAAGAGACCATGGGTTTTATGATAGCCCGGTAAAGCCAAACCAACATTTGTGGGCTCAGTGTCCCCACGTTTTGCCAATAATTCTTTGGCAGGTAAAGCAGGCCTTATTCGCCTTGTTTGTAATATGATTTAAGTGGGGATTCCATGTTAATTTCTGATCAAGCACGACACCTAGATATTTAACCCCCGTCGACATCTGGAGAGTTACCCCCCTCTCCTCCCACCTCCAGGAATATCGGCGGAAGGACAGTTTTCCTCCGGTTGGTAAAGATAGTGCCGTTGACCTTGTTAGGATTTACCGTAAGGCCCACCTCCCTGCACCAATCATTTACTACTTCTCGTCCGCATTGGTTATGTTCTAGAAGTCTAAATTTCTCAGTCTGGTAAGTAATTGATCCATCACGATCAGCTACAATAAGGGAGAGAGAACAACTTCCTGGGGGCAACCCCTGGGGGCCGCTATGGTGATGGTTTTGTCTCCAAAAGAAGCTGTAATCCTCCTGTTTTTTAGCATGTTTGTAATCCACGTTACGGTGGAGGGGTCTATATCGCTTGTTAGTGATTGTTCCTAAATTACCTCGAAACTAGTATTATCAAAAGCTCCCTGGATATCAATGAAGGAGCATAGTAATAATTCTTTATTCCGGAGCGTATCTTCGATTTCGGATGTCAGCTCGTGTAAACCCGTTTCTGTTGATTTCCCTGCTTGGTAGGCGTGCTGTCTAGAGTCCAGAGGGTATCTTTGGAGAGTGTTGGTTCTGATACAAAGTCCCAAAATTATCTCCATGGTTTTCAGTAGAAAAGATGTGAGGTTAATAGATCAATAAGACCTAATCTCCACTGGGAATCTTTTTCCGCTTTTCGGATAAAAATCACCCGAACCTCCCACCAGCAGTTTGGAACATATTCCAAGCTGTAGCTGGCTCTGAAGAGTATAGTAAGGTAAGTCTGCAGGCCTTGTTGTAAATAGGCGGAGTATACGCAGTCCTCTCCTGGTGATTTGAAAGGGCCAAATGATTTGACTGCCCAGCTTATCCGTTCCGGCGTAAAAAACTGCCTCGCGAACTCGTGAGCCCCCTTTGGAATCAGTTACGGATGTACGCTACTTGCGTTGAATTCTTCCTGATCCCTCAGTAGTACACATTCTGCGAAGTGACCTCTCACTAGACATTCCATAGTCTCCTCCGTGGTTGTGGTTGTCTCTCCTTTTGGTTTGCTTACCGATCCCATGGGATTCCTGTGCTCCAAGGAGAGTGCCTTCTGGAGTCGACACGCCACAGGTAATTTGTCTATTTTCTTACAGAAGTCTCTCCAGCTTAGTCTTTTGCTCTGCCTAAGAGCTATGTTGTATTGGGTAAAGGAATTCTGATGGGTAGTCCAATCGTTTGTCCTCTTAGCCCTATTAAAAAGTTTACGGACATTTCGACTTATGTGTTCATAACATCCCTTGTGCCTCTTATACGCACCAGGGGTGAGCTTGAGTGGAAGGCATAAATTATTGCCTCTGTAACGTCATTTGCTATTCTGTCGAGGTCTTAGACAGAGTTTATCGTGGTCTGTATATCAGCTAAGTTATCCAAAAGTCTGTCTTTATACACTGGCCAGTTGACGCGTTTTGGTATATTTACCATCAACTATTGTCTCGAAGGGATATTGATATCAAATCTGATGTACATTTGGTCTGAGAGGGAGACACATACCAGTCGAAAATTGCACTGGAAGCACCCATGTCAGACAGGGTAAGATCCAGTACCTCTCTCCTAACCGCATTCACGAAGGTCGCATCACTCCCTTTATTGTTTACTGGTAAGTTATTACTAAGACAGAATTAAAAAAGTTGCTCACCTCTTAAAATGATCTATTTACTCAATCCTTTAAGAATATTATAACAACATCTACTTTCCCTTGGGTTGGAAAGAGGCTAAAGTTATTCCAATCCCTAAAAAATACAAGATAGAATCAGTGCAGGTACTTAGACCATTTAGCCTTCTTCCATTTCTATTATAGGTTTTTGAGAAAAAAATTCAACAACAAATATCCATCTAGAGCTAAATAAATTTCTCAACATACACCAATCTGGCTTCCTTAAATGTCATTCAACGAATTCTGCACTTTTAAAAGTGCGATTTACTAAAGCATCTGGATAATAAAAAAGCTGGCGAACTCTTATTACTAGATTTCTCAAAGGCTCGACCCAAGCTGTTAACTTAATGCCGTCTTAAATACAATTTAAGTCTCAGGCTGTCTATTGGAATAATTCGTCCTCAATATCTTGTAAAGGTTCAATTCTCGGACCAATTCTCTTCTCATTGTCCTTTGGTTTTACAAAATAGCAAAAATCATTTCTACTATATACATATATGCCGATGGTTTCCAAATTTACCAAGTGGCTGAACCTGGTACTATAAAATGATTAATGGTATCCAACTCAATATTGGAAAAACTCAAACTATGCTAGTGTATACCGTAAAGGAACTAATGTTGTAGGGGCACTTTATCTTAAGAAACGGGTTTGAACAGTTGACCAGAAACTAATTGATTTTGACTTGATTGAAATGTACGACCAAGTGTAAGCAAGATTCCCGAAATACGCCGGGTCCACCATAATATACCTTACATACAAAAAGAGCGAAGGACAAAATAAAGTTAATATTAGAGTCTCGACCCGATAGTTAGAAAATTTGTTCGTAATTTTATTTTTTTTTTGTTTATGACAAATTATTAAAGCACTCACAAGACATACATTCCCCCTTAGAGCCGCATGTTGTGAAAGCTGTCAGAAACTTAATTAATCTTTTTTTTTTTATCTCCACTATTTTTTCCACCGGCGGTTGAGAGAGGGGCGAAATTTTATTCCCATCACAGTCACGTCCTCATGCGGTCATGCAAGATTGTACTAATCATAACAAATGTTGTTTGACGTTGTTGTGGAAGTTGTTGCGTTTTTTTTTCTCCTTCTTTCCTCCTTTTTTTCGTCTACTCGCGCCCCAGTTGATCTAAAATTACTTCTCATATACTAATAGGCAATATCATTAATATACACTATCTTGGGTCACCTCACAGTTCACATTAAGAATTTTACTACTGATTCCACCAACCGAGACATGTTGTCGATTCTTCAAGCATGTAAATGATATTCCACGAAATCCATAAAAGCCTAAAATCATTCCATGGAATTTACTAGAAACGAAATTTATAATTTTTCACTCACCGCATAGAACTCCCTTTAATGTAACTTTTATAATAAATAACTTTTATAATAAATGATATCGATGTTGATCGAGTTGAAAATTTCAAGTACTTAGGATTCCCGAATGTCTTGGGATGTTCATATTATAAACGTTGTATTTAGTAAAATGGCTCCCTTGGATGGACTATCCCTTAACTTCCCCCCTAACCACTCGCATTTTGCGTTTATACATCCCCGAATCCTCTGTGGGATTGCTCTATATGGAACTGCTAGCCACACTAGATTAAAAAAATTTCAGATATCTTCACGATTTTCCACGTTTGGTTTATTTGCATATCACCAAGAATCAATCTGTGTATCTGTACAAAACATTGAATGTACCTTCTGTCCTCTCTAATATGAAATGAAATTATTTCGATCTAAAATGACCAAAATATTGAAATAATGTCAAAAATGAGCAAAAATTAGGTTAGTTAAAAACCACTTTTCTTGACGTTTTCAAAGTCCCTGAGCCTGAAAAAGGAAACAAAAAAATGTCCGTCTGGATGTCAGTACCCTTGGTACCTCTAGCACGGCTTGCCCGATTTCGATTTTTTTCGCCAATCAGTTTCTATGACCAAGGCGGAGATTTCAAAAGCTTTTGGAACCTGGTCGAAAGTGTCGGGTACCTGCCATACAAATTGACCCAAAATACCTGATTATATAAATATTAACCATTTTTTTGTACATGCTGTTTTAAATATTGAGTTGGGTACAGTACAGGTTTTACACTTCAAATTGAAATATTTACATTTCAATTGAACCTTTATGTGTATGGTTAATTAGGTTGTAATTATACATTTTTTTAACCGATTTTAGTGTAATTTGACATCCGCGATGGAAATGGGATTCTAAAATAATTTTTGGATGAAGTTCTGGAATATTGCAAATTATGATGGAACTTGCCTATTCCTCTGCGCTGGAAATGGGATTCTAAAATGATTCTTGGATAAAATATTGGGATATGGCCTTGAGGATTCTTTGAGGCAGCGTAAACATCTATTTCAATTGCTAACGATCGAGATTATCTCCGTAATAATATTCAAGTTCGGTATATTTCAGAGCGGTATATTTGGCCATCTTTAAAAAATATATAGTGTGTGGCAGACACGCGCAGGAGAATTGAAACTACTAACGGTAGTGTAGAGTCTCTGAATTAGAAGTATCATTTTAGAATCTCCTTTCCATCGCAAATCTCTAATTTCATCATAATCGCTTAAAGAATAGCCAAGTTTCATCCTAATTGTCCATATTCCAGAGACTCATCTAAAATAATGATGATAATTTGGTCATAATATTACTTCGTTTCAAACAAGCTCGTTCAAGGGTATTTTCTGCAATCACTGGCATCGGAATAATGAATTATAGTTTCATTTTTGGGGTAAGCTTGAATCGTTTGACGAGCTTTTATGTTGAACCGGCGTTTTGTCTGTTTTGTCTTCGAATTTTTATCCAACAACTTCTTTTTTCAGTCAAAGCCCACGGCTGACTGAACAGACCACATGCCTTAAATCTATTTGCAATTATTTGTGGGGTAATGCAATTATTAAAAGCTTCTAGTAGCAAAGGTGCAAACTTGTCTCGTGTAAATGAAGCACCCGAATTTTCTTTACTCCGGATTTCTTCTGCCACTAAATATGCACATCACGGTTAAATTTGATTTCGCGGCTCCTCGATCAATTTCATAGATATTTCGGACTCTTTCGCAGCCAGCACACCTGTTTCGTCACCGTTATATACCCTTTCTGGTGATTACATTATGTTTAAATTATTGCTGTCATTTAAATATCGATTAACTGAAACCAGCGCTTAATGTCGCTAGCACTTACTCTGGTACTCGCTGTTGACACTTGATCTGGAACTCTAATTGCCACATTCGGATTACGTTCTATAAAGCTGTTAAACCATCCTCTTCCAGGTGCATTGTTTTTGAAATTTTTTCTTTGCGCAATCAAAAACGTCTTCTTGCTTTTTCGGAAACCGATGATGATATATGATGTATATAATACAAAAGAGAGTGATAAATACTTACTAGCGTGATGGTGTCAAATATCGTATCAAAAAGCCTGGGTTTCAATAGCTATAGCATTTAGATGCTATATCCAAATTTTCTAGAAATTGCTAAAGTAATGCCGATCTTTAAAAGTGGTGATAAAAGCCTTATTTCTAACGAAAGGCCCATTTCAACTTTATCTGTTATATTTGATAAAATCATTGAAAAAATAAGGACTTTATTAAATAGTTCGAATTTTTTTTTATGCATAGTAATATGGATTTAGGGAAGGTAGATGTAATGTGTAATGCTTTTAATCGGAAGGAATACGTACGTTGATCGGAAGGGAGCACTGTTTCTTGATCTTAAGAAAGCGTTTGACACGCAGTTGACCACCAGTCACTTCACGACAACAATACGTGGCAATTTATGGGATCAGTAGTAGTATCCTTAATGTGAATTGTGGGGTTCCCCAAGGTAGCGTATTAGGGCCATTATTATTCCCGATATTCATTAACGATATTTCATATTTGTCCTTGGTTGGACATATTAGTATTTTTGCAGATGATACTGTAGTAATCTATGAAATAAAAGATCCTTCTACCATAATTAGTAACAAGGAACATTACATGAAAATTTTTCTTGAATACTTGAACTATAATATTGTATGATATCGTTGAATTTACCAAAAACGAAATTTATGATTACCACTTAATATAACATCTTTTATAATCAATAATATCGTATTTGATCGAGTTTAAAATTTGAAATATTTAGGAGTCAAGTTTGATTCCCGTATGTCATGGGAAGATCATATTACAACGGTTTGCAGTAAAATGGCTCCTTTATTTGGACTGGTAAGAAGACTTTCATGTTGTGTGACTAATTATATCTTGATATTAATGCATTTTGCCTTTATTCATCCCCGTATGTTTATGGAAATGCTAGCTACAGTAAGCTAAAAAAAATTCACATCTTGGAAAGCAAAAGTTTGAAAGCTATTTCGAAATTACCTTCACGATTTTCTACGTTGGAGTTTCCAAATGCATGTTGCCCGTAAGTGCATTACATGATTACCAAGTGTCAATACCATATATATACGTATGTGTATGTATAAATGTTGAATGTATCTTCTGTTCTCTCTAACTTAGAATTTCATTGTTATAATCACAATTATCACACCAGATTTGCCAATGGCTTATTTTGCTGTTTTATCACTAAAGAATTCGGACGAAAATCAATTACATATTATAGGCCATCCTATATACCATAAACTACCAGAATTTATCAAAAATTTAGTGAATTTTCATCATTTTAAGAAAGATCTGAAATTGTATCAAACACTTATAAAAAATTATATTAACTAAATTTTAGTATTGATTACTTATTGCTAAATGTACCACGTTTTTTTGTATAATGTTGATTTCCTTAAATGAAATATGAATTTTTAAGGTCAGAATTCGATATGTTACATTAGAATTCAATATCACATTGAATTCGACATGTCAAGTCAGAATTTTAGAGGTCAGATCAGCATTTTAATTTTCGGGTGTCAGAATTCTGCATATGGCGTCAAAATTTGACGTCAGAATTCGTTTTGTCATGTCAAAATATAAATTTTAAATGTAAGAATATTCAAAATTCGTTAAATCAAGTCAGAATTCGATATGCCATGTACGAATTTAAATTTTTAACTCAGAATTCGGTATATAAGGTCAGAATTCGATGTATCATGATAGGTCTCGCCAGATTTTCATAAATCGTCTCACGACTTCAGAATTCGATACATAATCTCAAAATTCGATACTTCGTGTCTGTCAGAATTTGAGTTATATGTATATATATATATATCAGAATCAGATAAGTCAAGTTGAAAATTTGATTTTTAAGTTAAAATTCAACATGTCAGATCAGAACTCGATTTATCATGTCAGAATTCGATGTAGCCTGCCAGAATTCGAAACGTTTTGTCAGCATTTTATATATCACCTCACGACTTATGAATTCGACATATCATCTCGAAATTCGAAAAGTCATATCCGAATTTGAGTTTCTGATGCCTGAATTCGAAATATCGTATCAACATTTGATTCGAGTATGTTTTGTCAGAATATTAATTCTTGAGGTTAGAATACGATATTTTACGTCAGAATTCGCTAAATCATATCAAAATCAGATAAATCATTTCAGAATTCAATGTGTCCTATTCAAATTCTATTTATTATAGACAAATTTCAGAATTAGAGTTTTTGCGGTCAAATTTCGATATATCATGTCAGAATTCGATGTCAAATTATATTTTGAATTTTTGATGGTTTTTGCGGTCAAATTTCGATATTTCATGTCAGAATTCGATGTCAAATTATATTTTGAATTTTTGATGTCAGGTTTCGATATCTCATCTCAAAATTCGATTTGTTTTGAATTTTAAAAAATACGGTATGTAATGTCAGAAGTAGATAGAAAATGTCAGAATTTGTATTTATATTGTCAGTATTCTGTACCTTCCTTACATTCTCTAACTTATCTTCGATATATCATGCCAGAACTTGACATGTCATGCCAAATTGAATTTTTGACGATAGAATTTAGATTTATGATGCCAAAATTCGATAGTTTAGCAGTTTTTAAATAAATCGTTTAAAACAATGTCAGAATTTGAATTTTTGATGTCTAACTTTGATATTTCAGAATTCCAAAAATAATGGCAGAATTCGATATTTTTGGCTAGAATTTGAATTTATGTTTAACACGTCATAATTCGATGTAATAATTCGATACATGATTTTATAAATTCAATGCCAATTCAGAATTTGAATTTATATATATTATGCCAGAATTCGATAATTCATGCCAGAATTCGATAACTCGTGCCAAATTCTTCTCTTTTGAGTTTTTGGTGTCAAAACTTTGCATATGAAGTTAGAATTCGATATGTCATGTTGAATAATGTCTGAATTTGATATTTTATGGCAAAATCGGTAAAATCATGTCAGAATTTGATTTTCGTTGTGCGATAAATCATGTCAGAATTCAACATCTCATGCTAAAACTCAACAATAAAAAAACGTCAGAATGCCATATGTCATATCAGGATTTGAATTTTTGGTGCCAGAATTCTTCTTATCAGAGTTCCACAAATGACAATGATAATAATGTTTATGATGATAAATTTTTCATTAAAAGAACAAGTAACCCATAGTAAATTATGTTAAGATGAAAAGGAATGAAAATACTTTTTTTCGCAAATTAAGGGCTGGTCTTAACTCCTAAAATAGGCTTGGATGCAGATTAATAAAATGCTTTCGTTAATGTTATACAGAGTACTACAACTAAGAATAGTTTTTAAAATTTTTTGAAATTTGACAGTTCAAAAGATTCCCTTATTAGATCAGAATTATAAGAATTTTAATTTTTAACTCGGAATTCGATATATCGGGAGAAAATTCGATTTTTCATGTCAGAATTCGAAATGTCATGCCGGAATTCCAGAGATATTTTCTGATTTAAAGATTTCGTTTCATAATAAGAATTTATGATATCCGAATTCCATGTATCGTGTAGGAATTCGGTAGGTCATGACAGGTCAGCATTTGATATGCTTTGTCAGAATTTGAATTTTTGAGGTTAGAATTTGCAGAATTCAAATTCTATACTGTTCGATAGCAACAAATAATCATATATAGGTAACATAAAAACACCCTGTCAAGAATACACATTCAGCTTCACTCAAGTTAAACTCATTTATTAAATCAATTTTTACACTATTTAACGCGCTATTAAAAATGATTCACTGGTTTCACAACCCAATAAATAAGAGATCCAATCATGTTGGCTATCCAACTATCCATTCCGAATCGGAAATATGTAGCGCGCTGAAATAATGTGATGCATCTGAAAGGAAGGAAAATTTATCATTCATCTTATTTATAAACAAATAATTTATACTTATCTTGTTGTAAACTTTATGTAAACCAATTATATGATATTCATTTCGTGAAGCTGTAATAAAATTATATTTAATTAAATGTAATAATTTAAGAACAAATGTAAACAAAAGTACCTTGGTTGTGTAAATATTTTCTTATTTTGACATATTATGTAAACAAAATTTATGTTGTGCTGTAACTATCACCAATATTTGTACTAGATTTTTAGAATAGTAGCTCAATTTTATATGAAAGAGATAAATACATTGCAAGGAAAGAGAGTAATATAATTGTTAAAACACGATGTTATGTACAAAAGGAACGAAAAAAGTAAAAGTTGAGGCTGTCGTGAAGAGTTTTTATGTGCACACACAACCAAGAGTCGCCATTAAATTATTAGTAAATGTGATAATTGAATAAAATAAATTCTCGTTAAATTCTAAATTAAATCAAAAAATATTAAAAATAAATCAAATAAAGTTTGTCGTTTGAAATTATTTATGTAATTACGTTTTATTTGAATTTGTTTCATTTTATTAAAACGCGGTGAAAAGAATACAGTCCACTCAAAAGTTAATTGGTAACTTGGTTGTGCTCGCACATAATTTTGGTCCTTCGAGCCGGATTTGCGGTACTACTAAAACGAGCGAAGTGAAATATGCGGCATTCTCAACAGAGTGAACCCAAAATTTACAGTAATTGCGTATATGCATAATCATTCATTAAACAACACGAGGTGACGCCATTGTTTTTCGAAGACGATAAGACGCCATTTTCGTGAATATCATTCAAGCGAAGGAAGATATCATCAATATATTGAGTTTGAATTCCGGGTGTGAATATCGGAATTTGAACTCCAGCGAGGGAGTGTCATTTACAGTGAATTTTCGGAATTTGAATTCCAGTGAGGTGACATTATTCAGTTTGAATTCCGGGTGGGAAACTCGGAATTTAAATTCCAGCGAGGGAGTGACATACATAGTGGATTTTGGTAATTGGATTCCAGTGAGAAGGTATTATTATTGAGTTTGAATTCCGGGTGTGAATCTCAGAATTTGAACTCCAGCGAGGGAGTGGCATATCCAGTGATTAAAATTGCAGCAAGGATATTGGAGCAACACACAGAAACAGAAGTGGTAAGTGAAACCAAGAATCATCAAGTGTTATTTTAGCGTATTGAATAGTGTATCCATCATCGTTGCGGTTGATTTAGCAAGAATCAAAAATTAGTTTACTTGAGGTTGTATTGTGTACAGGCTGCATACCAAAATCAAAAGTTAGTGAAATATTCGTCGACGTTATACTTAGTTAAACAAAAAAAAAAAAATAAGGGGAGAAAATATTCTGTTAGAATGTCAGATAAGGAGGTTAAAGAGTTTACTGCTAAACGTGGACTAGCAAAAAGCAGCATAACCCGATTAGTGACCTTCGCAGACAGAATCACAGATAAAACGCCGCAAACTGAGATTGCGATGAGACTAGAATATTTAGAGCGGGCGTTTTCCGAGTTTATGGAGTGCGAAACTATATTAGCAAAACATGAGGTTCAATCAGAGCTAGCTGAATATGAAACTAAGTATTTCAATGTTAAGGCCAAATTTCTGCAATCAGTTCAGAAGGAGAAAACCGATCAGGAGCGCAGTCAAGTTGAGGGGATGATGTCTCGATTGTTACGCGAACAAAACGAGTTTCTAGCTACGCTATCATCATCATACACATCGTCCTTAAATCAAACTATTCAGAACACAACTGAAGAGCCTCATTGTTCTATTCGATTGCCGACGTTACGATTACCTAAATTCTCAGGGAACTACGAAGACTTTCCAAGTTTCAAGGATATATTTGTGGCCTCTGTCCATAACAAATTGGGATTCAGCGATGTACAGAAGTTCCAGTATTTGAAGGGTCAATTAGATGGTGAAGCGGCCGAATTAATAAAGCACATAACGGTTTCTGATGCTAATTATATTCAAGCATGGGAAAAAATATGTGAAAGATACGACAAAGAGAAACTCGTCTTAAGTTCTTTGATCAGATCGTTTATGGAGCAACCAGCAATGCAACAATCATCTGTTAAAAAACTGCGACAGCTGTACAATGGATCGGACGAGGTAAATAGAGGGATAACGGCGTTAGGCGGGGAGGCCACAAAACGTGATCCGTGGCTCATCTACATTCTTTTGAATAAAACTGATCCAGATACAAGGGAGGCCTGGGCGCATAAAACGGTAGATAAAGATTACCCTTCATATGAAGAATTTTCAAAATTTCTAAGTGACAGATGTGATGCACTAGAATCATGTGCACCTGTGAAGCAAAGTTCGTCGAAAGTTAGTGCAATTAAATTTCATCAATTGGAACCAGTATCGTCTATTCCCGCAAAATGTTTACACTGCAAGGGTCCACATCGTTTATGCCATTGTGACAAATTTAAAAGCATGAATCCAAGTGATCGTCGTGAATTGGTAGCAAAGCTTCACCTTTGTTTTAATTGTTTATCAGATCGACATCGAGCTATTAATTGTCTAAGCAAATTGAGTTGTTTAAAATGCGCTCGTCGACATCATACTCTTTTGCACTATACCAACCCAGTTGTTAATACTGTTACAGTTGGCACGGAAATATCGCAGAAATCAGAACCTAATCAACCAGAAGCAAGCACCGTTTCATCAGGATCAATTATCGTTAATACAAGCAATATTGGAAGTGCTATCCTTCCAACTGCTGTAGTGAAAGTGAAAAATCCAATTGGACATATTAGTTTTTGCAGAGTACTTCTAGATTCAGGGTCACAAGCCTCGTTTATCTCCAAATCTTGTGCACACAGGTTGAATCTAAGTCTTAACAGTTGTCGTCTACGTATAAAAGGAATTGCCACGTCCAATGTCACAACCATGGGAAGTACATCACTCACAATTCATTCACGATTTGAAATGAGTGAAAGTCTAAAAATAAAAGTGTTCGTACTTCCTAAAATTACGACGTTAACGGCGAATAGTGAAATCAGTATCAGTGAAATTAAACATCTCTCAAATTGTCCACTAAGCGATCCAAAATTTAGTGAGAAAAGTGAAATAGACATCCTATTAGGAGCAGACTACTTCTTCCATATCCTCAAGCCGAACCAAATCCAAGTGACCAAAAATCTTATCCCCCAAGAAACAATCTTTGGATATGTGATTGCGGGAATGTCAATTAGTAGTAATAACGAACAATTGACAGGTCGACATAGCTTCCATATGACCATTATTGATGAATACAGTCTGGATCAAACGCTACAAAAATTCTGGGAACAGGAAGAAATACTCGATAAAATTCCTTGGACCGCTGAAGAAAAAGCTTGCGAATCTCATTTTAAGGAGACGTATTCAAAAAATCAAGATGGGCGTTTTATTGTGCAATTACCGTTAAAACCTGATTCGCCTCGATTGGGAGAATCCTATAAAATGGCCTTACAGCGACTAATAGCTATGGAAAGAAAGATGAGTAGGAATCAAGAATTTGGAATAATGTATCGAGAATTCATGCAGGAATACCTCAATTTGGGTCACATGCGAGCAATGCAGGATGAATCGGGTGGCTGTGAAAAAGAAATTTGCTATCTTCCACATCATGGAGTATTACGCGAAAAAAGTGCGACGACAAAATTGAGAGTAGTATTTGACGGATCAGCTCCAACCTCGACCGGAACATCATTAAACCAAAAGTTATTAGTGGGACCTAGATTGCAAGATACTTTATGGACAATATTAGTACGATTTCGAAGTTTTAAGGTAGCTTTATGCGCAGATATAGCGAAAATGTATAGGCAAGTTTTGGTAAACGAAAAGCATACATCACTCCAACGAATCATTTGGCGCAAATATCCTAACGATCGAATAATCCATTACGAATTATTGATGGTAACGTACGGAACTTCATCAGCACCATTTCTTGCAATCCGCGTCTTACAACAAATATCAGAAGATTGTAAGCAAACTCATCCGGAGGTATCAAATATTATACAGAAAAATTTCTATGTAGATGATTTGTTAGCGGGAGCTGCAACTGAAGAACAGGCCTGGCAATTGAAGAGAAATATTATGCGAGTGCTCTCGGAGAGCGGATTCTCATTGAGAAAATGGCATTCAAACATCACATCTTTGAATGATTCGAATGATACGACACAAATCAGAGAAGAAGGTAATATGCCACATATACTAGGTTTACTTTGGGATCCTAAAGAAGACAATTTTTCATTTGAAATTACTAACATGCCAGATACAGCTTGCTCTAAAAGAAATATTTTGTCAATCGCATCGAGGATTTTCGATCCTTTAGGCTGGTTAAATCCATTTATAATAAATATTAAAATTCTTATGCAAACCTTATGGTTGCGGAAGGTATCCTGGGACGAGCCATTAACAACAGACCTTCAAGAAGCATGGTCGAAATTGTACAACCAATTTCACACACTAAACCAATTAACAATACCTCGGTTTATTGGGGATTGTACTGATGATGTATAATTGCATGGCTTCAGCGATGCCAGTGAGATGGCATATTCGGCTGCAGTTTATGTGAGAACTAAATTTAATGGAAAATATTTAACACGTTTGTTGACTGCAAAATCTAAGGTTGCTCCAATAAAGCAAATAAGTCTACCTCGGTTAGAACTCTGTGGAGCACACCTGCTAGCGAAGCTCGTGAAAGCAGTGATATACGCGTACGATAATCAACAATTACCTATTTGGCTTTGGACCGATTCAATGGTGGTTTTGGCATGGTTAAACAGCCACCCTCGTAAATGGAAAAATTATATTGCCAACCGAGTAGGTGCGATTCACACATTAATGCCAGAAGCTATGTGGCGACATGTCAAAGGAAGTGAAAATCCAGCGGATTTAGCAACGAGAGGAGTACCGGCTGATAAATTGATTAAGAACGAATTATGGTTTAATGGCCCTACATGGTTAGCTGAAGCAGAGGTGAATTGGCCAACAAAATCAGTAATGTTCGAAACAGTACAAGAAGCCCGTAGTAACGAAATGAAAACATTCCATGCAGCAATTAATTCTGACAATTCACATCCAGTATCACGTTTATTAGCACGATGTTCAAGTTGGCTAAAGGTAATACGTATAACAGCTTATATTCTAAAATTCATTTATAATTTCAAAGAGAAAGTTAGATCGGCAATCCAATTGAGAGTGTTGGACTTAAATTACGCAGAACTTACAATAATTCGGTATGTTCAACAAACTGAATTCGTCGAGGACATTAAATCCTTGAACAAATATAAACATGTGCCATTGAATTCGAAGATAAAGCAATTGGCACCATTTCTGGATTCGAATAATGTATTAAGAGTTGGAGGTCGCCTAGAAAACTCAGAATGTTCGTATGATATTAAGCATCCGTTGATTCTCCCTAAAAATCATCAAATTAGTTGTTTAATACTCAACCATTTACATAAAAAACATTTACACCCAGGACCTTCGCTTTTAACTGCTTTATCAAGACAAAGATATTGGATTTTGGGAGTGCGAGAAATGTGTCGAAACTTAACTCGGAAGTGTGTTACTTGTTACAGATATTCTACGTTAAAATCTACACAACAAATGGGTTGCTTACCAGAAGCAAGAGTAACACCCAGTCGACCATTTTCAATAATCGGCGTAGATTACGCAGGACCGATACTACTTGCATCTAAAGTAGGCAGAGGCGCAAGGCTTTCCAAGGGGTTTATCGTAATATTTGTGTGTTTCGCTACGAAAGCCATACACATCGAAGTAGCGTCATCATTAACCTCACAAGCTTTTATAAATACTTTAGAACGTTTTGTTGGACGGAGGGGAGTACCAACGGAGATTTATTCAGACAATGGATCAAATTTTGTGGGAGCGAAACGAATGCTACACGAGTATTATTCCGCAGTAGCTACAGCAACATCTCAAAACCAAATCAATGAATTTGCAACCAACAAGGGAATCGTGTGGCATTTTATTCCGCCACTTTCGCCCCATTTCGGTGGCATTTGGGAACGTGCTATGAAATCGGTCAAAACTCACTTAGTTAAACTCATTGGAAACGCTCACCGCACATTCGAAGAAACACAAACTATTTTGATACAAATAGAAGGAATTCTCAATTCGAGACCCTTATGCACCATTACAAACGAAGACACATGCCATATCGATGCGTTAACACCGGGACATTTTCTTACATTGGGACTAATCACTGCCTTACCCCATGCTAACTACGACGAGATTAAAACAACAAGACTAAATCGTTGGGAACAAACACAAAAAATAGTACAAACGTTTTGGAAACGCTATTCGATCATGTATCTTAACACATTGCAACAGCGAACCAAATGGCAACAAAAAAATCGAAATCTTCAAGTTGGCGATGTTGTGTTGCTGTATGATAAAAATTCACCACCATGTACATGGTTATTAGGTCGAATTATCGAACTACATGCAGGTTCAGACGGTTTAGTACGGGTGGTCACAGTTCAAACCAAAACAACTACATTTAAGCGGCCAATCACGAAATTATTTCGATTACCCATAAACGATTGATATAAAATAAAATTAAAACTTAATTTTGGAGGGGAGTATGTTCGATAGCAACAAATAATCATATATAGGTAACATAAAAACACCCTGTCAAGAATACACATTCAGCTTCACTCAAGTTAAACTCATTTATTAAATCAATTTTTACACTATTTAACGCGCTATTAAAAATGATTCACTGGTTTCACAACCCAATAAATAAGAGATCCAATCATGTTGGCTATCCAACTATCCATTCCGAATCGGAAATATGTAGCGCGCTGAAATAATGTGATGCATCTGAAAGGAAGGAAAATTTATCATTCATCTTATTTATAAACAAATAATTTATACTTATCTTGTTGTAAACTTTATGTAAACCAATTATATGATATTCATTTCGTGAAGCTGTAATAAAATTATATTTAATTAAATGTAATAATTTAAGAACAAATGTAAACAAAAGTACCTTGGTTGTGTAAATATTTTCTTATTTTGACATATTATGTAAACAAAATTTATGTTGTGCTGTAACTATCACCAATATTTGTACTAGATTTTTAGAATAGTAGCTCAATTTTATATGAAAGAGATAAATACATTGCAAGGAAAGAGAGTAATATAATTGTTAAAACACGATGTTATGTACAAAAGGAACGAAAAAAGTAAAAGTTGAGGCTGTCGTGAAGAGTTTTTATGTGCACACACAACCAAGAGTCGCCATTAAATTATTAGTAAATGTGATAATTGAATAAAATAAATTCTCGTTAAATTCTAAATTAAATCAAAAAATATTAAAAATAAATCAAATAAAGTTTGTCGTTTGAAATTATTTATGTAATTACGTTTTATTTGAATTTGTTTCATTTTATTAAAACGCGGTGAAAAGAATACAGTCCACTCAAAAGTTAATTGGTAACTTGGTTGTGCTCGCACATATACCTCATCTCAAAATTGTATGTGTCGTGTCAGAATTAGATATACGATTACTATACGGTTCAATAAATTCCAAAGTTTCGAATTTTAAAGAATTCGAGATGTCATATCAGAATCTGATAATTCATTAAAGTAGATACGCAATATAGGAATTCGCATCTATGACGTCAGAATTCTATATTTCATGTCTGAATTTGATATGTAATTTCAGAACTTTAATTTTTGATGACAAAATATCGTTATCTCATTTCAGAATTTGATATACCATCAGAATTTGAATCTTTGGTTTCAGAACTCTACATACCAGAATTCCACATACGACGTCAGAAGTGTATATCACATGTCAGAATTAGACATGTCATGTCAAAATAATAAATGTCATTTAATAGGTTGAAATATAATACCTTATGTCAAAATTTGATATTTCAAGTCAGAATTTTAATTTTTAGCCCAAAAATTGGCTTATTTTATTTATCATGTCAGAATTAGAAGATTATTATTATTATTATTGTTTTATTTTTATAAATGTTGACATATTATTATTGTATTTAATACAGTGTATTTAAGTTATAAAAATTAAATAAAAATAAAAACATAATAGCTTTAGAATCCCGCTACCAGTATCGGTTTAGAAATTGGTAAGTTTCATTATACTTGGCCATATTAAAGAACTTTATACAAAAATAAATTTAGAATTCCATTTCTAACGCACATGTTGAATTTCATCATAATCAGTTAAAAATAGGCACGTTCGATCACACCAGATCATCATCTAAAAATAATTTTAGGATCTCATTTATTTTCATTTTTCTCTATCATTTTAGAATCCCATTTCTATCGCGGATGTCAAATTTTACTAAAACCATTAAGAAATAGATAAGTTCCATCCTAATTGGCCAAAACACATAATTTTCTAAAGATTCAATTTGAAATGTAAAATGTTCAATTTGAAGGGTAAAACCTGTATATGTGCATGATATTTAAACAAATCCATACGCCTTGACAGATTTGAACGAAACTTTACACAAATATTGTTTAAGACTTAGGAAAGTTAATATCTGAAACCTCCATGTACTTCTTGAGGAACGATAACCGATTTCAAAGTTCTCATAATTCTTTTAAGGTGATATTGATGGTGATGGTGATGGTGACAATGATGGTGATGGTAATAGTGACGAAAATATTGTGGTGGTAAGTTGGTATGTAGGTACGACCTTATGATTGTATGATGCTGTGATGATGTGATGCTATGATGGTACGATGTTGTATTGGTGTGATGCTATGATGGTATGACGGTACGATGGTACGATGGTATTGTTTTAATATGGTATATATGATGGTACGATGATGTAATGGTGTTACTGTATATATGATAGTATGTATGATGGCACGACGGTCCATATTCTAGAATGATGGTATGACGGTATAATGATACGGTGTAATGGTGTAATGGTAGTACGGTATAATGATATGTCGGTTGATGGTATGACGATATATCATGGCCTGATGTTTTAATGGTATATATTATATGACGGTATGATGGTACATATTAAGGTGCAATGCTGTTATGGTGGCATAAAGGTTTGGTAGATTGAAGATATACCTTGGTATGTTCGTGTGGTAATAGTTGATTGGTGGTTAGGTTAATGGATGATTTGCAAGTTGATTCGGGCTTGATTGGATCATTGAGTTGAGGGTTGGGCTGGCGGTTAATTTAGTGATTTTGCTAAGGATTGTGTTGTGATTGAGTTGAAGGTTGAGCTGAATAATTACTTAACAGTTTCAGTTAGGAATTGATATGGGAGTTGAATTTATTTTGAAGACCGAAGTTGTGATCACCTCATTAGGTTTTATTATTATAATCACAATTATCAAACCAGATGTACATACTTATAACGTATGTTGCGTTGTGGCTGCTTTCTGAAGGGAGAATTCTCAAGGATTTTCAACAGTATACTAGAGAGATATAAGTGAATTTAATTGTTAAAAGGTCGATGATGAAAAATGGCGAATGCGATTTTAAATGTGAACAGCAACACGTTTCAATTCTAGGTTAGTCTGTGATTTGGCGGATTGAGACATGACATCTTTTAAGGCCTTGCTCAGAATAACGGGCAATCTTTGTAAAATGTAAATGATTGGTTTGGTAATCTATATTTTGTAGAACAGTGTCGTTCGAGGAGTCGGATAGACCCAAATTTGTTTACCAATAGTTTATTCCTAGAAAAGTTTCAAATTTTGTATTCATGCTCTGCTCAAAATCAAAACAAACAGTACTTTTTCAACAAAGTAATAGTATGAAAAATAAGTTTAAGTATATATTACCATAATCTATATTCATACGAGTACAAAAATAAATCCAATCTACATAATCAACGATATACATTTACATAGGATATGTGCATAATAAATTTCCAGTATATTGATTAGTCTATACTCTGCAGGAAAATTAATTGTTTGCAAAGTAAATATTTGAGCTAATACGATTTTTATCGTATAGAGATGTGATAAATTAAAACAATAATAATAATTTATACGTACATATATTGGTTTACAAACAGCCTGAAACAAAATATTAATTAACAAATGTTCGTCAAATAATAAAGTCTTGACTTGACAGAATTAATTTAGATATTTAAAACACCTGATGTGGCTGACACATTTAATACATATGGGGGTATATTACAGATTGCGTGTTTAATTTACTACTACACAAGGTAAGCATAATGAAGATTTTATACTTTAATCAATTACATGTTTAAGTCGTGTTTCATTCTTCATGTAATGTACACCAGAAATGCATAAATTACGTCACGCTTTATATAGTATGTATAAAAGTTCATGACTCTATACTTGACTCAACAATCGGTTCAATCAAGAAATTTGATTAATGATAATTGTATTGAGAAAACCACATGAAATTTTTAAATTTTCTCATAATAAATGTTGAAGATTTAAGAACGTTACACTTGACTTCACTATATGCAAAATATTTCGGTGTAACATGCAAAACTAACAATAACAGATTACACAATAATATACAGTATACATAGGGATAAAACGACACGTGCAGATTTTATTACTTTTCGGGAGTAAAAAAGGCAAATATCAAAATTTTAATATTTTTTAGGGATGCTACTTCTTGTTTTCTACCCTTATGAAATTCATCAAAAATTCACTTGAAAGTTGGAAACTTTTTTTGTTTTGTATGACATTTTTAACATCCCGAGTGTATTCTACAATTTGAAGTGAAGGAAAAATTTTGTTAATTGCGTTTTTTCTGTTTTTTTTTTCTAACTGACACATCCCTTACTATAAAATTTTGTATACAATCAATTCTACTGGGACTATTTAACATTTAGACAAATTCGTTTAAAATAAAATGTGTACACTCAAGTCTCTCAAAAATGTTTAGCTGTAAAGTCCAGAAGCAATATGAATTTATAAAGGGAGGGTGACATTTTTTTTTTTGGGAAAACCATGAACAAATATTGGTGTACCTTTATAATGATGGGCAAGCATGCAACCTCCCATATCATAAATTATATACTTAAGATATAACCTTATTTGGAATCTTTGATATATATACACTCAGGCCGTCGACACCCCATTTGTTTTAAAGACTGGACGCCAATTGGCGGGAGACGGTTGAAATTTTACGGACGTATTTTCCTATGAACTCTTTAATTAAATCTCTTGAACATTAAAGTAATTGAAATCATTAAATGAATTATTTGTATTGATTCCCCACCCATTTATTGTTATCATCATACTCGGAAACATTTTCAATTTCCTTTTAATTAAACGTAGAGGCAAACAAATTTAAAAAATGACCCTTCAGAGGTTTATCTAATATAAATTCCTTTTAATGTTAAGGGTGTTAAATTTGGTTGTTGTGCTCTTTTACGAGTGTTTTTATTAGAATTTACCATATTACTCCAAATTGTTTTAATGAATTTTAAATAAAAAATAATTTCCTAATAGAAGAGGTTGGATTGAGAATCTCTTCTTAGTTATTTTATTCCCACAAATGAGTTTTTCTCAGGCTAAAGCCAAACTATCCTGTTGTTTGTACCAGGTAACAAAACATAACAAAATATAGTTTTACCCTTTTACCGCAACAAATACACGATGATTAATTTACCCGTATCCAGAATAAACAACGAGAAGTTTGTGTCATCATCGAAATTTGAAAATAAATTTCGCTATTATTAGTTTGTGGTGATATAAAATTTGGTCCAAAATTTGCTGAACCATCCGTTCTAATATTTATAGGCAGTTAATATTTTCCAAATTGTGTCTCTCCCCCTAGTTATTATTTGAACCCCAATTGGTTGACCAATTCGTTGCTCGAATAGCGATTAGGACGTGTGCCAATTGGCCAGTGATCTTCAAAAAAGAAAGTCGATTTTTTTTTAATTTTTCAAATCAAATGCTCAATAATCTGGTCTCAGTCAGGAGTGGCGCCAAAGATTTAGGACGAATATTTTCAATCAAATTAAATTTTGTTGATCGACTCGCAAGTTGGCACAATAAATACGGCTCCGAAACCGAATATTAGTGGTAAAAATTATCGTAATCGGATCACAATTGTAGATTAGAAATTATTGGCTTATAGTAATATGGGCTTAAGCCCCGTAACTTTGCTAGCTTTGGAACGGCCGGATAACAATTAGGGTTCCTCCTCGTTAGCAGCCGTGTAGTATACTCTTTACATTTATCACATTATACAATAAAAATCCATACATGAAAGAGGAATATGGTTTTGAAACCTACCTTGATGAGATAAACCAATTATGGCTCCGAGTTAAAAATATTTGTAAACACCGAATATTCACAAAGGTCCAAGAAAGCTTACAGTTCAATCGAACAACTAACTACAACATGTATTCAACCTATAAATTAACCCAGATAAAAAACCTTAATATCTTCTTTTTGAACACCTAAACACGCTAGGCTTTTCCGATAAGATCGCTCGTCCACAAAGTTATGAATGCTGAAGAATCCTTAGACTAGCAATTAAATCAAGATGTCTCCCGTTGCCGGATTAATTCAAGAGTTGTAACAACAAATTGCACATCGGCGCTACGCACAAACAGATTTATGTTTTTGAAGCCCATAATCGACGATCTTGTTGTAGGTTCCCCCATAGTTTTTTAGGTAAACGGTTACGCTACATTTTATTTGAAAACATTTAATAATAAAAAAATTAAAGGCTTAATTATAAATAAAAAATATTGTAAACAAAAGTGAAAAACAGTTATGTTACCTATATTCAAGTGTTAAACTAGTACTGTACTATTTTGATTGTACCGCCAATTTATAAAAGAAGGATTTTCAAGCCAAGTGGCGGTAAGTATTTATTGTTAGAAGTGGATCCGAGAACTGGAATTAATCCAGAAAGGAAAATTAACAAAAATAAATTTGCATGCGTAGCATTTATATTAGCAAACAAAATTATACAATAAATAACAGAATTCCGAAAAAATTAATTAGTTGGCAGATAATTTATTTCTGTATAATAAATCTGGCGCTCAATGGCCTTCTATTAAAATAAGTTATATTTTTCCTTAGTTGTAGATGGTTAGCAGTAGGTTTGAATAAAAAATTGGCAAAATATTCCAATTTTGAATTCAATTAATATTAATATTTATTGTTCAAAGGAACAATTAGAAATACTAACTCTTTAAGCTTGTGACAGGGTCAGTACCAAATGTAAATGCTGATGTTGGGGGACTATGATGGCAAGCAATGTTATTTTTTTCTCAACGAAGTCATCTATATAATTCTCCATTACCCTAGTAATCTTCCAACACCCGCGCACATTAAATAGACTAATATTAGCACTAGGATCTGCCAATAAGGTATATAGCCGGAGAACGGGCCCAATCATATACGCTTGAGAATCTGGCAAATTTAAAAGGTTGTCGGCAATTTATATATTTTTATTTTTTTTTGAATTTTTTGGGAAGATTTTTTATACAACAGTTTTTGTGTAAACCTGATACTTTTTGAGATACATGTAAAATACATTGTTTGGCCCTTCAATAGTGGCGACTTCCGATTGGCCAAATAGAATTATTGAAATTAATTAATAAAAATGGAAAAAATACACATTAATTGTAAATTAATTAATTAATACCTGAATATAATGGTTTTATTTATGTTTGGTCGTTATTTAAGTTATGTACAAATACCGTTTTCAGAAAAAAAAAAAAAAAAATTCCTAAGAAAAACCTCCTCTTTCCTAAGAGTTACCCTAAATTATCTAAATAAGTGCAATATAATCGAAAGGAATGTTAAAAATTTCAAAATATTGAGGTGGGCCCCTCAAAATATTGAGGTTCTTGTTCCATTACATTTGTTGCAATTACACTTTCGCGCTTAATTCATTATATCGGGCGAATTAACTCACGAAAAGTTAATGTACGGAGCAAGTGTATAGATTTATATGATAAGTAAAAAGACCTTTATTTATTACGTAATTCTTTATTTTGATAAATTATACAGAGCTACTGAAAAATACAAATCTCACTGATGTTGTAATTGTATGATATTCCACGAAGGTATTCTATTATACTTCGACGATCACAGGTGTTGACTTTACTTAAAATTCTGGAATCCGCTTCTTCATAACGTCTCCGTTTCGGTGGACGTTGATGACCGGAAACATTCCTCTCATACATAATATCGTAAATGCTTTGTATTTTTTGAGTTTATCGATGAAAACCCACAAACTTAGGATGAGCAATACTACCACCAAAAGTCAACTGTAATTTGCGATAACAAGTTTCAGCAATATTGTTTGTTCTATCGCTGCCATTTAGTGTTCATTGGTAAACTGACCAAATATTAAACGGAGTGAATCGAACGTTCTAACGCCACCGGTAAATATATTTCAAGGCTCGTTACATTATCAATTAAATCGTGTTCAGGAACAATGGCAATAGACACGATCATTTTGCAATGTAATGCGAAATCGACATCCGTGTGGTATCTTAAGTGAAACCAGCAACGGTTATTGTTGGTTTCTGGAAATACTGTACGTATGGCTCAATGAATTGCGTGCTCGTAATCCACATTTATACCTTCTGGATTGAGTAGAGGCCAAATCTCGCGTAGCATGTACAACAAATTTTTGTATGTTTCAGTTCTTTTATCAGGCAGCAAACAAAACAATACTGGTAAATCTTTGCTTCTAACTTTTATAGCCAGTACGGAGTAAATTATTAGTGTTACTCATGAGGAGAAGAAAGCAGAAAAGTGGCATCCATATTTAACTCGTTCACTCCACGTTGAGTGATATTCCCTACCAAATAACAGGATGCTATGCGGGTTTCGTTGGCCTCTACCTGAATTTGCAAGAAATAAAAGCTCAAAATTTTTAGGGTTGTACTTCTAACGTGTTGTTATATATAATTTGTAATATTCGGCCGGCGCACAAACTTGATTAACTTTTGATAACGAAAACACTGGAAATTAGTTAATAAGTTTTATTAACGAAAATCACTAAATTGCGATTTAATTTACATTAATTGTTTACACTATTTATTTATAACGTATGTAAGCATAAATCACAAATATATTAATGCAAGTTTTTACAATTTTAAATTATTTTATTTTTCACCACGAGAATTGAAAATGGACGCCGCTTATATCAAGAGAGAAAGCGATAGCAATTATTACAATGAAATCGACTTTCTAAAAACCCGAAATTTTTATGAAGATAAATTAGTAAAAAATGAATTGGTTTTTTTTTTTTGGTTGTTGGTCACCGCAGTTGTTAGACTGGAAGTGAATTGGATCGGTGCGTTCTTTTTATTTGTGTGATCGCATGAAAACAAAAATGTTATTTGATTATGTATGATTGTCGTGGTGAGTGAATGTAAAGAAATTAAATAATACGCGTGTATGTATTTGATGAATGGTATCATATAAAAGAATGTACCATCGGATAAAATTTGACCCGGATTGGTCCATTTAAACCGCGCGCGTAAACCGAATCGGTATTTTTTTTTCCTAGGTTGGTACGACCTTGTTTGACATTCGTGTGACGTTTGAGCAGAATACGTCTATTAATGTGAGTTTATATTCTTCAGGAATATTACAATAATTATATCTCGAGATTCTGGATTGGCTGATGCTGCTCAATTGTTAGCCCTCCATCTCTGTATGTTTTTTCGTATAGTATTGTGACATGGAAAAATACCTTACACTGCAGCAGCTACATCTTCATTGACCCTTGTGCTGATTTGCGCCGGGTTTTCCATCGTTGTGCCTGCAAATTGTTTCACAGCTGTATTTACTTTTTGAAGTACAACGTTTGCCGCATTCCCCACATTACAACAGGTATGGCCATTTTTTATAGATTGGAATTAACTATCCAATGTGAGTTTATATTCTTCAGGAATATTACAATAATTATATCTCGAGATTCTAGATTGGCTGATGCTGCTCAATTGTTAGCCCTCCATCTCTGTATGTTTTTTCGTATAGTATTGTGACATGGAAAAATACCTTACACTGCAGCAGCTACATCTTCATTGGCCCTTGTGCTGATTTGCGCCGGGTTTTCCATCGTTGTGCCTGCTAATTGTTTCACAGCTGTATTTACTTTTTGAAGTACAACGTTTGCCGCATTCCCCACAGTACAACAGGTATGGCCATTTTTTATAGATTGGAATGAACTATCCATGTGTTAGTCCATGTCGATCCTTGCAGCCTTTATGTTTGTTTTAACAACGCCAAAATTGTACTAGACCTACATTACTATCGTTGTCGTTTGTGTACAGGTAACGACCCCAAGCCTATTTTTTGTTAGCCCTTTGGCTCAAAATATTAGTGTTACTTATGAGTAATACTAATGAGTATTACTTACGTTAGGTTAGGTTATCTGTTCGGAGAATTGCACAAAAAAATATGTTTGTACACAACAATAGAAAATACAATAAAATGAAAGTTTAAACATTTAATTAATGTTATAATTTATACATTTATTTAAAAGTGCAGTTGTGTGAAGCATATGGGGAACATGCTCCATCAATAAAACATATGATTACTAGTTACAGTGGTTTAAAAGTGGCAATTTTGATACCAGTGACAAAGAATGCAAACGGAGGCCAGCGAAGTTTGAAGGCGCTTAGTCGGAGGCGTTGTTGGACCAAAATTCATGCCACTCAAGAGGAGCTCACAGAAACTTTACGAGTGACTCAAAAAGCGATTCGAAACCATATCAAGGCCATGGTTATGGTGCAAAAACAAGGAAATTGGGTTCCGTATGAACTCAAGCCACGAGACGTGAAACGCCGTTTTTCCACGTGCGAACATCAGCCCCAAAGACAAAACCGGAAGGGTTTTTTGCATCGAATCGTGACGGGGGAACGAAAAGTGGATCCACGACGACAACGCAAAGCGCAGAAAATCTTGCGGTAAACCCTTTCATGCATCAACTTCAACGGCCAAACCGAATAATATTCATGGTAAGCTAGTGCTGTGCATCTGGTGGGTACAGTTCGAAGTGATCTACTATGAGGTACTCCAGCCTAAGGAAACCATCACTGGAGAATGTTATCAACAACAATTGATGCAATTAAGCCGAACATTGAAGCTCAAACGTCCACAATATGCCAAATGACATGACAAAGTGATCTTTCGGCGCAATGTCTTCTAGGAAACTCTGGAGGCACTTCATTGGGATGTCCTACCCCACTCAACATATTCACCAGACATTGTTCCTTCTAACTACGACTCGTTCCGGTCGATGACTCATGGCCTGGCCGAGCAGCTCTTTACTGCTTACGAAGAAGTCAAAAATTGGTTCGATTCTTGGATCGCCTCAAAAGACGAAGAATTTTTTCGACGTGGAATCCGTATGCTGCCTGAAACATGGAAACAAGTCGTAGCTAACGACGGAAAATACGTTGAATAAAATACATTGTACCAATTTCTCTGAATATAGCTTCGAAGTTATAAAAAAAAACTCAAAACTAATTTGTACCCCCAATATATAAGAGCCCTAATGCTGTTGCCATTTTTTAAACGTGCTTTCTATATGAGGTGTACATTTTGTTATGTTCCATGTAAGCCAGTGTAAAAAGATTTTTTTAAATTTAAATTTAAATCTAATTTTAAATTGTAGATTAATATTTATATTTAGACATTTTTGCAAACCAAACTTGGAATCTATCAATTAATCTGTAAAATATAATTTAAAATACCATAATTTTATTTACAACTACACACAAAAGCACAAAAGCTTTTTAAACGAGAAAAATAAACAATTCATAATATATTTAATATGGAGCGGTTAGAGTTGGATTTCTATTGGAACGACAAGTATGTCTACTGGGTTGTGATGCACAAAATTCAATGTAGTTTGTGCAACTCTGAGATGGTAATTTTGTTGTAGGTCATAGATGTATCTAAATATTTTCATATACCGTTGTAATTATTGTTAGTAATTCGTTATATACAACATGTTTATATATACAAATTGAATTCATTATATACAATACCATATACAACAACTAATGAAAGAAGGAAAAAAGTATTGCAGCATTCAGTCGAGTTAACAAAGTTCAGCTGAAAACATTATCTAAAATTATATAATTATTTAACCTTAAATTAAAACTATTATACCTTAAATTAACCTTATAGTAAATTGTGAAATTCTAAAAAAATAAAAGTTAACTTAAAAGAAAACAAGTTCTAAGTACTATTATTCGAAGTGAATGTATGTGAAGCGTATGGTGCACAACATTTTATGGTGACAGCGGAAAACCAATAATACCGGTATCATATACGTTACAAAAAAAATATCGTATTATCGACGATTACGATAACGTGCATAAAACATATACCGCGTACATCCATAAAGCTTCGAATATTCCGACCGCGTCTTAAATAGACAAGCAATATTATGTAGTATTACTTCATTCATGTATACACATATCTATTCGTAACCACGGTACGTGTAGTAAGCAGCAAAATCGCAATAAATAACTGTTCAACGTTATTCTGTTTGAGACCGTGCAATCGTTGAATTAGTTTACGTGAATCATATGATTATATGTTATAAATTCAACAAGCATCTATTGGAAACATATATTGGATACCAATCAACTATAATTCTCTTCAATCTGAATACCTCATTTTATGGAATTTCAACTATCAAATTGCATATGTGCACATACAGCAATCATCAGATTTCTAAATACAATCAAGCCGAGTGTGCGTGAATGTTACAAACCACCGTATCATTATTAGTGACATAATCAAGGTTCAAGGACTTCAATTACGCATTCATCGCAATAACCTTCAAGTATATACTTATCAATATCAACCGTTCCTGATTAGCATTAAGAAAAAAAAAAAAAAAAAAAAAACAATTATTTAAAAGGTAATTCTCTCTAACTAAAATTTTTTTTTAAAAACTAATTAAGTAAAATTATTTTGTTTTTTTTATATTAATTTCATGAACATATGTAATACCAACTGCGAAAGAGTTTCAATCCATACTCATATATGCAAGAAGGTAGTGAAATAATCAAATCAGAATCTAATGCTTCTGATGCCGAAAGTTCGAGTTCACACAGTGAATCATCAGTCATAATATCTGTAAGTAGCGCAAATGATAGTGATAATTCTATTTCTAATTTAAATTCATCAAATCAAAACGAAAAATCTGTTGTTGACTTATCACCTATTTCAAATCTTAATTTAAATAATTCCGACGATTCTAATTTTTTAAATATAAATCATCCAATTAATTTTCGAGAAAGTGTAATAAATCCAAATTTTTGTGATAACCAACCTCAAACCGATTTAAATATGGCAACATTAAATATTAGTCAAATGCTAAAAATTATACCGGAGTTTAATGGATCCTCTCAACAGTTAGATAAATTCATCGCATGTTGCGAAATAGTGCACAATCCATTGACCAACAAAGAAGATCAAAAATTATTTCTAAATATATTGAAATCCAAATTAGGCCAAAAACCGTTTGATATTATAAAATACGGGAGTTTCGAGTCATGGAAAGATCTGAAAGCAGAGTTCTTATTACAATTCGCTGATACTCGTCCAGTCGAGCAGTTGCAAGTTGAATTAGTACAACTTCGCCAACAGCGAAACGAATCTGTTAGAGAATTTTCATCTAAAATCGAACAGCTACTTTCAGATTTAAATACAGCAAGCATTGCTAGAGAAGGAGAAGCTGCTGCAAAGTATATCCAAAATCTCAACTCAATTACTGCACTTAATACTTTTCAAAACGGTTTGAGAGAGCCATGCCGATTAATAGTGAAAGCATGCAGGTTCACCAAATTAAAAGATGCCGTTTCAAAGGCAATAGAAGAAGAAACCTTGATGTCAAACGTTTCCTACGGTAATTCAAAACAATTCAATAATAATTACCGTAACTTCTTGCCAATTGATCGTGAAAAATGTCAAATATGCTCGCGCATTGGACATACAGCTAAAAATTGTTATTCGTTTACTAAACAAAATCAAAATAATAACAGTAATAATTACAATTGTACAACTAAACCTTCAATAACAAATTCAAGTTTAAATTACAACAAAAAAATCCCAGATAATCGCCAAAGTAGTACAAATCCTGAAATGTCTAATAATTATCGTACTAATAAATGCAATTATTGCAAAAATTATGGACATAATATTACTGAATGTAGAAAGCGTGAATTTAATAATCGTAAATCATTTAATTTTCAAAATAACAACAATAATTCCAAACAAGAAAATCCAACTCAATATATAGCAACCAGTTCGGTAAACTACGATCAGTCCAACCAATCGAATGCAGTGGTTCGGGCTTCCGAAATTTAAACCTGCATTCAAATCAAAATATTTTAAATTCTAAATCTAATTCTAGTTCCAATAACAATCAATCAAATTCATATGAACATTCAGTATCTTCTCATGAAATATTTTATCAACTTCCTGAATTTAATAATACTGATTCAAATAATAATAAATTTATCGAATTATCGCTAGACATTCTAAACTCTGATAAGAATCAATTTCTAATCGACACTGGTTCAGACATTTGTATAATTAAACGCGAATGCATACACGATGAAGTTATTTGTGATATAAATAAAACTTGTCACATCAAAGGAATATCAGAAGATCGCGTTTTAACTTTAGCGTTATGCCATGCAGTGATAAATTTTCCAAATAACGAATCAATCCCACAAGACTTTCATATTGTCCCAAATAATTTTCCAATCCCCTGTGCTGGGATTATTGGTCGAAATTTTTTGGAACGCAATAAATGTACAATTGATTATGCTGAAAAAACTGTTAAGCTTCTATCTAAAAATAATAATTATATCTCAATTTCATTTTGTTTCATTCCAAATGGTCATGAATTCCTCAATTCAATTTCGTTAACAATTCCTGCTAGAGTAGAAACAATTGTTAAATTACCTGTCTCTAAGAATTTCGACAGAGATTATTTCTGTTCAGCAAAAGAAATTTCACCTGGAGTTTTCATGGCAAGTGCTTTAGTAAATCCTAAATATTCATTCATTCCGTTAAGCATTTTGAACTCAAATGAAAATAGCATACAAATCAATGATTTATCTATTCAATTTGAACCTTTAATCAATTATGAGGTTTTCAGCCTAAATAATATTTCAAATTCAATAGAAAATTCAAACCGATTAAAATTATTGGAATCGGAAATAAATACGAGCCATTTAGACGAGAAAGAAAAAAATTCGATTCTTCAAATTTGTTTTAAATTCAACGACGTTTTTCATCTTCCTGGCGACATATTAACGACAACAAATAAAACGTTTCATGAAATTCCTCTTAATTCAAACTCTCGTCCGGTACATACAAAAAATTATCGACACCCAGAATCTGTAAAAAATGAAATGAAAAAACAATTGAGCGAAATGTTAAAAGATCAAATCATGGAACCTTGCTCAAGTCCTTATAACTCACCTCTTCTAATTGTTCCAAAAAAATCTCAAGACAACGAAAAGAAATGGAGACTGGTCGTTGATTTTAGAAAACTTAATCAAATGACCATCGATGATATTTACCCGTTGCCCAATATTACGGAAATTTTGGATCAATTGGGGAATGCAAATTATTTTACGACTCTAGACTTGGCAAATGGTTACCACCAGGTTCCTATGCACCCTATCGACAAACATAAAACAGCGTTTAATTCACCTTGGGGAACATTATGTTGGAATAGAATGCCTTATGGTCTTAAAGGCGCTCCTGCAACCTTCCAGCGATTAATGAACCAAGTGCTAAGTGGGTTAAATGGCATTAAATGTTTTACGTATCTTGATGACGTGGTAATTTATGGATATGACTTAGTGGACCATAATAAAAAATTGACTAGTGTTCTTCAATGTTTCAAAAATTATAATCTGAAATTACAACCAAGAAAGTGCAATTTTCTGCGAACTGAAGTTACTTACCTAGGACATGTCGTTACAAATCAAGGTGTTAAGCCCGATCCAACCAAAATAGAAGCGGTCCAGAATTTTCCTGTTCCGCGCAATCAAACGCAAGTTAAGTCATTCTTGGGACTCACCGGCTACTATCGTAGATTCATCGAGGAGTACTCTAAGCTAGCTGAACCACTTAATAAGTTATTAAGAAAGGACGTTCCTTTCTCGTGGGATGCTTTCTGTGATGATTCTTTTAATTCATTGAAACAAAAGCTCATTTCTCCACCTATTTTGAATTATCCCGATTTTAACGAAACCTTTATTGTAACCACAGATGCAAGTGATTTTGCAATTGGCGGTATATTGTCTCAAAAATCAAAATCCCAAACAATCGATCTTCCTGTAGCTTACGTAAGTCGGTGCTTAAATGCAGCTGAACGCAATTACCCAACAATTGAGAAAGAGTTGTTGGCTATTGTGTGGGCTGTTAAGCGTTTCCACCCTTACCTGTATGGAAAGAAATTTATAATTAAAACAGATCATCGTCCATTAATTTGGCTTTCCAAAAATCCTAAACCTTCTTCTCGCCTCTTAAGATGGCGTATCGATTTAGATGAATATGATTATGAAATAGTATACAAACCTGGAAAATCAAATCAAAACGCAGATGCATTAAGTCGCATAGATCATTTAAATTGCCAAACTTCTAATAATGTATTAGCAGTCACTAGGGCACAAACAAAAACTCAAAATCAAAATATTGATTCATCAATTAATTCTGTTAATTCACATTCATCAAATTCTAATTCACCAATTTCTACTACTTCTACAACAACTGCTAGTTCATCTTCATGTCAATCGACATCACAAAACATTATAAATCTTGAATCTGATACAGATATTAACCGAGTCATTGAAGAATTCCACTGTACACCATTAGGTGGACATCAAGGAGTTTTAAGAACTGTTCGTCGATTGAAATATTATTACCATTTTCCAAAAATGATGTCCCGTGTTCGGAAATTTATTCAAAAGTGTACATCATGTCAACAAAATAAAGCCGGTAGGCGAACAAAAATGCCAATGCGTATAACTACAACTTCTACCGAACCTTTCGAGAAATTATTTCTAGATATCGTTGGTCCTCTTGTTCCGACACACGAAGGTAATAAGTACATACTTACGATGCAAGATGACTTGACCAAATACTCATTAGCTGTACCACTGACTTCTCAAGAGACATCCGAAGTTGCTAAAGCTTTTGCAGAAAATTTTGTTTGTCATTATGGAATTCCAAAAACAATAGTTACTGATCAAGGGAGTAACTTTATGAGTCAAATGTTCAAAGATCTCTGTAAATTATTTGGAATTAAAAAATTAAATACTTCCGCGTATCACCCGCAATCCAATGGCGCATTAGAAAGATCGCATTTAAATCTTGGTCAATATTTGCGTAATTACACTTCTAATGATCCTCTCAATTGGGACCAATGGATTCCGTACGCTATGTTTTCATATAATTCGACTCCTCACTGTGTTACAGAATATATGCCGTTCGAATTATTATTCGGATCGATGCCAGCAATACCTAATTCATTGAAAAAGGATCCAGAACCTGTGTATAATTTTTCGGATTATTGTTCGGAACTAAAGAATCGCCTTCAAAAATCTTGGCGAGTCGCGCGAGATAATATTCTTAAAAGTAAAGAAAAATCAAAAGTATACTATGACAAATCTTCCAACCCAACTAACTTCAACGTAGGTGATAAAGTTTTTTTGACAAATGAATTGAAGTCGAAAACTAAATTTGATCCTCCATGGTTTGGACCTTATGAGATTATTAAAATTATATCTCCAGAAAATAGTCAAATTAGAATTAATCGTCAAATCAAAACAGTCCACAACAACAGATTAAAACGTTTTGTCGAATAATTGAAATTGATCATTATTGTCATTTTGTCATTATTGTGCTATTATATATTATTATGTAAAAAAAAAAAAAAAAAAAAAAAAAAAAAAAAATTGTTATTTTGAATTGAATATCTTCTACAGTTGGTACATGAATACTAAATTATTAGATTTTTTTCCTATCTTTAAGTAATTATAAATTTAAGTAACCAAACATTGTATAATTTTCAAATTTCTTTTATTCTTATAAAATTATATTATATTGTATTGGTTAATAAATTGGCATAAATTACTTCATAATTTAAAACTTTTGCGGGAGGACTGTTGTGATGCACAAAATTCAATGTAGTTTGTGCAACTCTGAGATGGTAATTTTGTTGTAGGTCATAGATGTATCTAAATATTTTCATATACCGTTGTAATTATTGTTAGTAATTCGTTATATACAACATGTTTATATATACAAATTGAATTCATTATATACAATACCATATACAACAACTAATGAAAGAAGGAAAAAAGTATTGCAGCATTCAGTCGAGTTAACAAAGTTCAGCTGAAAACATTATCTAAAATTATATAATTATTTAACCTTAAATTAAAACTATTATACCTTATAGTAAATTGTGAAATTCTAAAAAAATAAAAGTTAACTTAAAAGAAAACAAGTTCTAAGTACTATTATTCGAAGTGAATGTATGTGAAGCGTATGGTGCACAACACTTGCTACTGATCTTACTTTTTGTCTTTACACGTGTTTTTATTTTTATTTTATCGTGTTGTCGCCTTTTTGTTTTCTATATGTAGATGAGACAAAGATACATATCTATGCCTTTTTTGTTTACTATTTACGTGCTTGCCCATTGTGTTCTTTATCACTTTTATTTGTTTAACTGCGAAGTGTAGATTCTTTTATTGTATTGTAGTTTTATCATTGTATTTGCACTTTTATTTTGTTTTTTTTAGAGAGGGGGGGGGGGGGTCTATAAACGAACTTCTCGTTATCTCTTCAAACTGCATTGTAACAACAAGACAACAATGAACAAACGAAATGAGATTAGTACAGGAAGCAATGCAATAAAACCATAGCTGGCAAAATGTACACCATGCACAATATATAAAACCGTACATACATATGTATGTATATTATTCATAATAAGAGTGATGACGTAGAAATTCGGGAAAGAAATCCAAAGTTAATTAATAAAGAAAAAATTTGGAAACATAAAATGGCAGAAGAAAAACAAAAAAATTGAGAAAACCATACAAATTACTAGAATGATTGGGGATATACTAGAATATAATGGCGAACCCACAGGACTACATAATTTTAACGAACAAATATCAGATATATTAGAAATAGCAGATCCCGCAGAATCAGTTTATGCGAACACAATATATAGAGCAATCAGAAATATAATAACCAATAAAGCTAGTGAAGCCTTAGAACTTTATTCTACACGAAATGCATGGGCGGATATGAGAAATAATCTAACAGCCCACTTCGCAGACAAAAGAGACGAAACAGTACTAATACAAGAATTACATAGTATACAAAAAGGTAATGATAAAATAGAAGAATATTTCGCTAAAATTTCCAGTTCTATAAACTCCTTAAAAAATTGGTGACAAATAAATGAACCAATGAATCGAATAATCAAAGCTAAAGGGTAACAAAATGGCTTTAAACTTATTTGTTAGCCGACTAAAAGGACCAAATTTAAAAACAATCCTTAGCAGGATTAAGATACCAAAATAAAATTCATTACCCACCGATACTTCCATTCAAACCAAAATTCAGTTATATAAATACACCTCAACGGTACCCCGTGAACCCTATAAACCAAATTAACATGAAACCAATGTTACCAATAGTAGAGAAACCTACATTCAATAATGTACAAAAATAAGGACCAAATATTTAATATAATCATAGACAATTTGCACCCCTACCAAAACAAATTATGGATAAATCCATACCAATGGATACGACATCCAATATAAACAAATATCAACAACCAAACATATGGTCAAATGTTACCGAGAAATAACGTATTCCAACCCACAGGACCCTCGATAGCAAGCCAAAGAAATACATACAATGAGATAAACGAAGACGAAAATGGCGAGTTTCAAGAACAATACAAAAACTATGAAACCTACCAGGAATCAATTAACGAGGAAAATCCTTGGGAGTCGATACACTTTGTATTGACCGTGGGTACGGGGAAAATTTTGATATTTCTACTTTTCTCCTGGTAGATATATTTATAAATGATTGGCCTCTTCATTTTTTCTGATTAATCGAAAATGTTGTGAATGCCATTATTTTTATTATATTTTGTCTATAAAAAGCCGAAAGAATCTTATTGATTGACAGACAAACTTTCTCTTTCTATTAAATTTTCATTTAGACAATTTACTGGACAAGATAACATTTTCAAAAAACAAACTAATTTCGAGATATTTACTAAACGAAGGAGAAAGGAACGATATAATTACATTAACAACATGTAACAATACCACACGAACTTGCTGCCATTAAAGCGCTTCAATCACACCTCCTCACGTCGAAAGTAGTCCAGAACTGTCTTTCATCTCTCAACGAGTAGGCAGATCAGTTAAACATCCACATTTTGGGTGCCAGGATGAAGTCAGATCAGTGTGGTTGTTGGAGTGATTACGGGTCACTACTTCATCTTCTTTGCACGAAACAGACTAAAGTTTCTAGGGGCACCCCTCTTCAAAGACCTGACGGACCTCGGTAGGATGGACGTCAGGAGCATCCAGCGCTTTGGTAACAGCTCAAAATGAAACAATTATTCGTGGTATGGCTACGGACCATTTTTGTGTATATGCCTGATCCTAGTGGACCGCTACCCAAACCTTACCTAACCTAAACTAAAGATTAATTAACAACTGGTTATGAATTACTATTTTTGATAAAATTTCCTAAATTCAGGAATGAAAGTTTTTAATAATATAAAATAATCCCTTTTCCGATAAATAACAAAATATTATATCCAAAACCTCCAACCTATATGATATCCAATGGACAAAAATATACTGATTTCTACGAAAACCAATGTCAATTGCATGTATTGCGAAAAATTACAATTACAAGAAGTACAGAACATCTGTATACCAGCAATAATTAACCAACAAATTGCAACATACAATTACACACAAATATCGAGAAAAGAGCAAGTCATCCCAATTAACGATAACACTGTCTTTAGAATACCTGGAAAACAACCTACCGAATTCCAATCGAATTGCAGTAGAAAAAGAAACATCATTGGTAACAATATCCAACTGTTACCTAAACATCGGAAAACACAACATAGTAAATAACGCAAATATAACATTTACAATCAATTTATCAGAACTTCCTTAGAACGACGTAAATCAACAGCACGTAATACCAGAATTAACATCCATAAAATTCACAACTTCAGAAAATCATTTAATATCCAGCAATAATCATTTATATTCTTTTTTAACTAAATAAAGAGCTCTCGCGCAAATTTCAGTGAAAACCACGCTCCAATCTTACAGGGGAGGAGTTGTGTATTACTGTTCCAGCACTAATCAACGAGACCAACACTACAAAGCGATAAACAGTTATTATCTCTTCAAACTATATTGTAACAACAAGACAACAATGAACAAACGAAATGAGATTAGCACAGGAAGCAATACAATAAAACCATATCTGGCAAAATCCATACTATGCACAAAATATAAAACCATACCATAATAGGAATAAATGTGTAGTCATAATAGTAACAAACTAACCATATATAAAGGGCACAAATATACTAATCGGTGTCACTTTTGTAGTGTTTTTTTATTCGCTCCCGATAGCTGCTATCGAGAGCCGTCATATGAAAAGTAGCTCCGGATAGCGCTCCGTATAAATAGGTAGAGCCAAATATTTTTTATATCAAGTTTTCACTAAACAATTGAATTAAAAATGATAGTTTGATGTTAAATAAATTTAGTTTACCAATAAATAGCGCGTCAAATTTAAATTTAGGCGTATAAAAATGACGGCTCTCGATAGCAGCTATCCGGAGCGAATAAAAAAAAACGCGAGCGAGTCTGTCAGTACTCGGGAAAGATATGTGTAAACATCTTAAAGCGTTTGGGGAAATAGACAGGACGTTTTCTGGAAGTGAGGTGGAACCATTATTTACCATCTCTCATGAAAACGGAAAAAACATATTTTTCTGATATTTCCAATTTCGTCGACGTTACTGTGTATAATTGTAATCACCCAAAACCAACACAAATGTTTATTTTTAGACATTTCTGTTGGTTTTGACGTAACGACTCCTAAATCATTGCCGTATAAAATACACCAATATAATATAATTTAATATTTTTTGACACAGAAATATAATTTTTTCATGCTTTCTAGTACTAAATGAGAAATATTTGGTGAAATATGTTGGCTATTAAGGAACATGGAACTAATAATTTTTTTTTAATAATTTTGAAATAATATTTAATAATTGCTTTATTCATTTTAACAAAATATTTTATAAAACTATATCTCTATGGTAAGATCGATACAATAGGTTTATGAAAACTAAAATAAGAAATATATATTTGAGATTCCAAATCACTCAAAAACCGTTGAAATACTGCATCAATAACTGTGCCGGATGGAGTAGTAGGGACGTCTCTTTTAGAGTTCATTTCAAGTTGAAACGTGTCCTTTAGAAACGTAATTAGCGGTTCGGCCGTCGGCATGTTAAAATTTATATTAAAATCGCCACTCAGAATCATCGGCCGAAGGTGATAGTCCTTTTTTAGTAGAGCCGAACCACTTTCAGTAAATGGTAGGAGTACAAATTGAATAAAGTCGATAATCTTCGGGACAGGCTGATTTGGTGAGATATACACAACTACTGAAAGGAATGTCCTCGAATTTGGAAGTTCACATACAGCAGCGCATATATCCCCGATATCTTGTAATTCTACTCCTAATCCAGTTGCTTGGCGGTAGGTTACGTCCATGATTGGAGTGACAACTTGAGAACTGGTTCGATGTTTATAAATGGCTACGCCAGCAGCCCGCTTCTGTGGTCGTTTAAATTGAACACAACAATAATAAAAAAAATTTGGAATATCAATTTGTTCGTTGTCGTCCAGCCATGTCTCGGAGAGCATGAGCAGAGTGCAATTTTGAGTTATCTCGTCACTGAAGTCGTTGCAATGTGCTCTCAGGCTTTGGCAATTAAAAGTAAAGAATGAGATTTTATTATTGATAAAATCGTATATATTTTCCTGGCACGTACGTAATGAGTTTGTGGTAAGGCGCAGGAACTCGTTTCGAAGTGAAATTGTAGAAACTGCATTTTTGAGTCCGTGGTAAAACACATGCTCATCCGTAGGTGATACTATAAAGAGACCTTCGATACTCGTGACTCTTGATAAGGCAACGTATACGAGTTGCTGAGCGTGCCCCTTTTCATACGTATATACAATAACATCAAACGTGCCACCTTGTGATTTATGAATTGTCATGGCACAGGCGGGCGTGAGAGGAAAATGATTGCGCTTTGCAACAATAGTTCGATTATTGTTGAGGTAAATAGAAGAAGTTCTTCGAGCGATTGGAACTAATTCTCCGGGTATGTTTTTATTCTGCATATACTTTGCTGCAAGTTTTCTAGCATTTTGGCCAATTCTTGGATTACCCGAAAATTTTATCCAGATTCGTTTGACGTCTCCAATGTTCGAGTTGTCATTTTCGGTAATATTTTCAATTCTCTCAACAAATTTTAAGTGGCCGTAAGTTCCGTTCGACAATCCATCTGCCACATCGATATTAGTTGTGATCAAATAAGGTTGACCAATTACAAGTATGAGCTCGTAGGGCAAACCCCCTGTATCAATCAACTCCATTTTATGCAGCTTCTGTCGCACAAATGACAGCTGTTCGGTACTGTGATACCCAGTAAAACCGTCGTTCGATATGGAAACGATCTTATCTGGAGCTGCATTGAGCACATACTGATTATATGCGTTTACGTCCCTATTTCTCAAAAAGAGTCTGACACCATTAGGACAAAGTTCATCCGCCCGTGCCTTTGTGAAAAATCGGGATTGGACCAGATTCTGCTCGACGGGCTCCAGCTTTTCACCATTGCCAATTTTAGTGAGAACACAAGAGAATTGAGCGTTCGACTGTCGCATGACTTGATCCAGCTCATAGAATTTAAAGCCTCGCCATAGTGTAGGGCCAACGACACTCGCCTTGATCTGCTGGAAAATTGGAGTTGCCCGGACGGGAGGCAGTTGTCGCAAATCTCCTATCAAAAAAATATCTTTTCCACCAAAGTTGTGAACGAAGTCTCCCGTAATTTGCTTCAATCTTGCGTCGACCTGATGTAACAGTTCCGCTGACATCATGCTTATTTCGTCGATAATAATACATCGAACGTATTTGAAAAGCGTTCGATATTGTTGAACCACTTCATTGGATAGTGGCAAGTTCTTTCCGATTGAAATTTTTAATGCAGTGTGGACCGTGAGCCCATCGATGGCTACTGCTGCTTTGCCAGTCGACGCGCATGTAAGATAAGCGTTACAATAGCCATCGGTTTCATTAAAGCGATTGTAAATCTCCATTAACAATTTGATCACAAACGTTTTTCCACAGCCTGCGGGTCCAGTGAAAAAAATTTGCAACGGCTCAACGTTAGTTTTATCGAGAAGAGTACTTATGACGTGCATGATAAGTCCCTTTTGCCGAATATTAGACAAGCGCATTAAATTGTTAAAATCCTCTTTTAACATAAGATTCTGGCGTTTCTTCACAATTGGCCCAAGGCGGTTAAGTAAGGCTAGTCTTATGTCTGAATTAATTTCCGCATTTGCAGCAAGATCGAAATCGGAAAATGGATCAGCTTCGGCGACACGAGTTGATAGTAAGTCTGATTCTTTGTTAGCGATACACATTTGCCGGCAGATCTCAATGGTCTTTCCTATGTCCAGATCTGACTCAAATTCTTTTCTGTGCTGCAGAATAATCGCCTCGTTTTCCTCATATAACCGCAGAAACTTCTTCTCAGCCAGAATTTCCAATTCTTCATTGCGAAATGGTAGATATAGTGTGACCATTTCACGTTTATACTCATCAACTTCAGCCGCCATATCGTAATTACGATAGCGGATTATTCGAGGACCTACTTGGCGTCGCTTCCACGTCGTATTGACCACAGTGTAATTGGCAGCTGCTCGTGCCAGACTCAAATCCTCTAGCTCTACCGGCCTCTTTTCGTATTTTTCAAACAAATTTGTCTTCCATACATCAGTAGAATCATCGTCAATCTCCTCTTTTTCCATTTGATCGATTGTTTTCTTTAAGCGTTGTCTTTCTATTGGCCAAACAGTTGGAAGGTAAAGAACGGCCACCGAACTCAATGACATTGGTAGTCGCAGCAAATACCATGCTGCTTCTTGACTAGTTATTTCAACTGCGTTCAGCATATCGATACTGAGTTTCCGAGTTATCTCCACGAAATCGAACTCAGGATGTTCATTCATCGTCGTGATAATCTTACGTTGCAGATTACTAATCCCTCGGTTTGTCTTATTTACGTACTCAACTACATATGCCGCACATGAGTATTCTTCGATTATGAACTGAATATCGGTGTTGGAACCAAGACAATTCAAAATAAATGGATTAAACGGATTGATCCATTTTTCAGTTGTATTCCGTTTGAGGAAAACCTTGGGTCTCGTGATGCCAGCTCTTAATACATCGAGATAAAATTCATTTGAATTAATATTGTGATCTTTGAAGAAGTGGTCGATATCTATATAATCATTTTCTTCAAGTGCTTTCCACAGTTGATTGTATAGCTTTGCGAGATTATTTCGCCGAGTATCACTCGTAGCCATAGGAACGAGGATAACAGTTGATCGGCTTGGCATGAACGGTGCCTCGAAACGACATTTTTGTCCCGCAGCATTGCTCATCCTTTTATAGCAAGTAAACGTATGCTTGTGATGCTGTAGCTTGACGTGTCCGGATGCGTTTTCCTGTGAGACAGATATTAGCCGATTGATTAGATTTATTGCCGCAGGCATATCTGAACCTAGAGCATCTCGAGGAGAATCTTTTAGCCATAGCAGAATATGAGCGTGCGGACTACCGCGATGCTGAAATTCAATACGTTTGAAAAAATGTGATACGTAATTCACACCAAATGGACTAAAACATTTTGATTGCAGAATTCCTATTATGGTGTCCACCAGTTTATTAAAATGAATTGCGCAAGTGACTGGATCTTCGTTTACAAGTGTGGCTTTTGTGATGTAGTGAAGTTGATGGAATGCATCAGCGTCGATCTCAGCACCATTATTTTTAAGCTTATAAAGCAGTTTAATTAACTTCGGCCATCCAATTTCGTTTGCGCTCATTGTAAGGAAGAATGTCGGCTTACCAAGTTGTCGAATCATCGCAAACAGATCTCGCTTACGTGTTGCCCAGTAATACGTTGAGTTCGGGATATGACGTAAGAACGCTAAATTGTTCTCGATACATCCATGAATGTAGTCTTCAGATTGTATTTGCGCTCTTGTCAACGTATTGTCTCTACCAACAAATTTGAAGGCTACCTGCAGAGAATCGCGCGTGCGTATACGCATAATTTTCATTGCCATATATAGCAAGTGAGTCGGACTTACCCCTCGTCGATCAGCTCTTCGCAGCTCGCTTGTTGCCATCATAAACGGTGTTACCCTGATTTGTTCCTTAAATGCTCTGAATTGCCCAAGATAGATGGAAGGGAACGACAGTTCCTCGCAGTGCTCATCAAATAGAATGCATTTAGGCAAGCTATTTTCTCCCGGAGCAATTCGGAGATACATTTCCTCATTCCAGAGCAAAGTCTGCTGCTGAGCTATCAAATTTTCTTCCATATCTACCAATTCACTTAATTCAGAACGGTCCATCTGAACTACTGGCAACTCTTCAGCAGAGAAGAACGATTCGTTGATATTAACATCATAATATTTGTATAGTTCTTGCTGAACCAAATATTCGAGCCAAGATTTCACAACGCTCTTTTTAACAAACCCCATCAGATAATTTGATTTGTGAATTTGTTTACGTTTTATGTGTACGTTAATGGCGTAATCATCGTCGAGTTCACGTGGAAGTAAATTAACCATGTTATTTACTGATACAGGCACGTTAATCACTTGTCCTAAAATTCCATATTGGCCATTACCATGTCGAAGCCTTCTAATGGTCATGAAAGGTAGTCGTGGTGAGATCAAGCGCTCTGTTATTAGATCCAGTTCCGGCAGATGGGCTGGCTTCAATGGATAAGTGAAGCCATTTGATTTAGATAAATTTGGGATTTTAGTTTTGCTGAGTGATAAATAGCAAGTACCACAAACGAGAGCTGTTTCAAGATTAATTTGGGGAAATTCGGCTGTGAGAATACCTGTGGAACATGGTGGTGGGTTTCTGACATCACTTTCGTACCACAACCGATCGCACACACTACATATAGCACCAAAGTTGTTATTCAAGAATTTTTTTTTAAACTCAGCGTGAGCTTTGGAGAATTCGACAATGTTCGATATTATATTGGATGTACTTGTAGATGGCGCTGAAACTAAACACGAGTTTACAACACAATCTCTCCGGTTTCGTGACCGTTCGGTACTGCTACGTGCAATTTTTTTCGGCTCTGGTCCTCCAGTTTGTAGCTTTTCCTCACGTTTCCGTTTCTTATATTCTCTCATATATTCTGCATTTGTTTTACCCATTTCTGAAAAATGTGGATTTTCTTAATTAATTTAACAATAATTTTCTTAATTAAACAATTTTTTTAACTTATGCAATGATACACAGAATTGCTTATACACCATTAAAAGTTTGGTGCGTCCGAAATGCGTATTTAAATGCACATTTTTAAATCAAATTAAATTTCATTATAATGACATCAACCAAGAACGCACCATTTATTAACTTCTAGATAAAATTTTTATTTGGATTGTTTTTGTCTTACAATTTAACACTATTTATCAAACTTTAAAACAAGTACTCATATTAATTGTATACAGTTAACTAACTAAATCTTAACATATTGACTCAAAAATGTTATTATTATTATTGATATTAGGATATTTTCTATTCAGATCTGGACCCTTCTGAATATTTTTGGTTATTTTACGTTATTTTTGAGAAACTTGTTCTTTGGCTTTTTCTTCTTAAAATCGATCAATTGTAAATTAATAACTCCATAAGCCACCAATACAACGTTTTTGCAATATTCACCTTCGGTGGTGCTATCAAAACAACAAAAATAGGCACCATACATAGTTTCAAATAAAACTACTGTAACATAACTTCAAAATAAATTTTTTTTTTTAAATTAATTCATTCGAGTTACCTTAGAAAACGCAATCAAAAATTGCATGTCTCTTGTTACTCCAAAAACATAATAATAAAAGTTTGACCTTCAGTATAAGAATTCTGTGCATTACACTAAAACTAAGACCAAACAAAACTACATAATGGTGGTTCCGAATTAAACTGCACAGATTTTTCACACGTTAGCTGAATAGAAACTAAAGGAATCTGGATACATTATTTTGTTATTATTAATTCCAAATGATATAATTATGCATTTTTATTATTATTTTTCTAATTTTACATAAATATTATACATATTATGTCAAAATAAACAAAATCGGTAAACGATTTTGTGATTTACGGGGAACTTTTAGTGAACGAATCTGTACACTATTTTGTTTTCAATTTTTTATTTTTGCTATGGGAATTAAAAATTTTTGGTGTTTTGTTTCCATATAGTTAATTTCAACAATCATAAAATAATTTAACAATACTTACTATCTTCACTGAATGAATTATTTCACTTTTGATGAAATTTTATTAATGTTTTGAAATTAAACAATGTCAACTGTTGCACTACACAATAACAAACTACAAATAATATGATGTAAAGTCAATAGACACCAGGTGGCACTTATAAACCACATTCATTATTTTAAATCAAATTAATTTCCGGTAATTTGGAATTTTTGAAGTCCAATAATTTGCAAACCCGATCATTTTTCAAACTGAATTTTACAGCTATGCATTTTTTAGAATTGCAAAGCATTTATAAGATTTGCATTCACAAAATTAAGACAATATTATAAAAAACGGAGTAAAATTTTTTTTTGAACTTTTTTGAATTTTTTGTTATATTTTAAATCAATATGGCGACCGCGCTTGTTTGATCAAGTTCATCACCAATACATAAGAAGCAAACAAGTATATGGAAATTTTTATTATGTATATCAAAGCAATCCAGATTTTTTTATTATTTTTATTATAATATGAACGACGTCATTTCTCCTTACCCATTTCCGTTGCATTTTTATCGAATTACCCTCATATTCGAAAAGTGCATAGCGCGCGGTAAGATGTTTACACATCAAAAAACACTACATTTGTTATTATATTTTCAACTAAATATTATAAATAAAAATAAATATATCTATGATGATTCATAGGTATATCAAATAAAAAATATAATAATATAATAATCAAAAACAAAATTGGGTGAGGGGGGGGGGAGGGGGGAGGGGGCAACTATATTTGGTTGTAAACGAAAGTATCGAAGCTTGTGGCATCAGACTATACCAGCTGAACTGCTGATTTAATAATTTGATTTTCATAAATATATACAAGAATCAACCATACACTTGTAGTATTAGCGAATTTTACTATTTCCTTTGAAAACGTTTAACAATTTAAATTTTATTATAGTTCATTGTTGAGTTCTACATATATAGCTATATATAGGAAAAAATCATGGTAATTATCTAGCAGTTAAGTCGCTATACCCTTATGATATGATTGAAAAATGTTTTATTTTTCACAATCCTCGTCAAGTAAACTCGATAAATGAAATGTGTATGTTTCGGTTTTTCCGCCACAGGCAGCTACTAATCGCCGGTAGGCAGCAACGTGCACATATAACAATGAGATGCAGGTGGCAAACTCGATTGTAAGCAATTTAAGTTGGTTTGACGGAACCGCGCTGGGATTTCTTGTTTTTTTTTGCCTATGAAATCTAAAAGAAAAATTAAAATAAATTTAACGGAATCAATGTAACGAGATACTTTGTTACCATTTGTTTACTTACTTCAAATCATTTCCTCTATCACGCTACTGTACTATCGCCTGCCGTACGAGTATATTTGTTTAATTATTACACTGTAAAACTTAATGGTAACCAAATTATATTCGTCTTAGCTACAATATGCGTAATTCTTTCTAAATATAAATGAAAAAACGTTTCAAAACCTCGTTTCAAAAATAATTTGAAATGATTTTTCATATCGTATAACCCACTTATGTAGCTTTTGTTAGATTTTAACATGATAAATTCAGTTAATTAAATTTTTTGTTTCTCAAAAGTCTCACTTTTGCACAAGATGTTTACCTACAGTCTTAAAACAACCAATTTATTATGCCTATATACTTAAGTAAATCCTATTCAATCCATCAAATAAATTGACCGTACATACATAATTTACATAAATACAACACATTAGATGCGCATCTCAACCAAAATTAATAAAAATAAAATTACAAGTGAAACCGTTTTCCCATAAATTGTATGCGTTAAAAAAAAAGAAGCACAGCATGTAGTATTTTAATGACTATATACCCAAACCAAAAAATAAAAAATAATATAATAATAATAATAACAACTGTCATGAACTACGACACAAGGGGAATGATTTCGAAAACAGAAAAAAATCATTTATGCAAATTGAAGAACAATTTATTAGATTTGAAGTATGTACGTACTAAGCTCGAACGTATCAAATTAAATTTTTTATTTTTACGCTTGTCTCAAAATTTTTATTACAATTATTTTTAGTTTTATTCCAGAATTTATATTTTTGGGGATTAAAAATTATGTGCAGATGCTTTGCTACGTTAAGGGGTTTTTGGTAATGTGTTAAAGTTGAAGAATTATTTATACGTGATCAAAACTGTCTTATAATGTATATCGGGAAGTTCTATTTTATTAAAATTTAGTTAATAATAATATTCAGTATTTAAATTATATCCACTATACGTTCAAAAATGTTTATAAGGGTTCATTTTTAAGATTTTGCAAATACTTTCAACATCTATCATTTTATATTAAATATGTATGTGCTTAAATCTTGTTCTTACAAACAAAAGTTACTTACTCAGAGCTTGTGCAAACTCACTAAAACTACTTGAACATCAAGATCAAATGTTTCAAATTTATTTTTAAATATTTATATACAATACATATTTAAAACAAATCAGGGTCAATACCCTCAATGAAATAAAATACAAAACTAAATATTTTAGTAGTAAAAATTATCTTTTAGGTTTTAATATAATTCTGTGAAATGTGTCGATTATTTTCAAAAACCCATAACTCCATCTCAAGCAATTTTATAGAAAACGTAAAAAACTTGTATTTTATCAAATCAAATATAGATGCTTACTTTATTCTCAACTGGTCATTAGTCGCTGGTAATTAAAGCGAATTAGACTATAATTTTAATTTAATTTTAATGGGAAATAATGTGTAAGTTACAAATTGTTTTGGAATTGTTGAGTTTTGTAGGTAACTTAAGGAATTAGGGAATTTTGAAAGCAACTATGGTAGAATTGTTGATCTTTGAAAATAAAAAGTCAGTATTATCACGTAAAAACAATATTTTCTTACAAAATAAATAAAATAATTTTAATCAAATAACAAAACTTGGTTCATAAAAAAAATAAAAATTGATCTTTTAATTTAAATCATTAAATCGTCTTCATAATGGCAGCATTCTGTTTCCAAATTGTCTGGAATTGCATTATCCACGTTGTTTTGGTGGAGCTCAGATCGAAGAACCGATTTATAACAGACGAGTTCATCCATGTTTTCCCAATTTGCCCCAATATGTTTTGTGTTTAATTTTGTGACGTCATCAATTTTTGCCGATTTCACAAGCACTCCAATATTTATTTGAATAGGCTGTATTTGCGCTATGTGCCTTTCTTTTTAAAGAACAGATTTGGCTATCCCAAAATTCGACCTGTAGTTTTGCTCCCCACACACTAGTACCGTATTCGTCATTTTGATGAGAACAAACCTTTTCGCTTTGTTAAATTTGAAATTTTGTTGTCTAACGCATATTGCAGTAGCTGTTTTCCAGTCATTTACTGGACATGCAGCGGACCCTAGCCGAATAATCTGCCCATGCTCTGAAAAGAGATCAAAATATTCCTATGGCCGTATTATTCGCTCCTGAGCTTTTACTTTGTTTCCGAGCTAAGCAAACACTCTGTCATTTGGAATACATGAGTGGCCAGGAACCGGAAATTTTATTTGAACTTCATTAACTTGTGCCGGTGCCACCTGTCTCAACCAAAAAGAAAGCATTACCATAACCAATAAAATATAATCAATACTATTTTTAAAATATTTATTCGACTCAAATATTTATTTTATTATTATATTTTTTGTCTGAGAATAAGTGCTCCTTATTGTGAAATAGCTTCTTATTTTGCTGCAAGATCGATTTCGATGCTATACCATCATCGTCAGTTGACTTACTCATTGAATTATTTCGTATTTTTCAATCCTTTTTATACTAAACTTTTTTGGAATTTCAATAGTTGCGCCGTACAATTTTTTGATTCAGGAACGATTTTCTGGTTACGTTGATTGCATGTTGATTATTAAATCGTATAGTGTATTTGTTGCAGTGTTTATTCTGTTGTTCAACATACATCGATTATCTTTATTTTTATATATTTCGAATTCTTCGGTTCGACTTAGCAAAGGATTGGCCAAGTGGCAGCCAATAGGACCTTCTACTAAACCGGCAGAACGAATTTTCAGGGCCACCATAATCCTGAGTTAAACAATTTTTTAATTTACGTCGGACGATACATTTATTGAAGTATCCACGATTCTAATAAGCAAATCGGGTTCAGAATTGGCCAGAGGTAGCCAATGGGACCTCCTACTAAAGCGACATAACAAATTTCAAGGTCACCATAATCCTGAGAAGAAGATTTCTTTTGGATTTTTTTATTTACCCTTTTCAACTATGAGAAAGGTCAACACATTTATTGATGTAGCGAAAATTCTAACAAATAAACTAAACTCAGTATTGGGTATGATTTAGCCAATGAAATCTCCTACTAAATCGATAAAACAAATTTCCAGGGCCACCATAATCCTTAGCAGAAGAGTTTTTATTTTTTTTTTTTATTCATTTTTAGTTATGGGAAAGCAAAACATTTATTAATAGAGCGGAAAATCGAACAAGCAAATCAGGTTTCGAATTAGCCAAGAGGTAACCAGTGGGATCCTCTGCTAAACCGACATAACAAATTATCAGGTTTAACATAATCATGAACAGAAGAATTTTCTAGAATTTTAAATTTTTTTTTTTTTAACTGTTGAACACATATTTTGATGAGAATTTTCGCTATTCTAAGAAGCTTCAGAAATCAGGGTTCAGAATTAGCCAAGATGTAATTAAAAGGACCCCCTACTAAGCCGACATAATAAATTTCCAGGACCACCATAATACTGGAGTTTGGAATATTGATTTCTAGTTTCTTGATTTCTAGTTGCTTTCTTGCGTAGTGTCTAGTCAGAACAATTGGGTAAAATGACTTATGCTCAAGTAATGATGAGTAACGGAAATCAAGGAAAAACTGCTCAAAATGACGATATAAATCAAATACTAAAATGGATTTTAAGCAGACTCAATACGTTTGATGAGCTAAAATGGGAGCTGATGAATTGAAATATGAAACAGATGAAATGCAAGCAACTACTATTAATGTTAAAACAAAAAATATTTATATTAGTATTGTTAGTATCTACTCCCCACCGCAGCACTCATTGAATGAAAAGATTATCTCGAGTTCCTCAGTAAACTAGGAAAGCGATTTGTACTTGGAGAATGTTTTAATACCCAAATTGTCCACTTGGGCTGTAGATTAACAAAGAATAAAGGTTACGAACTCCTACCAGCTATCAGGAAATGAAGTTGTGAAGCCCTCTCAACTGGAAAACTAATCTACTGGCCAACTGATCCAAGCAAAGTACCAGATCTGATTAATTTCTTCATAATCAATGAGCCAGGACTTAAACTCTGACCATTCCTCGCTACTTAAAACATTAAGTGAAAAAATCATTTAGAAGAAAGAGACCCATGTCTAGTAAATAATCACACTAATTGGGAATGGGAATGCTATAGATTATCCTTAGAAGAAAAATAGAAATATAGGAAATTTGGGAACTCCTTACTGTCAGTAACTGTCGGAGAAAATTAACTAATGATAGCTAGGGATGTAGTATCGAAACGAAAGTATCGATAATTTAATCATTACTAGTATCATAAAAAAAGTATCGATACTCTTAAGTATCGAGTACAATTTAAAATCACTTTCGGTTTACATAGCCGGTTTCTAAAGTTAGTTTTTTAATAGGAATAGATCAATGCAAATTTATTATAATGCATAGTTTACATATTTGTATATCTCATATTTATTTATTACACAAAAGAAACACAAAACAGATAATAATTAGTAATTTTATTTTCGAAAGCCCAATCTTCATCATTGCCATCAGATAAAAAGAGTAGTTTTTCCACCCTGTCACCCATAAGTCTGTTTCGGGTTTGTGTTAAAATCGCTCCAGCTTTAGAAAACAATCTTTCTGATAGTACAGAGGTACCCGGTATTACTAGGTACTTCTTGGCAAGACGGTACAAGTGAGACAAAATGTTTCTCATTTCTTCTCACTGAATTATAGCATCGGATTTTAGTGGGCAAACTGAATTCGCCAAATATAAACTCAGCTCATCTTTGTCTCCGTCTTTGACAGAACGCCTTTTACGACGGCCGTGAGCTAATTTTGTGTGATGTCTCCAAAAATCGTATGAGGTTGAGGGCTGTTCTGGCCGATCTCCTTCATCATTTGATTCAGACGACGATGATGTGGTATCAAAGGCGTCCATTATTTTTCGGATGGATGAAATAACACGGGCACATGGTAAGGTATCTTTAAAATTAATATGCTTGAAGCAGGGATCGAGAACCGTTGAAACAGCCATATTGTGGTTGTTCCCGATTTCACCAAACCGGCGGTTTAACTCATCCACAACATATTCTTTTAAGATTTCGACGAATCGTTTTTCGTCGTCATTTCCTTTTATTGATTTTAGTTGTTCCCTTAGACAATTAATGGTAGGAATGATTTTATTGGTAGTTACTTAGCCCTCGCCGCATATATCTCTGGTATATATATTTTCTTGATCAGCTTAGTTTAATTCGTGTAGCCCATAAATATGCAGTATTATGTACGGTTTTTTATCAAAAAGTATCGATTTTTTTTTTATCAAAATGTATCGATACCAGCTGGGTATCGTTACCAAAAGTATCGAGTACAAAAGTACTTGGTATCGCAACAAAGTATCGATACTATAAAGTATCGATACTTTTTGCGGATCACTAATGATAGTAGTACTTTGAGCAGCAACCAAAATAATTAAAAGAACAATAATGCAGATTCCTACAAAAAAAAAATAGCAAGTAAGAAATGGGTTAGGAATAATGAAGACAAAGCTCAAAGATTTGCTGAACACCTCGAAAAAATGTTCCAGCCACATGACGACCAAACATTGGGAGCCGAAATAATAACTGAACAAGCTGTTCATGAAAGTAAAGAAATCCTAACACCAAACACTGAAAAAGCTCTTGGTTATAATTTTATTACTGCAGAAATCTTAACAGAGCTGCCAAGGAAATCTCTGGTAGAGCTCACCAATCTCATAAATGCAGCATTCATCAAATGTGTAAAACACTTGTAGGAAATTCCAGAAGTAATTAGGATTATGAAAAAAACTTGAGCAATCAAATATCAGTTTGGTTTGTTACGAATTGCCTCGCGCAATTCGCAACTTGATCTGTGCCAGGGGTCTATCCTTGTGTTTTACAAATCGGTGCGTACACCCGATTTTTTTTTGTATTGTTGCTTGCACTACCATCTAGTAGATGGGAGCACCGTGCGTAAAAGTAAAAAACGAGTTTGACCAAAGAAATGGGTAGAGCGAGAAAAAGATATACAATTTTTTATGATTGTTCGAGAATATTTTTTGTTTTTGTTTGGCGATGACGAAAAATAAAAAATGCGTTTTTGGGGGAGTTCGGTGTGAATTATCGATGAGGATGGTCGAATATTGAGTCTTGAACTCAACAGTTATTGTTCAAGATAGACAAAAATGAGTTGTAAAGTTTAATACGGGTCGAGGCATAAATTTTTTTTTGTTTTGATTTGATGTGCCTGAAAATAAAAGAAGAAAAGTATAAACAGTGATTAAAAGAAAATTATAAAATACGATTTACTATGTTGTAATAAAAATAAATCTTGGTCAATCAATGTAACGTTGTACTTACTGTACGCAATTGTTTGTGAAAATTTTTTTTTTGTTGTTGTTATATATTAACTGTTAAATAAAATTATACAAAATATATCTATAAATATCTATATATATTGAAAAGTATTTGTGTAGCGTTACTTACTAAAATAACGTCTACTTCCGATTTGTGGTGCTGAAATTAAAAGAAAAGAAATAAAAAAATATAGAAAACCAATATAATACTAAGTGCTGACATGCCGTTATTTTTCCTCGTGGTGGTGTCCTTTTTTTACCACTGTTTGTCGAGTTGCAAATTAAACTCTTGTTGCTGTGCTGCATGTTGTTGCTGCGGATTTGTTACTGATAATTGTTGATTACGGTATATTCATCGAATTTGTGGCGCCGTATTTGCCGAATTGTTGCGGTGTTGCTGTAAACGTTCCTGTTGCGGTTGCTGCATTTCTGGTGACGTTCGGATGCTGAAAAAAAAAATATTTTAAGATTGACCGTTGTATACATATGTATATATACAAGAAAATTTCTCGTGTTGCTGATAAATGGCGATTGCGGTCCATTGCTGTGCAATTGTTACGGGATACAAGGTGCGGTACACGTACACATACGGTGTGAGCCGTATCTGAAAAAAAAACCTTTGGTTAAATTTTTTTTTTTCTATTATTTTTAATTTCTTATTACTATACTTATCTTTTTATTACTTACTTTATTCCGTTATTTAATTTATTAATATTTATCGATTGTAAAATTTATGTTTTTCTTCTGGCTATATGTTACAGTAGATTAAGTCATACCTATATAGTTGATTAATTTTTATAATTCAAATTTTCGTTTCTTCTATAAAAATTTTTTTTTATGCAATTGGCGCTTTTCTGTTGTCATCTAAAGTAACGTCAATTTATTTTTTTCTATTTTTTCAAATTCCATTTTCATAGTAATTTTCATAGTAATTTTTTTTGTTGAGCGTCATAGCTTGTTTGTTTTGCCTTACCTTATATATTTTGCATGAATTTATCATATAACCTTCTTTTACAGCTCCCCGTTTTTTCTAGGTCAAACACGTTTTTTCCCATTGTCAGTTTTTTTCCCAGAAATCTGTTTTTATTAAAACAAATAAAAAAAATGGAGGTGTGGCCAACACACGACTTTCTTTTACGAACAGAGAATTTTGAGAAATTTTTTTTTTTTTTTTTCATAATTTTTTAAATTTTTTTTTTTTAATTTTTTTTTTTTTAAATTTTATTTGTTTTTAATTTTTGGAAACATTTTGTTTTGGGTAGTTTTCTGTAAACCTTATACTTTTTAAGATACGTGCAAAATAAATTTTCTGGACCAAGGGAGTGGCCACTTCCGGTTAGCCGATTTGGAGTAAAATTCACTGGGACCTCCCAATTTATCAAAAAAGCTTAAATCTGAAGTTTCAGTTCGATTGGTTAAACCATCTGGGTTGTAGAGAGGACACAGACAGACTGACAGACTGACAGACTGACAGACTGACAGACTGACAGCTGACAGACTGACAGACTGACAGACTGACAGACTGACAGACTGACAGACTGAAAGACTGATAGACTGACAGACTGACAGACTGACAGACTGACAGACTGACAGACTGACAGACTGACAGACTGACAGACTGACAGACTGACAGACTGACAGACTGACAGACTGACAAACTGACAGACAGACAGACAGACACCATTACGAAACCCACTTTTTCGGACTCAGGGGACTTCAAAACAAATAAATCTCTAAAAATCTCAAGGTCCAAAATTTTCATTCAAGAAAGTAAAAGAATATATTTATTATAATTCAACTTTCTTAATTACGCCTCATGGTTTTGACTGTTGTTTCTTTTCCGTTTCTTCTCGAATTACTATTCTGTTCTGGTCGTACTGATTTATCCACATTGATCTTATTCTGGTACCTGTTATGCTGATTGCGTTCTACGAGTAGAGGACTGCGTAGGTCGGGGTGGGCAAAGCTCTTTTCATGATGTAAAGTGTGTTAACTAGTATTATTATTATTTGTTTTTTTTTACTATGAATGGATAACGATTCTACTCACCCTTACTCTCTTTTCGCGGTTTTTCAAGCTTTAAGCATGCTTCGGCATTTACGACCCTGATAACATCACTGAGCTTAGCCAGCTACCATGCCGCGGTCGAAGTCCCTGCTTAGAGATTCTGTTAACGTAAAGGCTTAGGTACTCTGAGTTCAACTGATGGTTCTTCACGATAATCGCTTCATCAGGCTCGAGTCGGCCCTTACGTTACAGGTTTTGTATCCCAATTTAATCGAGAAAGCACTAGGGGAGAAAAAAGTGGAAACGTCTGTTCAACCAGAACCATCTTGATGTGAATAGAGCTGGCATGTGAAAAATAAACTTAAAATAAGGGATATAGAAACACTAAAAATTAATTTATTTTCATAGAGTTTGTTTGAATTAAAAGTTTAATCCAGTTAAATAATTTTTTCTAACATCGCTATAAAACAGCTCAATGTCTTACTCATTTAAAACACAGGTTCTCAAATTTCCTGATTTTCCAGCAATAATCAAAGGAAAATAAGGGAATTTGAAATTAAAAAACATTCTACAACAATAACAATATGTATTAAAAAAAAAATTCAATTTAATGACGTCATGATTTGTCCATGTCAAAAACGAACCGAAAGAAAAAGGAAAACACGTCTCCGCTCAACAATCGAAATTAAAATTAATCAAAAAGAGCCAAACAGAAAAACTTAAATCTACAATGATGGCTGGTCTCCACTTTCGTATTTTTCTCTTAACAAAAAAAAAATTTAGTCCATTTTTTTCCTCATGACAATTTTTAGTACATTTTCCAAAATACATACACAAAAATGGATTTGAGCATGCGCATTGAAATTTTGTTAAGAGAGGAAAAGATCAGAATATTCAATATTTTTGTCATGACGTTGTGCCATTTGAGCATAAATTGTATTTTATGCTCAATTTCATGTCATTTCATGTTGAATATTTTGACAAATAAAATGAAATTTTCATTCTTTTTTCACAAAATTTTGTCCTTTTAATGAATTTTAGGTCAAAATATAATAAAATTTGTGTTATTAAAATAAGACATAAATAATAAATCGTGGAATACAAAAGTAATATGCGAAAAAATTGTATTATTCGAAAAACGAACCAAATTCAAATTTTTTTCTTATTCTCAAAGAGTATATTCTTTATGTTAGTAGTGGTAAAAAAAATGTCACGAGCCGTTTGTCATTTATTTTTTGTCAAGAGAAAAATATACAAGTGGAGATCAGCCATGAGCATGAAGAAAACAAAAAATCGAAACAATCTAATTCAAAATAACAACAGAACGATATTCAAATTCAAATTTGAGTAGAGGCAATGAAAGAGATGATTATTGTATTGTTTGTAAATTTTGAGTTATTAGTTTATGACGTTAATTACAAAAACAAAAACACTTTAAAGTTTAAAAATAACTTATTTTTGAAGACGATTTTCACTAAGAAATAAACATTTTCATGATTCGATTTTTCAATCAAACAAAATTGCATGTTTTATGAATATTTTGGTATAAAAAAAATTATAAAAGCTCATAATTCTAATAGACTAAAAATTTAAACGAAAACCATCGTTTTCCCATATAGTTTCATAGTAAAGAAAAAATTGTATGTACATACCTTATTTTAAGCTTAGTATAAAATACAGTCAATGTGGATTCTCTTATTTATAGAGTAGGCTTTGGTTCAACGATATTTTCAGACGTTGCATAAGGGTTTAATAGAGTGTGGCATGAAGTTAAGAAATCTTCTACCAATGTAATTTGCTACAATACTGAAATCTTACTTTAAAGATAGATTCTTTAGGATTAAGTTAGTTGATCGTTTTACTGAATTGAAAGAAATCAACGCAGGAGTTTTACATGGCAGTGTATTAGGGCCGGTTTTATATCTACTATATACTTATGATCTTCATTTTTTTGAATCGGTTTACAAACCTGTTCTGTCGCCCGCTAACGTATCTCCAGCGTTGCCCAGCTTCGATACGTTTACCGAGGAAGAAGTTCGGGGTTGCTTGATCGGTAGGTGTTGTGCTGAGAGTTTGACCCTTCCGATTACCTTTAAATTTAATGAAATCCTCCGTCGCTGTTTTTTCTCCGATCTTTGGAAAATTTCTTGTATATTCATCCAATCTTCAAGGCGGGTAGAAGAAATGATGTGAGTAATTATCGTGGGATCACCATTCTTTCCGTCATCAGGTCTACAGTAACTAACTTGGTTTCGTTTTGTCGCGCCTTACTTGATAGTTCTTATTCCAGATATCAGTTTGACGTTGTTTATACAGATTTTGATAAGATTGACCACTCTAATCTTATTAGTGAGTTATGGAGTATAAATTATCAGTTCATCCCTATTAAATGGTTGCGTTCCTACCTTAATGTTCTTTGGCATTCCATTAGGATCTTCAGTTCTTACTCCCAATTACTTTATGTGCAATCTGGCGTGCCTCAAGGTACTCATTGTTGTTTTCATTGTTTATCAACGATGTGGTGCAATGCTTTGAGTTGCTAATTTGTTTGATTACCAAAAGTTGCAGGAGGACTTAAACAAATTTTCTAGTTGGTCAATCAACAATAGACTGGCTATGAACGTGAGCAAATGTTAGGCGCTTTCTTTTAATCGTATCCGCTCACCCATTTTTCACCAATATCAGCTGTACAATGAAGACGTTGACCGAGTCGAGTTCATTTCCCATCTTGGTGTGATTTTTGCATCTGACGCTACATTTACCAAATATGTTAACACCATTATTTCAAAGTTGTATATTATGTTGGGCTTTATTAAACGAAACTGCAGGGATTTTAGGGACCCGATAACTTTGACATCACTGTATGTCTCGTTATTCCGGTCTATTTTGGAGTGATCATCCCCAGTTTGGACGTCATCCTGCCAGTATCATTCCGGAAGGATTGAGTATGTTCAGAAGCGATTTGTTTTGCACGCGCTCCGATGTTTGCCATCCACGCGTGCTGTGGAATATGTCGTCTACCTTATCAGAATCGATGTAATCTTTTGAAAATCCCACGTCTAGATGGTCGCCGGGACGTAGCTTCTGCGCTATACGTGTTCAATATTATTACGTACGTTTAAAAATATATGCTCTCGAACGCCGAATGCGTCAACGTGATAGGCTTTTATTCATTGACCTGGTACCAATAAACTATGGTCTGTCGAAACCGATCCTGAGAATATCACGGGTGTTCAATTCAGTATTTGTAATTTTCGATTTTCAGTTGTCGAGAGATTTGTTCAAGAATGTTTTATTTAACTTTTTTTTTTATTAATTGCAGTTAACCGTTATTGTATAGGGTATAACAACAACAATATGTACCATATTGTGTAGGTTATATTATGAAATCGTTAAATCTTGGTATATACCAAGGTGTAGTGCACAATATAATCAAACAATTATACACTACAATTTATTTATTTAATTTATTTATTATAAATATTTATACAATTATATTGATGTAGAATTATGATTCAAAAAAGATGTGGTTGGCGGCCAAAACCACGAGTGACATGTTGTCGCATTGAAGATCCGAGACGAGATTGAAGAGAAGACCAGTAATTATTTTAATTTTATTTTGTGTTCGCTTGTGGCGTACCACTCACTGGGTAACGTGGCGTACCACTGACCATCAAGATCAGTAAATATATTGTATATTATAATTACCATATTTCGATAATGTAACAGACTTTCGTCTTCTTCCCGAGCGGCGTGCATAGCTGTGAGAATTTTCATTAAGAATAAAAGGATCGCTTATAGTCGCTGGCACTCACTATCCACGACACATTTACACAACGTGCATTGCGATCTGCTAGTAAGCAAAAGAACTAACCCGTAGCCGCGTTAATATCCACGGTTGTGATTATTAACGGGATTTGTTGTTTAATTAAATAAACATAATAAAACTTAATGAGCTACTAAAATTAAAATAAGTATAGCGTGATTTAATAAGTTATTTAATTGTGTGAGGTGATTAGCAACGAGTTTCGACCAAGATTTCCCCGTTGCTAAAACTTTCATGGAAAACATTCCATACCTGAAAAGGAAAAAGACGTGGGCGCATTTAAAAAGAGCCAGCGCTCGGGTACCAAAAACAACTAACGGCGCCAAGCACAAACAGCGCTTAAGTTATGTTTGTTGGCATATGAGACAGAGCTTATATCAGTCAACGCCACAAAACCCGCATAAACCACGACGCACGATAGAAGAGTCGCACAACAGGTACCAGTGGAGGCAACTATTCAGCCATACGGCAGTATCAGTATAATTGCGTCAACCAATACAACAACCAGCGAGTAACCAGTTCCTAGCCGTTACATCAATACGGTAGTAGCAGTATAGTCTAGTCAAAATCGACAGAACAACCGCTAATAACCAATTAGGATCATCCAGCCAGCCGAACCGCACAGCGCCGGTAATAAGCGATTCCAACTTTGTAAATGTTTAAGGAATTTTCTTATTTCCGCGATTCGTATAGTAAATAAACTTCCGCAATATATTCTGAACCAAGCAAGCAAACCACGGCGTTATATTCCCGCAGATTTTCGGAAAGCAGTGTTTGAGACTACAAATAATTTATCGCACCCAGGAGTAGACGCTTCGATTAAGGCCATGACGGATAAGTTCGTTTGGATCGCGATAGAGAAAAACGTAAAACCAAAGGCTTAGTGCTGTTTGGCGTGCCAGCGTTCTAAGATGGCAAAGCACACCAAGAGCCCCTTAGGAAATTACACACCGGTGTCGAAGCGATTTGCGGAAATACATCTAGACATCGTCGGTCCATTACCTGTGTCAGAAGGGCAGCGGTACTGCGTCACATTAATAGGCCGCTTCACTAGTAGGACCGATGCAATTCCAATTGTAGACATCAGAGCCGAAACCGTGGCGATAGCAGTGTTCAACAATTGGATTGGAGTACCTCCAACTATTCGCTGAGTTCTCTAAATTACTGGGTTTCGAACATAGGCGAACTACAGCATACAATCCAAAGTGAAACGGATTCATGGATAGATGGCACAGAACGTTGAAAGTGGCCATTATGTGTCACGGCAGAAACGATTGGACACGAGTTTTACCTGCTGTTTTGTTATGACTTCGCACGAAATACCCTGAGGCAAACTCAGCAACATTTCAATCAATTCAATGGAGGACTCTTCGGTAAACGAAACACAAGCTACCAACAAGATAAAATCCGATGCTACATTACCGTCGGAGAAATCGCACAAAAATTCGCGTGCCTCAAAAGTTCGATTCAATTTTTAACCACAACCGGCAGCGAAGGTTAAGTCACCTGGTCCACAGAGCAGGCAGAAGCACTGTTTAAAAGCCACCGAGACAACCAGCATCAACCAAAAACCAGTCACAACGAGAACCGGAAGAACTACAAAACTGCCGGCACGTTTCTTGATATCGCTAATCGGTAATTCACTCACCAGGTAACGTGGCGTACCACTAACAATCAAGAACCAGTACATATATTGTATATTATAATTACCATATTGTATATTGTAATTATCATATCGCGGCGTGTCATCTAGCCGCCGACACCGACAACAGTAACAACAAGTTGGCAGTTTGGTGAATTTAGGTTAGCAAATAAATATTTCGTCGCAATAGCAGCGCGAAACAATATTGCGGGTATAAAATGAGAATTTTCATTAAAAATAAAAGGATCGCTTATCGTCGCTTGTACTCACTATCCTCGACACATTTACACAACGTACATTGCGATTTGCTAGTAAGCAAAAGAACTAACCCGTAGCCGCGTTAATATTCACAGAGAGAGTTACTAAAATTAAAATAAGCATAGCGTGACTTAATAAGTTATTTAATTGTGGGGCATTACGCGACTCCCACACGCTTTCGTTTTTTTGTCAATTCTCATACTGCGATTGGTACAGCAGACTGACTAAGGGGAAAATGATCCAATGCACCAGAGATTTTTTATTGTATAGTGTTTATTGAGTGTAAGTGAGGTGATGATTACGTTGAGCGGCGTGAAAACGTTATAGTGGTGATTGGGTGAGCTCGGACGCTAATGTATGCAGTTGATATATTCTGGCGGAGAATAAATAAGTGAGCCGCTACAAAGGAACATCGTTGAAGCACTTTTGTACGTCAGGACCTCTATAGTGGCCTTAAATTGAACCTTGTTTTAAATAAAATTCAGGGAAATGCACGGAGACATGAAGAAAGACTCCAGTTATATGTGAGCAGAACTGAACTTTTCTAAAAAAATGTTCACATATCGGCAGAAAAATTTATTTTCGACACGATGTCTGTCGGTACAACTGTTATCGCATCGCTCTCCTCTACGTAATTACTAATATAATATTATTGCTCTAAAAAAATACATTCTCAAGAAAAATTAAGTCAAATTGGAAAAGATTAACATGAAATGAATAGGTTTAAGAATATACAGATTTGTGTTGTCATAATAATAAACGTTCCTTATCCGATATCACATTATAATATTCAACAATTTATATTTTAGGATCTTAAATAAAACAAAACTTTCAACTTTTTATACTTCTCCAAGTAACAAAAAAAAAAAAAAAAAAAGAAAGACTTAACTTTTTATGTCAAGAAAATTTATATTAGCATATTACTTTTACCTGTTATCTGCTTTCGAAAGATGCACGTGTCTTATCGAGCTTATACGGTACAATACAAAATTTAATGTTAGATTAGATTATAAACTCTGCATATGGATTTTTATGCTCACTACTAAGCAAGCGAAGACGTTTTCTTAACAAAATGATGTCCATGTATTTTCATGATTCCTACAAAAACCAATTTATAAATTATCTCTTTTAAAATAATAATCACTTAAGATTAAAAACGAAATAGAAAACTTTATATAGATTAATTAAAAACTTTTTTTACTTTTGTTTTTATATTTTTCCCATTTTCTTGTTACCAACAAAATACATAAATAAAGGAAAACCAGTTCAAATAAAACTCGTCTACCAAGAAAATGTATGACCAGAAGCACAACAAAATAACTAAGTTTTGTTTTTGTGAAAATAAATAAAATGAAAAGAAAACAAAAAGAAAAATCGTATTGGACCCTCAAACAAAAAAAAAACAACAAACTGCTACTGTTCTATAGATGAAATTGGAATGGCGACTAAGAAGATTTTTATCTTTTTTTTATTTTTATAAAATTGTGTACTTATGCATTGCTTATTTTATTTACATAATTAAATTTTATTTTTCTTGGAAAATCTTTGGGAAAATAATAAAATCCCAGAATCAAAGCAGCATTATCGAATATTTAAGGTTACATTTGTAATTTATTGTCCTGGAGTCTGGATTCAAATCATAAACCAGGGATTTTTTTGTTTTTATGTTTCTTATTGGTTAATGCCTTTGAGTGTCTCAAACCTATTGGCTAGGTTTCATACTTCCGTCATATTTTTGCTTTAAGGCTGATTATTTAATTGGTAATATGCTAAACATTCTTTTCAGCAGGTAAAAAAGCCCTTCAATTTAAAATAATCGTACAGGTGCTCTACTACTTTGCTACGGAGTAAGGAATGATATTTAATGTTAACTAATAAAATATTGGGAGGTTTCAAAATACAAAAACGGTTGAAAAAAAAGAAATAAAATTTTAGATTTTAGTTCGGTTCTTGATTTAGTATTATTTTATGATTGAAAGAGGTTTATATTGTTCCCCGGATGATTTTTGGAAAATTCGCGGTAAATCACACAATATATGAGAGAAAATTATAAATAAAATAAATCTATGAAAATTTATGAATTATTAAGGGTGGGCCAATGGGTTGCTAATTGAGAGTGGTGAATAAAACCTAAATGTCAAACAAAAATTGTTTCATTATTGACATCCGTTATGCACAGTCATTAACTATTTTAGTCATGTACAGATACAATGCGTTACAATTATCGAAGATAATTGTACGAATTGTATCGAAGATCGTGCGATTTGACATCCTTGGAATTTTTCTTTGGGTTAATCTCAAAAGTAAGGTTTATGCCAATAAGCCAGCACCAATTCAAGAACTAAAGGACGAGATAACGCAAATTGGTGGAACAGAGGAGCAATTATGCCTGGATATCATCCTAAATTTGGACAAACGGACTGATCTATGGGCCGCCGAAGCCGTGTTGTACATTTGACCGATATTATCTTCCAAACATAATTGTTATCGATCGATACACATGATTCAATAAAGAAATCAAAACGATTCCAAAGGAATATTTTTTAATTTACTCTTCACATGACGAAAATATTATTGGCCCACCCTTTATATCAAAGTGATTAATTACTGCATATTTATCTTTATCAAATTCGATTACAATGGAAACTGACTTAATTAATGTAATAATTTTGATTTAGAAAAAGAACTGTGTTAATTTTATTTTATGATTAATGTAATATCAATATTAATGATTTTACCAAAAATTGTGGGTGGCATCATTATCAAAGAAATAAATTAATGTACAATACATAAATATATAAAACATTTTTTTTTAAATTAGTATTGTTATAAAAATAAACAAAGATTTAATAGGCTTAAGGCTTGTACTAATTAATAAATAATTGGGTGCTTTCAAGAATTTAGCAATTGTGCTTTAAAGATCTAGTAGTGCCATCTTTTTCGACAGCGACGCCCCTTATAAAACGTGTTTTCGTTCAGTTCAATGCTCACCCCAGATAGTGCGTAAGGGATTTCCTATAAATCATTTTTTATAAATCTTAGTAGAATTAATTTGAATAATTGCTGGCACTCATATTACTACATAAAAACCAATGAATTACCTTTATAAAACATCATAAATTGTATCTTCACACCTTTTGCTTGATATTCCGAGTTAAATTGATTTTTAACTGTAATAGAAAAATATTTACCAATTCAAGTTAAAATATATTTATTAACACTTTGTAAACGACAATCACTTACATACTATTTCCAAATCTTGAAAAAATTTTGAAAAAATTTAATTAAGTATAATTTCAATTTAAATAAAGAAATTTAAATAAAAAAAATGTAATAATAATTAATAATAATTTTAATATAATAAATTAAATATTAAATCCATCCAACATTTCATTGTTCTTTTCTATAAGAGAAATTAAAAATTATGACGCTTAAGACCATCAAACGTGTCGATGCTACGTGCAGAATACGAAATAGTATTAGCTAAGACTCGAGTACTAAAATAAAGTAAAAGTCTTTCACAACACCATTTATTTGTCTGTGACTGTGCGTCAGAATAGGCCTGTAAATATAGTATTGGATATCTGGGCACATTCCACCTAATTTTCCCTATGTGAATTGCTCTCACAAATCCGTACTAGATTCTCGAAGTTATTTGATATTTTTTATTTATCATTCTGAAATTATATTGTTTGGTACTTTGTATTCGAAACGAAAGTAATTTTTCATGAATTCAGAAATTTTGTACACATAGTAAAAAATAAATCAAATTTATTTCATAGTCAAAATAAATTTTCAGATTTTACTTTCCGTTCCTGAAATAGTCCAGCCTAATTAAACAAAACTCAGGCTTTTAAAGGAAATAAATTGGTCAAAAAAAATTTTTTTCACGTAGTTTAAGATTTCGATAAGTCCCGAGCTCAAACGAAGTTGGAAAGAGTAAAAATAAAAGAGTACTCGGTTATTTTGTTTGGGCAAAATATTAAATGACAAGGTTGTTCTACAGGAAGTTTCCTATATGTAGGCGAATATATACGTATGTGTGTAGTTGAAGAAGTTTGAGTAACAAAGAATGGTCAATTTTGAAACAAAAAATCGATTTTCAGCAAATAACTCACTTATTTTGAATTAATTTTTAATTTATCATTATTAATAAATATTATTAATAATTTATATTAATAAATTAAAAATATTGAAACCTTTCTATCTATGGGGTGCTGAATTATTGTTCGTAAATATTAATAGACTTGTACGTGTTAAACCAAAGCCTTCTATATTATACTATAGAGTCATAATCTAGGACTCGGATTCTCGAGTATCGAAAATTTTTAACTACCCGAATATCCGGGTACTTGCTTCGGGTACCGAAAAATGCATAAGCACCCTGCAAACTTTCCCTCTACGCCTTAGGCGACACATATCAAATCGTCCAACAAGTCCAAGGATTTGAAATCAAACGATCTCGGTTGTAAACTAACCTCGCTAGAGATAATGACTCCACGGAACTTCTCGTGCAATAAAGCCATTGATGCATTGGCTGTGCGAAATGTGGCACCATCTTGTTGAAACCACATATCGTCCACTTAATGAAACCACGTATTGTAAACAACGTTTTCGGCTGAACGGCATTAGGAACATTCACTGATGATTTTACGTATCAGCATTTTACTAGTAGCGGCTCAGTATCTTGGAATTTGTAAACGATATTCAAAATTGTACGCTCAATTGGTCGAATACTAAAACCAAGAAAGTCGTCTATGTGCTAAATTAAAATTAAAAATTCAAATTTAAAAATTATAACTTATAATTTATAAATAACTTATAACATATAACCTATAACTTATAACTTATTAAAAATTAAAAGTAAAAAATTAAAAATTAAAAATTAAAAATTAAAAATTAAAAATTAAAAATTAAAAATTGGAAATTAAAAATTATAACTTATAACTTATAACATATACATGTTATAAGTTATAAGTTACAACTTATAGCTTATACTTACAACTTATAACTTATAACTTACAAATTAAAACTTATAACTAAAAAATTAAATGTTAAACCTTGAAACTTAAAAAAAAATAAAAAATTAAAAACTAAAACTTACAACTTTCAACTTAAAAATTAAAATCAAAAAATTAAAAATTAAAAATTAAATAATAGTAAAGTAAAGTATAGTAAACTTATAATTAAAAAATTAAAAATTCAAAATTCAAATTTAAAAATTAAAAATTAAAAATTGAAACCTATAACTTATAACTTAAAAATTAAAAATTACAAATTAGAAATTAAAAACTAAAAATTAAATATTAAAAAATTAAAAATAATAACTTATAATTTATAACTTTAAAATTAAAGATACAAATTATAAATCGGAAAATTAAAAATTATAAATTAAAAATTAAAAAAATTAAAACTTATAACTTAAAACATAGAAATTAAAAACTAAAACTTACAAGTTGCAACTTAAAAATCTAAAATTAAAAATTAAAAATGAAAAATTTTAAAAATTAAAAATTAAAAATTTAAATTAAAAATTAAAACTTAAAACTTTTAACTTAAAACTTAAAACTTAAAATTTAAAAATTCAAAATTAAAAATTAAAAATTAAAAATTAAATATTGGAAATTAAAAATTATAAATTAAATTATAAAAAATTAAAAGTAATTACTTATAACATAAACATTTATATATTTATATCTTAAAAATTCAAATTCAAAAATCAAAAATTAAAAATTAAAACCTAAAACTAATAACTTAGACCTTAAAAATTAAAAATTAAAAATTAAAAATTAAAAATCAAAAATTAAACGCATGCGTGAACCGCCACAGGACTCCTCCACGAGTGAATTTCCCCCTCTGTAATGTTGTGCGTATGTGATGTTTGCGTGTGTGTGTAAGGTGCTTGCGTGTGTGTGCTAGTGTGTGATGCTCGTGCGTTTGCCAGTGTGTGTTCGTACGTGTGTGTGTGCAAGTGTGTGATGCTTGTGCGTATGCGAGTGTGATGCTCGTGCGTATGCGAGTGTGTGTGGGATGCTTGCTTGTGTGTGTCGACCGACTTGCAAAATAGTGACTTGCGAGATTACGTCTGACATTTTCGTGTCACGGTTTTGTCAGTCGGCCCTAGTTGTCATTAGCTGGCCCCAAAACATGCGCCGGACCAGAATGGTATGTTCTGAAGTCCGACGTAACCTGTTCTGGGACCAGTTTCGGTCCTGTCAGTGTGTCTGTCTGAGAGTGAGGATTGGGGTGTGGTCGAGTATGGCTGGGCGTCGTTTTGCCATACGACGTTGGAGCGAGCCATTCAAATGAAACACAAAACAGATTTATTGATCGAAAAAAAAGAGAAAAAAAAAATGCTGGTAACAAAATTTACAAAAAAGAAAAAAAAAATGAGTTGATAGTGATGTGATGTTGTTCAGGTGCTGATGGTGTCCTTGCTGTTGCTGTGTCGTTGGTGGGTGTCGTTGGTGGCGATGATGATGACGGCGATGACGACGACGATGGCGAATGTCTGCTGGTGTGGTGATGGCGGTGATGGTATTGATCGTGATGGTGGCGTTGATGATGATGTTGTTGTTGCTGCTGATGCCATTTTTGTTGTCGCTGTTGTTGTAGCTGCTGTTGACGATGATATCGGTGATGGTGTTGATGATCATGTTACCGTTCGTGCGCATGTATGTTTGCAATTATAAATCTGACTCCGTTATTAGGTACTTGTTATAATATGCGCAGTTGAGCTTGACACTGAATATACATAACTGAATAGATAACTGTATATTGTATTGTGATTGGTTATGTGACCTCATGTGATCGAATATGTATGTGTATGACTCCGCGAATGTATGTAAATGGCAAAAATTTTTCATTTTTTAATTATCGTATGAGTACCACGTTTCACAAAATAAAAAAAAAATTAGAATTTGGTAAAAATGTACTCACCGCTGGCCGGTGCGTTAACTCGCACTCACCCACCTCTTTTGTAACATGTTTTGTTTATTAATTTATTTTACTACCACCATCTTATGTGTTTTGTTTTTTAGTAAATTTATTTATTAGACGAGCGCGCGTGCGCTCATCACAATATCCGAGACGAGACTGTTTTGCTCTGTGTTGTCTTTTTGTTATTTCGTTTATCTGTTTGTGTCTTGAGTTGTTGCGCGGTTGGTATACCTGAATGCCGGTGACAGAAAGGGCGCGTTGTTTTTTTGTGTGACAGCGAACGCATGTACGCATGCGTGAACCGCCACAATATAAATACTTATAAGTAATATCTTATAAATTATAATTTATAACTTTTAACTTATAACTTATAACTTATAACTTATAACTGATAACTGATAACTTATAACTTATAACTTATAACCTATAACTTATAACTTATAACTTATAACTTATAACTTATAACTTATAACTTATAACTTATAACTTATAACTTATAACTTATAACTTATATCTTATAACTTATAACTTATAACTTATAACTTATAACTTATAACTTATAACTTATAACTTATAACTTATAACTTATAACTTATAACTTATAACTTATAACTTATAACTTATAACTTATAACTTATAACTTATAACTTATAACTTATAACTTATAACTTATAACTTATAACTTATAACTTATAACTTATAACTTATAACTTATAACTTATAACTTATAACTTATAACTTATAACTTATAACTTATAACTTATAACTTATAACTTATAACTTATAACTTATAACTTATAACTTATAACTTATTACTTATAACTTATAACTTATAACTTATAACTTATAACTTATAACTTATAACTTATTACTTATAACTTATAACTTATAACTTATAACTTATAACTTATAACTTATAACTTATAACTTATAACTTATAAAACTTATAACTTATAACTTATAACTTATAACTTATGTTATAACTTATAAATAATAACTTATAACTTATAAATAACTTATAACCTGTAACTTGTAATTTAAAAATTAAAAATTAAAAATTAAAAATTAAAAATTAAAAATTAAAAATTAAAAATTAAAAATTAAAAATTAAAAATTAAAAATTAAAAATTAAAAATTAAAAATAAAAATTAAAACTTATACATACCTTGAAACTAAAAAAAAAATAAAAAATAAAAAATTAAAAATCAAAAAATTAAAAAACAAAAATTAGAAATTAAAAATTAATTTAGAAAAGTACATATAGTAAACTTATAACTTATAACTTAAAAATTAAAAATAATTATTAAAAATTATAAATTTAAAATTAAAAATTAAATTATAAAAAATTAAAAGTAATTACTTATAAAATAAAAATGTATATATTTATATCTTAAAAATTCAAATTAAAAAATCAAAAATTAACAATTAAAAACTAAAACTTATAACTTATAACTTAAATTAAAAATTAAAAATTAAAAATTAAAAATTAAAAATTAAAAATTAAAAATTAAAAATTAAAAATTAAAAATTAAAAATTAAAAATTAAAAATTAAAAATTAAAAATTAAAAATTAAAAATTAAAAATTAAAAATTAAAAATTAAAAATTAAAAATTAAAAATTAAAAATTAAAAATTAAAAATTAAAAATTAAAAATTAAAAATTAAAAATTAAAAATTAAAAATTAAAAATTAAAAATTAAAAATTAAAAATTAAAAATTAAAAATTAAAAATTAAAAATTAAAAATTAAAAATTAAAAATTAAAAATTAAAAATTAAAAATTAAAAATTAAAAATTAAAAATTAAAAATTAAAAATTAAAAATTAAAAATTAAAAATTAAAAATTAAAAATTAAAAATTAAAAATTAAAAATTAAAAATTAAAAATTAAAAATTAAAAATTAAAAATTAAAAATTAAAAATTAAAAATTAAAAATTAAAAATTAAAAATTAAAAATATTAAAAATTAAAAATTAAAAATTAAAAATTAAAAATTAAAAATTAAAAATTAAAAATTAAAAATTAAAAATTAAAAATTAAAAATTAAAAATTAAAAATTAAAAATTAAAAATTAAAAATTAAAAATTAAAATTAAAAATTAAAAATTAAAAATTAAAAATTAAAAATTAAAAATTAAAAATTAAAAATTAAAAGTTAAAAATTAAAAATTAAAAATTAAAAATTAAAAATTAAAAATTAAAAATTAAAAATTAAAAATTAAAAATTAAAAATTAAAAATTAAAAATTAAAAATTAAAAATTAAAAATTAAAAATTAAAAATTAAAAATTAAAAATTAAAAATTAAAAATTAAAAATTAAAAATTAAAAATTAAAAATTAAAAATTAAAAATTAAAAATTAAAAATTAAAAATTAAAAATTAAAAATTAAAAATTAAAAATTAAAAATTAAAAATTAAAAATTAAAAATTAAAAATTAAAAATTAAAAATCAAAAATTAAAAATTAAAAATTAAATATTAAAAATTAAAAATTAAAAATTAAAAATTAAAAATTAAAAATTATAAATTATAAATTAAAAATAAAAATTAAAAATTAAAACTTATAACTTTAAAATTAAAACTTTTAACTAATAACTTAAAAATTAAAAATTAAAACTTATACCTTGAAACTAAAAAAAAAAATAAAAAATAAAAAATAAAAAATTAAAAATCAAAAAATTAAAAAACAAAAATTAGAAATTAAAAATAAAAAATTAATTTATGGTAAAGTATAGTAAACTTATAATTTATAACTTAAAAATTAGAAATTAAAAATTCAAATTTAAAAATTAAAAATCTAAAATTTAAAATTAAAACCTATAAATTATAACTTAAAAATTAAAAATTAAATAATAAAAAATTAAAAATAATAACTTATAATTTATAACTTAAAAATTAAAGATAAAAATTATAAATTGGAAAATTAAAAATATTAAATTAAAAATTAAAAATTAAAAATTAAAAATTAAAAAATTAAAATTTATAACTCAAAACTTCGAAATTAAAAACTATAACTTACAGCTTGCAACTTAAAAATTAAAAATTGAAAAAAATAAAAATTAAAAATTAAGAATTAAAAATAAAAAATTAAAATTTAAAATTAAAAATTAATAATTAAAAATTAAAACTTTACAAATTAAAACTTGGAAATTAAAAATTAAATTATAAAAAATTAAAAATAATTATTAAAAATTATAAATTTAAAATTAAAAATTAAATTATAAAAAATTAAAAGTAATTACTTATAAAATAAAAATGTATATATTTATATCTTAAAAATTCAAATTAAAAAATCAAAAATTAACAATTAAAAACTAAAACTTATAACTTATAACTTATAACTAAAATTAAAAATTAAAAATTAAAAATTAAAAATTAAAAATTAAAAATTAAAAATTAAAAATTAAAAATTAAAAATTAAAAATTAAAAATTAAAAATTAAAAATTAAAAATTAAAAATTAAAAATTAAAAATTAAAAATTAAAAATTAAAAATTAAAAATTAAAAATTAAAAATTAAAAATTAAAAATTAAAAATTAAAAATTAAAAATTAAAAATTAAAAATTAAAAATTAAAAATTAAAAATTAAAAATTAAAAATTAAAAATTAAAAATTAAAAATTAAAAATTAAAAATTAAAAATTAAAAATTAAAAATTAAAAATTAAAAATTAAAAATTAAAAATTAAAAATTAAAAATTAAAAATTAAAAATTAAAAATTACAAATTACAAATTACAAATTACAAATTACAAATTACAAATTAAAAATTAAAAATTAAAAATTAAAAATTAAAAATTAAAAATAATTAAAAATTAAAAATTAAAAATTAAAAATTAAAAATTAAAAATTAAAAATTAAAAATTAAAAATTAAAAATTAAAAATTAAAAATTAAAAATTAAAAATTAAAAATTAAAAATTAAAAATTAAAAATTAAAAATTAAAAATTAAAAATTAAAAATTAAAAATTAAAAATTAAAAATTAAAAATTAAAAATTAAAAATTTAAAATTTAAAATTAAAAATTAAAAATTAAAAATTAAAAATTAAAAATTAAAAATTAAAAATTAAAAATTAAATTTAAAAATTAAAAATTAAAAATTATAAATTAAAAATTATAAATTAAAAATTAGAAATTAGAAATTAGAAATTAAAAATTAAATATTAAAAAATAAAAAATAAAATAATAAAAAATTAGAAATAACAACTTATAACTTATAAATTAAAAATTAAAAATTGGAAAATTGGATAATTAAAAATGTAAACTCAAAAATTAAAAACGTAATAATTAAAAATTAAATATTAAAATAAAAATAATAAAAATTCTTGAAAGCTTCATTAAATTTATAAAAGCGGATCCTGACCTAAAGGATTGAATTTGTTCAGTAGAGTTTATTGAATTCAGATATTGGAGTCAAATCAATTGGAGAAAATGTACAACTCACAGATTTAATTTTTCACATCCCTCTACAAATAATTCCTCTCATTTGTTTTTTATAATTTTTTTTTTTTTTTTCATTTTTACATTTAACTTAATATTGATTATATTTATTAATGTTTATTATTTAAAAAATCTATTCGGCATAAACAAACAAAAATTGACGTTTTAATCTCAAAACCTATGTACTATCCTATAGTACGAAGGTTTTCAAAAGATCGTGTTTCAAAATATACTTCAGTAAACTTCACACATTCTAAGCGGCTTGCATAATCCACTCCGTTGTAGTTTTTTCGGTATTCACGTTTCGGTATTCGGTATACTTCTTCACAGCAATTTTTACACATTTATTGTAAAATCCATCCACATTATTTCACATTCTAAGGTTCACTCGGTCGGTGTCGTTTGTATATATCTATCGTTAATTTCGAGTGCCGTGAACGCATAATTAACAAAGTATTGGGAAAAACATTACATTACGAGAGCTCGAAATTTTTTTACATTCCCGTGTTTTGGCGCATTTAGAAAAAAAATAAAAAATAAAAAAAATAGAAACTCATATAATGAATACAAAATCGGCCAAAAGGCGTCTCGGTATTACGATTTGGAGCTTCTGTATATTTAAAAAAAATAAAATTTAATGATATACATACATCGGAAATATCTTAATTATCCTTAATTCTCTTATTAGTCCAAATTATTCGAGTTTCTAAAAGCTTGAGGGTGATTTAATTACAGGTACATTGTGATTTTCGGCATTTTTCGAGATTATTCAAGATTTACGATATCATTCGAATTTTTTTTTGTGGATTGAATTAAACGCAGAATTGAGTTAGATGAAATTCTTGAAATCCGAAATTTTTGTATTAAATAATATAGAATTGATTAAAAAAGATCAATATCTGTTATTTTTAGAGATTATCGAGATTATTCTATAATTCTAACGTGGGAACCTTTTGAACCTTTTTTATTTTAACCTCAAAAAACGCTTTTTTCGATATATAGTATCTCGGTTTCTACTCTACTTTTATTGATAAAACAAATTGGTAATTATTCCTGATAGAAAGTACAACTAATCCATAGTAAATTAGATTATGATGGTTGCATCTCTTTTTTTTTAGAGGGTGAAGTTACTTTTTTTCGCAAATTATGGGGTGGTTTTAACCCCTGAAAAGGGGTTGGTTGCCGTTAAAAAAATGTCTTCGCTAATGTCACACAAAGTACAATGAATTATTTTTATTATTTTTTGAACTTGATAGTTTAAAAGGTTCCCATGTAAGATGCGGTTCGAGATTATTTGAGCTTTCCGAAATTATTCGAGTCTATTCGCATTTCTCTATATTACAAGAGCCCCCTTTGTTAATAATCATATTGTATTTGTAAAGTACTGTCCATACGATATGCTATAGAATTATAATGATAAATCAAGAGTTATGATATTTTAAAAGATTATTGGAGATGCTCGATAATACTGAAGTTTAGCTTGGAGTTAAGCATAACCACCACAAAGTTTTTCGGCTTTATTCGAAATTGGTTGTCAATAATCGTGTTTTTCAATGTTACTCGGAATTTGCAAAGGTTGAGATACGTAATGCTAAAGAATTAGTGTTCATCGATATTTAGAGTACCGTGCATTTTGGATGCTATATACTCTATATTGTTGTGCTCAAAACAGCAATGTACAAAACTTCATAAATTTGGTTCTGACAGCTTAAACCTGACTTATTGACTATAAATACAAATACAATTTTACTTTTGCCACTATACACTTTCGAGTTGTTTCTTCACATTATGGGGGAGTAATATTGTGAAATTAGAACAAACATAGTTCGGCATGAATGTATTAGAGGCGGTTGTCGTTGGCAAGTTTCTGTAATATTGTATATTGGAAAAAAGGTAAACAATAATAAATATTGCCTTATTCGTTTTGATTTTATTTTATCTTTCATACTAAGCCTTGAAAAGGCATAAGCAATTCAACTTAAAAAAGTTCCGCTGAATTTAGAATAAGAGCTTCCAACTGATTCTTCTATAATAGACTTCGTCAAACTTGTCACTCACGCTAACCAATTCATTACAACAAATTTGACACTGTGTTCAGCTATTAGATTATTACACTAATATTAATTTATAATCAAGATAAACCGATATTTGATCCCCCATTGTCTAACAAAGATATTCGAAAATAAATTAAAATTACATCTCCCAATTTCGCAATAATTAATTTTCATTAATCAAAATTTATTGAGACTTTATTACAATTTATGTCTCCCTAATCTGAATACTAAACGATTTTTGTATTCTTTCTTATGCTCATAAAAAATTAACTTTTATTATTTTGGCTTAACGATCTATAAACGAAAATGATTCGAATTATCGGATGTGGTGGATGGGTTGCATATGTTACAAAATACAGTGTTTCCAGTGATTTCTATGCCTAATATTTATGTTTTAAATTAAGCGTAAATTTTTAAACAATTAAATTGTATACATAAGATGTATATTTTATGCTTATTTACACATAATAATAAATATGCGTAACAAGAATTTATATTTATTATTATTATTGAAAATTGTTGTTTATTTATTTTCATTTCGAGAATTGAAAACGAAAATTAAAATTTAATTTCGTTTTGTTTTTATTTGTATGCAATAGGGTCATGGTATAAAGTCTCTTACGCTAATTACATTTTTTTTTTTGTTATTTTCCAAACAGCAATGTTTTTTTTTTTTTGTGGACGCTTTAAGCTAAATTGGTATCGATATTTCCATTTGTATAAAAAACAAATGTAATAATAATTTCTGAGAAGCTTTCTAATATTTTAATATTTTTAATGATATTGTTTCACAAAAAATGACCATTAAAATATTAAAAATTTTCTTGGAATTTTAATTTAAAATTATACGATTGTTGAATAAGCACTGAGTACTAAGAATTTTATAATTATCAAAAATTCACCGTCAAGATTTTACGTTGCCAAATGCATAATTTTTTTGTTGTATTTTGCAACACCGCCGCCATTCCTATATACTTATTGTAATATTTATCAGCTTCGGAGAGACGCCCACTCCAAATTTCAATAAAAAACAAAGGCAGCAGCATTAACAAATCAAGCCAAAAAAAAAACGAAAATCCTATAAGGTGGATATTTGGGTATGAAACACAACTTTTTAGACAATAAAAACAATCCAAAATAATCAAAACAAAATTTTGTTTTGTTTGTTTCGGTTTATGTATACAAAGCTCAAAGGATTCGAACGTACATGGGATATTTATTTACTGACCAAATAAAATACTATACATACACACGTTTAAACAAAAAAAAAAAACTGAAATCTGGCATGACCTTAGGGGCATCGGTTTATATAGCTTCCGATTTCATTTTTTTTTTGTCTATATACATAGGTACATACTTACGCAACTACATATACGAGTTTGGTATATAAATAATAAATGCCTTTTTCATTATTCATGAGACAGGTTTGTTATAATGAAATCGAATAAGTCGAAAAACGTTTTTTAATGTTGTGTGTTGTATGCCTGCCAGAAAAAATTGAGTGTTTTTATATTACACGCACAATTTGAAATGATTTAATTCGGTCTAATCATTAATTAACATTTTATTTAGCAGAAATACACACATGTATTAAAATTCATTATGAATTATTTATTAAATTAAATATTTAGGATAAATGAAAGATATCAAAACATTCACTCGAACTTCTTTTGTATATCCAATACTTAGCTAAGCGCCAGGATTAATTTTGTGCTGGAACGCCATTCTGTACGCTCTTTTAAGAATTAAAAAAGCCGAAACCGCGTTTCGGGACGTTTTATTTATATGATTTACTCCAAAAAATTTTAGGCCCAAATCGATAAACGCAAATTAATTCGCAACTACGACTATAGTGTCTGTTTTTGGTATTTTTGAACCACATTAAAGTGTCGATTTGAATTTGTAGTTACGATTGTAGTCATGGATATCGGTGACTAAAACAGTTCTTACAATTGACGTATGAAACCGAATTTTTTTCGGAAATACATAAATTGTTTGTTGTTGTTATTTATTAATGAAAGCTGTCATTGTCAAATAATAAGTATTTGTGTTTGGTGTTATTTTGTATTTTATTGTGTTTTTCGTTGTTTTTCCTAAAATTATAAAGATTTTATAAAATATTAATGTTACAAGTGTAATTAATTGTGATTTCTGCTGTTATTAAAAAAAAACTTATGTCATGATTGATATGGAAATGCTATCGTCCTCCTCATCTGATGATTCAGATTATTTTTTGAATAATGTTGAATACAAAACGGAACGTGTTTTTCAAGAGAGGATTGACGAAAATTACTATTCGGATGATGAGTTTAAGAAGCGGTTTAGATTTTCCAAACAAAATATTTCATTTTTGGAGAAGTTGGTTGAAAAGGATCTTTCAAACGTCGACAATAGAGGATTTCCTTTAACAGTGAAACAAAAAATTCTGCTAGCTCTGCGGTATTATGCTACCGGATGTTTCCAAACCGTTTCTGGTGATTTGATTGGTGTCATGCAATCAACAGCATGAATAACAATACATGAAGTAACAAAGGCCTTTGCTGGACTATCCAGAAAATTTATAAAAAATGCCTAGTTAGCAACAATAATTTTATTCGAAAAAGAAAATTCCACGGTGTCTAGGCTGCATAGATGAATGCCATATTCCGATTAAATCACCAGGAGGAGAGAATGCGGAAATTTATCGAAACCGAAAAGGATATTTTTCGATAAATGTGCAAGGTGTGTGTGATGCCAAGTGTAGATTTATAAATTTAGTTGCTAGGTATATGGGATATGATAAGTATTATTGAATATATTAATTAAACAAAATTTTAATTTTCAGATAGCACGGCTCAGCGCACGATATGACCATTTATAACTTCTTAAAACTAAAAAGGCGATTTGAAGCTGGGGAATTTGGTTGTAATTTACTGGTAGGAGATGGTGGATATGCTTGTTCGCAATATCTAATTACGCCATATCGAAACCCTCAAACACCACAAGAGACGGCTTACAATAAAGCATTATGTGCTACCCGTGCCTGCATTGAGCGCACATTTGGAATGTGGAAGCGAAGGTATTCCGTATTAGCCAAAGGTAAGTAAATCTATAAAAATTAAAAATATCATCTGGTTTTCATCCTTATTTGTTTTTCAGCATCACAGATCCGTCTTGACAATTTACTGTCTGTCATTGTTGCAACTGCAGTGCTTCATAATATAGCAATAGATTTGGGAGATGATGTCGCGAAAGATGATGTCGCGAAAGATGATGATGATTTGCCAATCAACCAAAACGTCCTAAATATTCCACCTAATCCGGCTGAATGTGATTTTAATGGAAATATTAGGAGCCAAATAACTCAAACATTTTAAATAATTAGATAGAAATAGTAATATCTCTTTTTGTTTAATTTCTTATAATTATTTTTAATTTATTAATAAAATCATTCGCTGTCACCATTAATGTATGCAGACGGACATAAATTTTTATAATAGAGATATTGAGCTCTCGCAGCTTTTTGTTTTATTTTGGTGAGCTTAATTTTTTCTTCGAGGGCATCTATTTGTTTTTCTTTAATTTTGTTCGTTAGTGAAATACTCCGCCCACGGACTCTAGTTCTCGGGAAATTTGTTGTGGAGTTTCTTGTGAGCGGATTATTGTTATGAGGTGGTAAATGTAAAGTGCTTTGATTATTTTGCGATCCGGTCGTTAAGTTATTCGAGGATAAATTGTTGGCTACAATGGGAATTGTTTCAGAATCTGGTTTAAATTAGCTGCAATTAGGAGGTGTGTTTGTATCGATCAGATCCAAATACTCAGTTTCCATTTCGTAACTCAATAATTTCTAGAAAAATACAAAAATTACCTAAAAACTTATAAAAACGTAGAACTTAGTTTTTAATTACTTCGTCGCTACCATCATCATCGAAACGGTTAGGTTGTGGTGTAATAGTGGGTGCTATTAAATTATATAGTAATCCATTGGATTCATCTAGGACTTTTAAAGCTGGACCGCCACCGGTCCCCAATGTATCACTTCTATTATTTACCAAAGTTTTACGGAGTTTCCCTTTCATGTTCATATATGCCGCTTTGATTTGGGTTAAAGTTTTCTCCCCCGTAATACTCTGGGCGTTGAACTGGTTACATATTTTCGCCCAACAATATTTTTAAACTCGATTCGATGTGGAATCGTTTTTTTTTATTTTCAATTATGTATATGTTTATAATTTTTTATAATTTCCAGCAACTTCTCCTTGTCCTCATCATTTAATCGACTCATTTTTTCGTGTTAATATATTTTTATTTAAATTAAATAAAATTGTTTTACACAAAAATATGGACAAAAATAATATAGTTAACATTCACAAAACTAATATCTATTAAACAACTAAACAAGTTTGTTTGTTTTGATTTATTTGACAGAACAAAGGAAAATGATTTTTTTCATGTTGGCAGCTCATGTTCGAAAACTATAGTTTTATTTACGTTTAAAAATTCCATTAAAATCCCAACTAAATTCGTTGTTTTAATGTCGTTTAAAAATACCAGTTTCGGAATTCAATTCCGAAAAAACTGTAACTACAACTAAAAGTTGTAGTTGCGTCTATCGATTTGGCCCTTAATGTTTTTTTTTAATAATTGATAAATTTTTAGAAAACTAAATTATGATTGTAGAGATTCTGGAAGAAGGGAACATTTTTCTTTTGTCATTTTTAGTTTTGCCTGATTCTGGAAACTTCAAATTGTTCAGAAAAAATCGGCTTCGATTTTTTCTGATTTTTGAAGATTCAAATTTGAATGAGAAATTTGATGAATGATGAATTTTCTGAACAATTTATAAGAAACAAGAAATTTTTTGGAGCACAAGCTTTTTTTGTGCTAATGTAAATTGAAAAAAATGTGCCGAATATAAAACGGTTGCCTACAAAAATATTACATCAATTTGCTATTTTTTCATTTTTTTTAGTAGCCTTGTATTTACATACAATACTATTGCTTAATTAATATGATGAAAGAGAAAATTTTTTTAATAAATTTCATAAAGTTTATTTAAAATTATTTTTGCCAAATTGTTGGTGCTTTACACCATTTTCAATACATCTACAAAAATAAAAATTTACAAAATATTTACAATATAAATTAGTAATGAAAAAACTAACAATAAAAACTGAAATTAAAATTAAATAGCGTACACTGTAGCTATTGACACCACAATTTATTGTGACAGTTACTGACGCTGTTCCATTTCGTAAGCGTCTAAAATAAAATGTGGTAAGTTTTACTTTCCTTGTTTATCTTATACACATCTATCCTTTTTTCCATGCTTATTTTAATTTCATCAGTTTGCTTTTTGTTGGTGTGGTCATAATTTTATAATCTGTATATGTATAGATTAGATTCAAAAACAATATATTCTTGATTTAACTATATAAATAAACTTTTCTAAAATGGCTGTATTCCCGATAAAGTTGACTTAGAAATATTCATTACGATTCAAACTAGATCTATTCCACTACAACTTTACAAACAAAACAACACTATTCCAATAAAATTCCCAGTCCAAAACCATCTATTCTAATAAAAAAAATGTAACTAAAAAACCAAAAACACCTATTCTAAATTAGGCCCGAAATTATAATACGTCAAAATATTTACTTAAACAAATCAGTTGCTCTTATTGATCATTATAAAGTGGTTAGTTTTTCAAGAGTTTCAGCGGTTTCTAGTAAGCAGGTAACTATTTGATTAAAAATGAATTAATTAAAATTAAAAAAATTTTATGTAATATTGACGGTAGTAGGTATTTCTAAAATTATCGAGACATTAAGGTAGATTGTGTTTTTTTGGGCTGAATATTTTGACAGTCAATTTCAACTTATTGTGTATTTTAGAACAGCAAAATGATAAAACCCTCAGCACCAAAAATTACTGCCAATACGCCCGTTAATCTATTTTACGACATCGCCCGCATACAAAGCTGCCAAAATACTAAACAGGTGGTTAACAGAGCACATAAAACTGGACAATGACATGTCAGTAAAGAATAACATTGAATTAGTGGATAAAATAAGAGGAGTTAATATTCCAAATGGCGCAAAATTTGCATCTTTTGATGTCCCTAATATGTACACAAACATTCCGGTTACTGAAACTATCAATATAGTTTATAATATTTTAATACAGAAACGAATTGATAAAAAGAAAATCAAGGAAGTTATCGATTTACTCACTACCATCACACGGCAAAATTATTTCCAGCATGATAATGAATTGTTCATACAAGAAGAGGGATTGCCAATGGGAAGCCCTTTGTCGGGTACGTTGGCGAACATATTTTTAAATATTTTTGAGAAAGAGCACGTAATCAACACTAGAAATCCGTTCAAAGAAAACATTTTATACTGGCACCGATATGTCGATGATGTATTGTTATTGTTTAAAGGCACGCACATACAAATAAACAATTTACTTAAATATGTAAATGGCATACACTACAACATTAAATTCACTTTAGAAATAGAAGCTGATAAAGCAATTAATTTTCTTGACCTAACAATTTTCAACATTTATCAAAAACACAACTTTTCAATATATCGTAAAGCCACACAAACAGATCACACCATACACAACTCATCTAATCACCCATTTCAGCATCAAATAGCGGCTTATAACCATATGCTTCATCGACTTAATAACATCCCAATGAACGAGAGGAATTACGAGAACGAATTAAATTTAATTACTCAAATAGCAAAAAATAATGGTTTCAATGAGAAGAACATACGCCGTCTCAACACGAAGACAAAACTCAAAATGACACAATATAGCCTAACTACGTTATATCAAGATGAGAATAACACCAAAAAATACATATCCGTCGAATATAACCAATATACATACAATATAGTAAAGAACATTTTTAGCAGATACAATTATACTACGACATGCAAAACCAGAGATGATTTACGGAGAAAACTGAGGCCAAAACAAGTTGGTGAACAAGACAGTGGTATTTACAAATTGGTATGTAACGATTGTCCGATGTTTTATGTAGGCCAAACGGGGAGATCGTTCTTAAACGATTCAACGAGCATGTAAATGAAATAAAAAACACAACAACAAACATAACCTTTAAATCAAATTACGCTCATGACATTGCTTCAGAGAAATACAACTACACCGATATTAATACAAATATGCAAATCGTGCATAGAATTGCCAAGGGGAATACAATGGACCGGTTAGAAGAAATTGAAGTATACAAAAACCGTAACAACCCGCTCTTATTAAACCAAAAAATTAACACTAAAACAAACAAAATTTATGTTTCATATTATGCAGTTATTTATTTTTAAAGAAAATTTTTTTTTTGACGTAACTAATTAATGTAACGATTTTATGTACCGTATAAACAATAGTCAAGGAAATAAGCAAGGATGAACATCCGAAACCGGTCTCCAAATTAAATAAAATAATAAAAAACAATTTAATATCACTTTTAGGAGTTTATTTATTTACAATTTAAATTTTGGGACACTTTATTTTGGGCATAAGCTCATTCACAATAAAGTGTCAATATACTAGAGGTCCATAAAGCGAGGGAGCGAATGTTCGTCAAAGAGGATAGACGTGTTTTTTCTATCCTCTTCAAAAATTTAATTTAATTTAATTTTTATTTTGTTTTATTTATGTAGTTTTTGTAGTATATAAAGTTTAATTATAATTTTAATTCTATTTTCAGTTTTTAGTGAAATAATAATTAAAGTGGAAGTGAAATAATTTAAAGTGTAATTTTGGAAAATGCAATCCACCGGGATGCATTTATCAGGCAATGTTTTTTATTTATAGATAATGAAATGAAAATTTTTGATTTCTATTGGGTGCATGTTTTTAACGTGTGTGTGATTGGATTGTACATGGATTTTATTACTAAAACCTAATAATTGGATCGTATCAAAATAGTTTTTAACGTAAATTAACATACATACGTCGTAGTTAATTTCATATTCGATTTTATATTTACGCATAATTGAATGCGTTCTTGCAAGCCAAACAAAGTTATTTATACATACATACGTATAAACATTTTGGTGGGTTTCGGTATGGTTTTGGTTATTGGTTTTTATGTTATGTACAAAGTATAATAGACAGAAATACATTCTTGAAAATTGATTCATGACAAAGCCAACGAAATGTTTGTACGGGCCGCCTCGTTCGCTTTTTACGCGGATCCTATTAGGGAAATGTACTATTTATTATTGGTTTTTGCTATGTATTAGCTAAGCAACAACAACAAAAACAGAGACTTTTTTGTGGTTGTTAGTATTGTTGTTCCCAATATTTTTCTATATCTTGATATATAGATCAGGATTGTTTTGTATGTGCGCTGTAATTGTATTAGCTGCATATAAAATAATGAAAACATGATAAGTCTTTTTCTTTTGCTACGCACATGGAAGATTGTAGAGATATTTGCTTTTAATGTGTGTTGGTGGTTTAGTTTATAAGAATCTGTTGTTTTTATTCTATTTTGTTATTTCCCCTGTTTTTGTTTTTGTATTCATGTTACAGCTATAATGTTCTTAATAAAACATGAACTGTACAAACACAACGAAATTTTAGGGTATTCGACTCAAATAGGTATAATCAAATAAGTTTTGAGTCGAATTGGAATCCGCCTTATATAATTCATATAAGATGGATTTATTTTAGATATGAGTTATTTTATTTTTTACAGGGTATTATAAAATGCATTAAATTATTAAATTTATTTAATGTATATGAAAAGGCTATAAATTAACTAAACCAGATAAATAAAATGCTAACTTGGGAGTGTTGATTTGAGTTGAGTTGTGGTTTTGGTTTTCATCACATAATGACGTATTCATTTATGCATGCCAAATTTCGATTAAAAGATGGTGAACGAGGTGGAATTATGTGAAAACATTTTCAAAAGGCTAAACGTATTGAACTTAATTATTAACTTAATAGAATATGATTGAAGTTTTAGGTTGCAGTTTTTCACACGTAAACGTCAATTTTGCTTGTATAGTACACCGATTAGTTTTGTAGGAGAATAATGTTTCAATTTTATTTCATGGATTTATTATTTTACTTACTTTGCAGGCTTTATTTTGCAGTGTAATATGTCCATAAACGGAGTAAAAGTTTTATAATAAATAATAAATTTCGTAGTTTTTTATTTTTTATTTTATTTTAATTATGTCAACTAGATTAGTAAATTAAAACATCAATAATAATAATAATAATTTTTTGATGTCCTAATTTAGATTTATAAAATCCTGAGTTCTGGCATTTAAATTATATTATATACTTTTATAAATAAATAATTAATTTGAACATTATTAATTTCCTTTTTTCTAGATTTGTAGGAAATTCCCGAATATTTTAAATTTAATAGTATGGTTAAATATATATTTTCAACTTTTTATTTTTAAATCTAGTTGCAGTAGGTAAACAATTAATTAACTATTTACAGGAGAATGGTAACTAATGGAACAAGTGCTGTGAATTTAAATTATAACTTAACAATTTAAAATTTTTAAACATTCTTTTAGAATTTTAGCTTAGAAGTGGGAGAGTTTACATAGGCAATTTCATAAAATGTTAATTTTTGTAATACTTGTATGTAATATATTGTGTTTTGCTCATTAATATATATTAATTAATTTAGTTTAAAAATATTTCAAGGTTTCTCTTCCTTAATTTGCTAATAAATAATTCAATTTTCAGAATATAATTCAAGTTTAAGAATCAATCTTTAATATGGGGATTAAATTAATCCTGAATTTCAGAATTAGATTTTACTTTGATATTATGGTGATTTATTAATTAAAATTAGTTTTCAGAGTTGCCTGGGAAATTATAAATTGATTTTATTTGTTGATTCTTGATATACTTATAGTAAGTACCTAACTGAATTATTGATGATTTTAGGCTGTTGTGGTGCTGTAACATTATCATTTTTAATTTATTTTTTATAAATTTTATAAAATAATTGAATTTTTAATTATTTATTCTCCTTTTCTTGATCGGTAGGAAATTTCTGATTAGTTTTAAGTAAAATTTTATGTTTAAAATGGTTTTTACCGTTTATTCTAATTCATGTTGCAGTACGTAATAATTAATTAATTAGATATAGAAGGACCATGAAAAATGAAATAAGCGCTGTTTTTGTAATCTTAGCTTAGTAATTTTAATTTTTCTTAAATATTTTATAAGGTAAATAAATGAAAGGCCGACATGCGGAAATTACGACATTAATAATTTTTTAAGTCCTAATTTAAATTTAGGGAGTCTTGAGTGTCCGGCCCTGGATTCCAGAGAAATGATCATCTAATAATTTAGTTAGATTGTGCTGTCTTATGCTAACCTATTTATTATATATTGTACTAATAATTTACTAACTATCGATCACATTGGTGTCTGTAACCGGGTCGAGTCTGGCCCAACTAATAATCCTATCCTATCCTTCGGTTTTGTTATATGTATATGGGTGTACTGTTTGTGTCCGGGAGGCCGGGAGATCCTGCTATAATGCTTGGCCGTACACTCTCAATCAATCAATCAATAAAATGTTATTTTTTGTAATGTGTAATATATTCTGTTTTGCCCATTTATATATTTTAATTAATTTAGTTTTAAAATACTTAAAGGGATTTCTTTTTTAATTTACGAATAAATGGTCCAATTTTCAGAATAAACATAGTTCTAGAATTAATCATTACTATAGGGATCAAAATTAATCCCGAATTTCAAATTTAAATTTTAGTTTGAATCAACCCTCCAGGATTAACAAGTAGTGAATAAGCTGTAGTTTAGAACTTGTGTTGTCCTGTGCTAACTATTTTTACTATATAATTACTAACAATTTACTCTTATCCTTAGGCCTGGGATGGATAAATGGGTGTACGATGTGTGCTCGGGAATACTAAAGATCCGGTTATAATAATTATTCATTTAAGTAATATAATTTGTTATTATGATGTTTAATAATTAAATTTAGTTTTCAGAGTTGTCTGGGAATTTGTATGATAATTTTATTTGTTGATTCTTAGTATACTTATAGTATACTTAGTACCTAATTGAATTATTGAATTATTAATAAATCTAGGTATTGTGGTGCTGTAATATTATCATTTAAATCATTTTATATAAATTTTATAAAATAATTGAATTCATAATTATATATTTTCTTTTCTGGATCAGTAGGAAATTGATGATTAGTTTTAAGTAAAATTTAATGTTTAAACGGTTTAATGTTTATGTTAATTCTTGTTGCAGTAAGTAATAATTTTTAATTGGATATAAAGGACTATTAATAAGGAAATAAGCGCTGTTATTTTAAAGTTTTATTAAATATTTTATCAGGTAAATTAATGAAAGACGGACCAGGATGAAATTACAACATTAATAATTTTTTAAGCCCTGTTTTAGATTTAGGATTTAGAAAGACCTGAGTATCCGGTCCTGGATTCCAGAGAAATGATCATCTAAAAATGTAGTTAGATTGTGTTGTCTTTTGTGCCGTTAATTTACTAACTATCGATCGCATTGGTGTCTGTAACCGGGTCGAGTCTGTCCCAACTAATAATCCTATCCTATCCTTCGGTTTTGTTGTATGTAAACGGGTGTACTGTGTGTGCCCGGGAGTCCGGGAGACTTGCTATAATGCTTGGCCGTACACTCACAATCAATCAACCAATATACTAGAGGTCCATAAAGCAATAAATTTCCTGCATACCTATAGGCAAGGCTACGGCATAGCGATACAATTCTTCCAGTGGCACCATTTCAAAATTCCTTGTTGTGGTAACTAATCTAAATATTCGCAGCAATTGGATTAAATTCAATACTTTTATTTTGTGATTAATTATGATTTTTACTTTTTATAATATTGAATTTTTTATTATTGTATTGTTATAATTAGTTTTTTTGTTTATTGTACTTTATATTTTATTTTAAACCAAAAATAAAAAAAATTAAATCTAAAACTGTTTTAATCTCTGGTTAAACATTTTTATTTCAAAATGGCTCCATTTCGATATATAACTTTCAAAACTTACCTATTCCAGTATAACGAGAATCAAGATAAATCTATTCCATTATGTAACTTCCAAAGTAACTAATTGTTTTTAAAGTAGAAGCTTAATTTGAATAGTGATGTAGGTTTAATGATGTAATAGGTGGAAAAATAGGGATAAACAAACTAGCGACAATTTAAAAAGCGTAATAGATCGTTTTTGATTCTAATCTACATATAGTACCCGTGGCGTACTGCAGCTATCGGGAGGGTCACAGGTGGTGGATAGTGGACGACCTATCGATAAGTAGGTTAGCGGTGAATTAAATAAGCCGCCCCCAACCGCAGTCCAGCTGGTGGAAGAGTCTCAGGGAACTGGGGAGTGGTTAACCTCAGTTAATTAAATTCTGAGTGCCTATGATGCCCAGCATGGAAAGGCGAACAGATGGCGCCAGAAAACCATCGACCAATAACCATGGCGGACTGGGCGTCCCGTCCTCTCTGCACCTCCGGAGTCTCCGCGGGTGATGAGTGGGGGTACTCTATAAACGGGTGACCCGAGGAATGGAATGGATCCCATTGGATTGGGCTCTCCATGTGAATAGGTGAATGAGGGAGAGAATATTGGCGGAGGGAAGGGGGTGCAGGGAGGCCGGGGTGCTAGCGAGCCGAATGGGCTGGATTAAGGTTTTAAGCGACCCGTGCTGATGGTAAACTAGGCTGGGGGCCCATTTAACAAAGCCCAGTCGCTAACGGAGCCCTCTGGATACCTGGCGACCTCCTGTTGTAATTAGCCTTACCTGCGTGTACGGATCTCTGCGCAGGCGGACCTATATTTCTCCGATACTCGTGGGAATCCAAGGGAAAGATCGAACAACATAAAAACAAAGGGCACCGGCTCTCCTCAAAAGCCGGTATCAGCGAAGGGAGGTACCTCGGACCAGACGGGTGGGGCCTCTAAGGTTGCAAAGATGGTTGACTCTAGGGCACAAGTCCCGGGAGTTAGCGGTACCAGCGCAGCACAGGGGAGTGGGACGAGAGATATTCCTCCGGCGAAAAGGCGATACAGGAATCGCCGCTCGGCATTCCGAATTGTCGAGAAGTGGGCTGCGATCCCCGAGGGGCAGCTTACGGAAGAGCAAAGAATATCAGTACCTTGGGCAAGGAGCACTGTGGGCTGCGGAAGCTCGGGAAGGGACCATGTGTCGAAAAGACAGCGGTCCCAAGACGAGGTGGAAGTAGTCAACAGCAAGCGGGCCAAGTTGGTGACTGAAAAGAAGTCGAGCTCCGACTCAGGGACAAAGCTGTTCAGCGATGTCCTGAGGGAGCATGTGTTGATGCTAGCCGTTATTGACGAAAGTCAAGAAGATGGGAGCATCACGGCGGAAAATGGAGGTTGGTGTATAATGCACTCAACCTCGTCTTTTTAAAGGTCCTGGGTGAAAATCCGGGACCAACCCCATCCTGCAGAGATGCGGGATGGTATCAAGGGCGTGTGAAGGTGACTGCATGCTCGGACTCTAGATCTGGGGATCTTTATAAAAAGGCTATAGCCAAAGTAGGGGAGGTGTGGCCAGGCGCAAAGCTTGCGGCAGTTAGCCGGGAGGAAATTCCCAGCAGGCCAAGGGCACGTGTCTTGCTGCCATCAGAACCGGCTAGCCCTGCCGGGGCTTTGAAAATCATTCAGGCCAGTAACCCGGATCTTCCGACCGGAAATTGGAAGATCGTCAAGCAGGAGGAGGCAAAGGGGGGCTCGAAATTATCAATTATGGTAATAAATAAGGAGTACCACCGGAGGATGGTGGCAACCCGCCCAGGCCTGAAGGGGGTACCAGCAGCATAGGGGGAGAAGCTGAGGGTAGAAGGGAGAGTGAATTCGGCGACCTCGGTAGGGCAAGGACTCCCTCGAAGGATGAGGAGGGGCACATAAGCAAAGGAGCTCGTGTACCGATGAAGAAGGATGTCGGCAGCCCGGCCAGACGACGGGGCCCTGACAAGTCATCTACAGAGGGTATGAGGAGTGGCGATACGGGTGTATCCGGCGCATCCCAAAATACCGGGTAATAATATTCCTGCGGTAGCAGGAATTTATCATAGAGATGGGTAGAGGTTAAATGGTTATTATTAAGATAACACAAATTAACCTTCACCATTCTAAGGCTGCTTAGGCAGCTCTACTCCTCAGGCTGACTAGTTCGGGTGAGGATGTGATACTAATCCAAGAACCTTGGATTAAAAATAACAGGATCTGTGGCCTCAGAACCAAAGGGTATAAAATTATATCCTCTAATAATTCTAGGAAGATCAGATATTGTATTCTTGGGAAAAATAATATTAAACTTTTCCTTCTCTCTCAATACAGCAATGGTGACAATACTGCAGTTAGAAGAAAGGAAGTAGGCACCTGTAGATTCTGGCTAGTTTCAGCCTACATGGACCGGGAGAAGGAGGTTCCTCCGGAGAACCTGGAGGAGCTGATCCGTAAAGCGGAACAATCAAAGGTAGGTGTGGTACTGGGAGTTGATGTTAATGCGCATCACACTATCTGGGGAAGCACGGACATTAATGAAAGGGGTGAGTCGCTTTTTGATTATTTGATGAGTACTAACCTTTCAGTGTGTAATATTAGGCGGCAACCCACATTTATTACTAGTAACAGGCAGGAGGTTCTAGGCGTGACCCTTGCATCAAATAATATTCTTCATATGGTTAAAAATTGGAGGGTGGATAAGGAACATTCCTTTTCTGATCATCGATATTTAACTTATAGCCTCGATATTCACCCTGCTACCCGGGAAGCCTTAAGGAACCCTAGAAGCACCAACTGGAGCAAATATGGGGAATTATTGGAGGAAATGTTACCGACGAGGACTATGGAGCCCCTAACGGCCGTTGGGGAGCTGGAGGACATGGTGGCTAGCGTTACTAGCACATGCAACCGATCCTTTCGTGCTGCCTGCCCACTGGCTAAGCCTAGGGGTAGGCAAAAACCGGTATGGTGGTCCAGGGAACTGGGAGCCTATCGTAAGGCTTGTAGGACAGCCTTTAATAGAGCCAAAAATACAAGGGAGGCTCAGGATTGGGACGCCTATAAGGAGAAACTCGTAATTTATAAGAAAGAATTAAGAAAGGCACAAAGGAGGTCTTGGAGAATCTTCTGTGATAAAATGTAAGAGGTATCCGAAACCTCCCGCCTTAGAATGATTCTTTCCAAGAGTACATCTAGTCCCAGTTTTTTAGTAAAACCGGACGGATATTGGACAGCTTCTAGTGGAGAATATCTAGAGCTTCCCTCCGAAACACACTTCCCAGGGAGCTCTAAAGACCTGTTGGTGCGTAGCAATCATCAGGAATCACTGTCAGTAATCCAACAGGATATCGTAACCAGGAAACGGATCCTATGGGCACTGAGGGGTTTTAAACCATTTAAATCGGCTGGTCCGGATCAAATTATACCAGCTGAACTTCTAAACAACTCAGTAATTATTCTTCCCTACCTGGAAGCTATATTCAAAGGGTGTTTGAAGCTGGGCTATATTCCTAGGTACTAGGCGGAGGTCAATGTGGTGTTTATACCGAAAGCGGGGAAAAGCTCACATGTCTATCCTAAAGACCTAAGACCAATAACTCTATCATCCTTTCTTCTGAAAACCTTGAAAAGGCTGCTGGATGTATACATCAGAGATAAAATAGGTGCCAGGAAGTGGGCATCGTCTCAGCATGCGTACACAAAGGGTAGATCTGTGGACACTGCTCTGCACGCCTTGGTGTGTACGATTGAGAAATCGATTAGGTCGAAGGAATGCTGTTTGGTGGCCTTCCTGGATATAGAAGGCGCCTTTAATAATGTGAAAGCGGGGCAATCAAGGAGGGATTGTCATTTTTGGAGGTGGACGTTCCTCTGATAGGGTTAATCAATTATATGCTGGGAAGCAGGATTGTTAGCTCGAGGTTTGGGGACTTCACCATCAAGAGGCGAGTAACTAGCGGAACCTCGCAGGGGGGGGGGGGGTTCTATCCTCTCTTCTCTGGAACATATTGGTAAACGGGTTACTACTACAATTGGAGAGAGAGGGTATTGAAGTTATCGCTTACGGAGATGACGTAGCTTTAGCTGTTACCGGGAAATTCCTGGACACGATTGTAGACGTATTGCAGAATGCGCTTACCATCGTTACGAAATGGGCTGGAAAATGTGGACTTGGTTAAAACTCGTAAAAGACAGAGCTGGTACTCTTCACTAAGAAATACAAAATCCCGGTAGTTGTCCCTCCTACCTTAAATGGCAGGAGAATTGCTTTTACTGACAGAGCTAGATATCTGGGCATTATCTTGGACAGTAAGCTTAGTTGGAAGCCCAACATGTTGGAGAGAATAAACAAAGCTACTATTGCTTTGTACTCCTGTAGGAACGCCATTGGTCATAGATGGGGTCTGAAGCCGGAGCTGGTACACTGGCTCTACACAGCTGTAGTAAGTGAGACCTGTACTCATTTACGGGGTGGGTGTTTGGTGGTCAGCTCTGGACAAGGTAACTTATAAAAGTAAGATTGAAAGAGTGCAAAGAACAGCCTGTATACTTGTTAGCAAGGCATTGAGATCGACACCGACAAGTGCCTTAGAGGTTATGTTGCACCTTCTTCCGGTCGAGATTTTTTGCAAACAGATGGCGGCAAATACGGCTGTACGACTTGCAGCCGTCTCTCAGTGGAGCTGTCTTAGTATAGGACACTCTACTATTGTTAGATCGTTGAAGGATGAGCTGGCGAATCTTGACTACATTAAACCTACTCTACGCTTCGAGAAGCGATTTCGGACCTCCTTCCCTTCAAGAGAATCCTGGTGGGATAGACCGTTATCGGGAACCAAAGCGTTGCAATTCTTCACAGATGGCTCCAAGCTAGATGGCAAAGTAGGAGCTGGATTATTCTGTGACAAATTAAATGTAAACATTTCTATTCGTCTCCCTGATTACTGCAGCGTGTACCAAGCTGAAGTCGTAGCGATTGAGGAGGTCATGATGTGGTTGAAGCATAATGTGTTATCCTCAGACGATATCACAATCTATTTGGACAGTCAAGCGGCGATCCGGTCGTTAGAATCGGTGTCTTTGGCGTCACGGGTGGCGTTGAGTTGTCACTAATCTCTAAATGAAATGGGTGAGCATTTCAATATCCAGGTAGTCTGGGTCCCAGGTCACTCGGGCGTCATGGGGAACTGCAGGGCAGATGAACTTGCTAGGCATGGTACGACTCTCCAGCTGCAACCGGAAAGGGCCAGTTTGGGGAGGCCTATTACAGCGCTGAGACAAGCACTTGGGAAGCAGGCGCTATCCTCAGCGGGGGAAATGTGGTCTAACACCCTCACCTGTAGAGTTGCAAGACAAGTTTGGCCAAAGCTGGACTTGGGGTGCACTAGGGCATTAATATCCTTACGCAGACGTGAATTAAGAACGGTCGTAGGAATTCTCACGGGACACTGCCTTTTTGGAGAACATGCAAGAAGGCTGGGTCTGGAGGCTAATGACTTCTGCAGAAGCTGCTTGGACGAAGAGGAGGAAGAGACGTTGGTCCACTTCCTTTGCTCGTGTCCAGCATTGCAATAGGGGTAAAAGGGGATACATCCTGTGGTATCACAATGGACCGTCACTGGTCTGAGTGTGCGTAAGCAGCCACTCCAACCTAACCTAACCTAACCTACATATAGTATACCACTTTCCAATATATAATTGACCTGAAATTTTGCACACACCTTTGGTTCCCATAACAATAGAATATAGTATACTCAATGTTGTAATATGTTCAAAATGGCGCCGCCCCAATATGGTGGAAAACCTTTTTCTTTACAGCCCCCCTTGATATGGAGATCAACTAAAAGGGCTTGGCGAGTAGAAAATGATAAGGTGAATGACGTCATAATAAATCTAATTTGGCGGACGCCCCAAGATAAAGATTCACCTATTTCTCCACAACCTCCTTGACATGGGTATCAAATGAAAAGGTTTGACGAGCAGAATATGATAAGCTAAACGATGTCAGTCTACATCTAATGTGGCGGACGCCCCAATATGGCGGACTAAATCTCTTTTACCACCCTCTGGACATCAATATCAAATGAAACAATTTGACACACAAACAACAAATTCGCAGTAACTTGCGAAAAAAATCACAACAATAAACGCAGCAAAATTGAACCAAACAAAATTGTCAAATGAATTCAGCGGATTGTGGATTTGTGATTTTCATGCTTGCTGCGAGAACAATCTTATTACATAGGCCGCTACAACCCACACATTTTGCAGCCGCAATATGTTTACACGTAGAAGCTCCACTTATTTTGTCAGCTAGTATGGTATGCAAAAGATTTCACAGAAATTTTTGGGTTTAGAATGAATAACATGGCAAGAATTGGACTTCGTTCGTCTACAAATTGGCTACAATTTGCTGTGAGTTTAAAAAAAATTATTTACTGTTGATTGATAAAGCAACAAACACCCGTCAACCACCTTGCACATATACTTGCCATCTCCCCAAAAATTTCCAATTAAATCGTTACATTTTCATTAAATGAGTACTCATGGATTCCCATGCGTACATTCACCTTTTCTTGATACACAAAATTTACCTAAATTAAAAGCTAAAATGATTTATTACATTTATTGTTTAGCTAGTAAAACGAAATAAAATTTTTTATAATATTTTAATTCTACTGTAGCTAATATTTTAAATTAATGAATAATTTTTGGTTCTTTTTGGGATATTGATATTTCATTGATTTGCTTTTATAATTTATTGGAAAAGGAAATATTTACATTTCTAAATTAATTTATATTGATAAAATGATAAAGTACTTATTGAAAGCCATAAATTATTAATGTTCACATTATTGTTTAGTTATTTAATCGTAATCGAAATAATTGGATTTTATTGTAAATATCTTTCTTAAATTATTTTCATTATAGTAAATTTTGATGAAGAACATTATCAACTTCTTAAAAAAAATGGGGTTGCGCCCACCACAATATTTTCTTTAATAATGTATAACCAAAATCATTACTTTTAACGTATTTTTGATGGGACTGGGTTTGAATATTCCTGCAAGTCGAATTCATCGGTTCACAGTACAATAGTTCTTTATTTTAAAGCATAAGGTTGACCACTACGTTAGATCGATATATCTTTGGCGTATCATTCTAAAAGAAATCTTGTGTCCGTGGCTTGGTACAACTGAAGAGTGAATTAACGATAGCATTGTATTCATATAATTTTCGCTAAATTTAATCGCTAAATTTACACGCAAAAAATTAAAAATCGCAAAATTCCATTAGTTAAATGAAAAAATAAAAATTTACAACGCAGTAACGCTGCACGATTCGATTAAAAATAAAATATTGCATGATGTAAGAAGTGACTGTTCGACAAACAATGTACCCTTGGTTGCCAATACTTTGAAGCCAAAACGTAAGGACAAGAAATTCATTCGTTGTTACAGTTGTAACAAATTTAGACGTTTTGCAACTGAATGTCCCGAAAAACGATCCACAAAGCATTCGAATGCAAATACTTTGTTTCCATTGTTTCTGAGTACCACTGTGGCGTCATAATTGATGATAGACGGTTTGTTCGCGCCAAATTATTTTTAATCAAAGCTCAAAAAGTTATGGAAGAGCAAAAAACTTTCACGGACTCGGTGTGCCAGCGAAATCCAATATTTTCCCCTGAAGTTTTGTTTTTTCCTGGAAATAAAGCAAAAATATATGTATCTGACTAATTGATACCAGTAAATAATACTATTATTATATAAATAAAATTAGCGAGTCAGTTTATAAAATTAATTTAAATACCGAACTATTTATTATTAAAAAATAAAAACGTATGACAGAGTTAAAAGTGAGTTATAAAGGGCTCCAAAGTTATCCCTCATAATAAATAAAAATAGGGAGTAGTAATTATCATCAAACCAAAAGTTACCTCCACAATTGGTGACCCCGACGTGATTGGGGTAACAGGCAGTCGTTACAAGTATTGCATAATCAAGCAAAAATAACACAGACATTCATCACAATTTCAAATAAAAAGGCCACAGAAGAGCCTTTGGTGAATTTTGTAAGGGAGAGAATTTCACCGCGATTAAGAAATATCCTGATTCAGAAACCACAATGTCATTTAGCTTTAAGAAATTTTAATTTTCTGTAAAATTATTCCAACCTGCGGTAAGCGCTGAGGGAGGAATACAATTTTACGACCAGGGAACCCGGCCACACAACAGAGATAAAAAAAACGTGAGTACACCACACCCGTCCAAATTTTTTTAACCCCTTTCTATATTCAGCATGTTCATCTTTAAGCGTCCAGATTTGGTTATGTTATCTAGAAATGGGACATCAGACTCGGATGGAGAGAAGGCGACCTCAATGAGGAAATCTACATGACGCAACCGAAGGGTTAGGCAAGAAACAACAATGTGTGCTGTCTCAAACTCTCAAGGAATTATTGTCATCATCTGGAACATAAAATTGAACGAGATATTGAAGTCGCTTCTAACCAAATCAATGATCAATTCGTGCATTTATTATCAGGTTAGTGGAAGCAATATGTTATTTGTTGCCGTTTATGTGGATGGAAATCGAATCTCAAAGAAAACTTGATGTCGAAATTCAAGATGAAATATTTGGATAAAGCACGTTACGTACTAGGTTTGCAGCTTACACGCGACCACAAACAGTATTGAGCGATCAGGAACAATATAGCAACGAATTGCTGTCTCGTTACAATATGACACAAATATGTATGTTTTGTATCTGGAAATTCAAAATGGAATGCTCTTTCAAAAGCAATAGTTATGGAAAAGTAATAGAAGGAAAAGGACTAAGCCCTACTCAAATTCCAGCAACAAGTGAAACACCAAAGAAAGCAAAAGAAACAAGGGATGGGATGATGCTGATGAATAGGCAAAAGAAACTATTTGTCTCGCAGTTAATGACAATTAACTGACCGATATTAGGAAAGTGTCAGTGAATAGTCTTAAACACGCGGAATACTACTAAAGGCTACTACGAAAGGAACACAAGACAGAGATAATTGATGCATACATTTTGCTGGTTGAAATTGAATGAAAAAGTCACTGTCCTTTAATTACCAGTTTAGAAAAACGACCAAAAAATGAACTGGCGTTTTCAATGGTTCAAGAAAAGGTAACTGTTGAGTCTGAGGGACATTAGCAAACGAGTGAAGTGGTTTGAAGGAATTTTTCTAACATTTACTCTCTCTCTCTCTCTGTCTCTCTCACAAGTTTGCATTAGTTACTTGTTAAATTTGAGAAAAAATAATTGTTTGATATTGATTACATATGGTTTAGGAACAATACACTTGCTCCTTTAATTGTTTTGCAAAACGGTTACACCCTAGACACTGCGATTTAATAAAATCGATTTAGTGAAATTTTCGAGATTTGTCGCAGTGTGTCAACCTTGATTTAGCTAATCCTTTTGTTTTTGTATAGAATACTTAAACTAGTTTAGCTAAATCGGATTTATTAGACCACAGTCTGTCTAGGGTATAAGATGGATTAATTTGAAAATGTACAGTAAAAAATTGAAATTATTAAAATTTTTTAAGGGTATAGTAAAATTCGCTAATACTATAAGTACAAGATTGTTTCTTATAAATAGGAAAAAATTAGGTAACCAGTTAGTAGTTCAGTCGGTGTAGCCTAATGGTATGATTGAAAAATGATTTATTTCTCAGAATGCTCGCATATCGAAACTAAATTGCTGAACTCTTGATAATTTCTCCTCTTCGTAAAATATTTATCAATTTGGAATATCTGGTTTTGTGACGTAAGACAGACGGTTTGTTGGAAAAGCGTGATTCGAGAAGTCGGACAGGACAGTCCTATTTGTTTTAATGTTATCATGAATCGGAAAATATGTTAAAAAAATTGGTACACAATTTAGCTGTTTCTGGCTGCAAATTGTTACGAAATTAATTATTGAGGCCACAAATATTAATAATCCATAATTTAGTAAGCTGGTAAAATTTATTCTATTTGGCATAGAGATTTTACCGGCTATAAGCTATTGGCATAAAATCTATTTGCGAAACGGATATTTATATATCGATACAATATGTAATAAATATGATTATAGATTTAATTGCTCATTCTGATAATTAGTGAATATCATTATACATTTGAAAGCAACAACAAACATTTCTGAAAATATGTAATTTTAAATAGTGCGATTTAAGTTCTCCCATGTTGAATAAAAATTAGTGAATATAAAATTATCGACAGTATTTTATTTATTTTACTGATTAACTACGGTGAAATAAATTACGAAACTACGATGGCAGTACGAAACTATGTATTATGTCTTCACTCTACTCCAGTAGGTACTAAAAGTAAAATTATAAATAATAATTAAATTCTCTGTCTTGACATTAACACAAAAAAAGTGGTCTAATTTGAGACTTAAATATAATTACACTGCTAAGGAGTGAAACTTTACCCCAATACTGTAACTTTCGCAAAATCATTTGTCCTAATTTTTCACTACATAGTAGAATTCTCAAATTATGATCGTAAATAGGATGATTAATTATAGTGCTAAAAAAAACCTGTTAAATAATGATCATAATTTGTTTTATGCTCCAATTAATTATTGCGTCAAGACATAGCCCGTAATCAGTTTATGCTATAAGAGTACCAAAAGATAATGAAATTTATTATAATAATAATAAAACAAAACCTTTAAAAATTGCGTTCCAAATACAACTGTCAATTTGTTAATTCTAATTCCGATTTTAATAATATTAAAAATAACATAAAATAAATAAATAAATAACTTCAGAAATATTACTCTTACCACTCAAATTGTACTGTAATAGGCAGCTACAATATAGAAACCGTTTTTATCTGCAAACTTTATAATCGTACCCAGTTTTTTTTTATTCTTTTTATTTTATTAATGGATACATGTTTTATGTAATTTATGTTTATGTGAAAATGTTTTATGTACATTAACGCGAACGAATAAAAATTATTAGTTCTCTGAAACTCATTATTTTCACCATAACGTCAAATCAGTAAATTTCTAACAAGTGTACGTATGTATGTACATTGTAATTTATAATGTTGTAAATAAAAACATATTTACGAAAAATATGCAAATTAGTTCCGGCTATATATATTTCAGTTTACATTTATTATGGATGTGCGTGTAATGTTTAATGATATAATATACGATTTTGTAATTTAATGGATTTTTATAACTTATTTTAACCACTAACATTAAAAGTTATAGAATACATTTGGGACCTAAAGAAATTATTTAGTTTTGAATGTGCCGGATCCTCAAAAGTTTAGCAGAATATGTTCTGAAAATTTTTAGAAACTCATCAGTGTGTTGAATCTAAAATTAGCAAATATCGGACATTTAAATAATTCAGAATTTATGCCTTATACAAATAAAAAACCACCCATCGAAAAATTTCTAAACAAGCATAGCCCAGTCAACAGGTGGAACATAATGTATTCATTGAAACTCACCAGCCCCCTACTCCTATTTAGGGAGACAAAGTAGCATTTTGGGTAATAACTTTTTCTATTGATTTTACGAAATATTATCTTAAAAAAACAATCTTACAAAGTGAAAAACCATTATGATAAGATTTTTAATATCATAATTTTCTATGTTTCACTTTGTTTGAGTGCTACAAAAGAAACACTTTGAAAATAGTGCAAAGTAATATTTTAAATTAACAAGCAATTATTTTGTTAAAGTATCATTAGTATAGGAGATTTAGCAGAATGAATTTCGATCTGATGATGAGGATTACGAAAGATTTATTTTTCTTGATACAATAATAATATTCTGATACTACAAAATGTTATAGTCTGATGATATGATTGAGAAGACATTTTTATAATCCTTGTCATCAGATCAAAATTGAAATTGCAAACTCATAATAATTTCACCTTATTTGTAAAAACATAATTTTCTGGCCCTATTACTCGGAATCTTATAATATTTTAATTATTTTTGGGACGTTTTTACATTAATTTGTAGTACATACACAGCACAGTTAATAAATGTAACTGATTAAATTATGTTTATTTAAAGTAAAACGAGTTAAACTAAAAATTTAAAAAAATATTTTTTAACCCTGGCTAAATTCGACCCGAAATTTTTTAAACAACCGATTACTTATTTTTCCGAGTCTAGACAAGAAAATCAAGAATTAAAAATGCAATTCAATGGATGCAGCACCATATACAACTTTTTGAAGCAGTTGTATATGGTGCTAAAAAACCTTAAACATAATCTAAAGATGGACTACCAAACTGGTCATGAAGTTTCGATTGAAGTAGAAGCCCTAAACCAGGAAAACAACAACAAGATTTAGAAAGAGAGACCAATTGTATAATGAAAAAGTCAAAAAGGGCTTTAAAAAAGCAAAAAACACAGGAAGTAACTTCTTCCAGTAAAAGGAAAGCTGAGTCGTCTCCAGAAATGAACACTAGTGTGAACATATCGGGAGCAAAGGAAAACCAATTATCAACTATCAGCAAGACCAAGAAAGAAAAACCACCACCACCAATCAATATCACACATGTCGGTAAATTTAGCGATATTCAAGCGCTAATGAAAGAAGTGACAGAAAAGGAGTATAAGCTTGTGTCGCTAGACAACAACGTCTGGAGGGTAAATATGCCTGATTCAGACGGTTATTGAAAACTTTCAACTGTATTGAATGATAAAGGTCTCCAATGGTATACATATGAAGACCAAAATACTAGACCCATTAGAGTAGTTGCTTCATCAAACATGCACACCAGATGAGATAATTGAAGACCTCAAAATAAAAAATTTAACGATCTTAGAGGTAGTTAATATGTGTAAAACTGAAAGAAAGTCTACCGGCAAAGGAGGGATTATTGTTAATAAAATAAAGTTACCACTATTCACTCTGACCTTTGCAAACTCAGAGAAAATTGAGAACATATTCAACATAAGGAACATCTTGGGAATGGTTGTCCGAATGGAGCCATTGAAAAAGGCAACAGGGATCATACCACAAATAGTGCAATCGTGAAATCAAATGCGTAAAATGTGCGGGAAAGCATTACACTAAAGAATCCGTGATAGATAAGACCACTCCAGAAAAATGTGGTAACTGCCAAGGAACCCATCCTGCTAGCTATAGAGGGTGTGAAGTAGCCAAAACACTGCAAAACATGCGAAATAGGACAAACAAAAACCAGCCAAAGAGAGCAAAGAAAGAAAAAGAAATCCTGACAAAAACTGTCACTATTTTCCATAGTCCGAAAGTGGCAGAGGGATTCTCATATGCATGGGGATTAATTGAGTTGTTAGATGGGGAATTATTTAAGAGTTTATTTGAAGTTAGGTTAAGGATTGATTTGAAAGTCGAATTGGAGATGATTTGGTGATCGATTTGGTAGTTTGGTTGGCGGTTAATTTTGTGATTGTGATTGAGATGGAGGACGAATGTGAAGTTTCTGACAAATTCCGACAAATTGAAAAACAAATATGTACACAAAATTTGTCGAAATAACGAAAAAATGTATATGTATCGGTAAAACAGTCGGCAAAAGCAATTTTAGATTTCAATGGTACTTAAAAAAGTATTTTAATAAATGTAATGATAAGATTATCTTTGAGTACCAGAATGGACTAAAAAAAAATTTCAAAAATGAATTTATAATTAAAAAAAATATATGATCAATTTATATAAAACACAGTTTTCTCATGGACCAGGCATACCTGATTAGTTAGGTAACGGCATGCTCTACAAAATAAAATTAGCCCCATTTCCATACGATGGGGTTAGACCTTTTGTTATTGACTTGGTACTTGAGCGATTTTTATGAAATTAATCAAAATTAGGGGTTCACTTTAACGCGGATTGGCCAGCTCACAGAGATTTCGCAAGGATAAGGCATACCTGATTAGTTAGGTAAAGGCATGCTCTACAAAATAAAATTAGCCCCATTTCCATACGATGGGGTTAGACCTTTTGTTATTGACTTGGTACTTGAGCGATTTTTATGAAATTAATCAAAATTAGGGGTTCACTTTAACGAGAATTGGCCAGCTCACAGAGATTTCGCAAGGATAAGGCATACCTGATTAGTTAGGTAAAGGCATGCTCTACAAAATAAAATTAGCCCCATTTCCATACGATGGGGTTAGACCTTTTGTTATTGACTTGGTACTTGAGCGATTTTTATGAAATTAATCAAAATTAGGGGTTCACTTTAACGCGGATTGGCCAGCTCACAGAGATTTCGCAAGGATAAGGCATACCTGATTAATTAGGTAAAGGCATGCTCTACAAAATAAAATTAGCCCCATTTCCATACGATGGGGTTAGACCTTTTGTTATTGACTTGGTACTTGAGCGATTTTTATGAAATTAATCAAAATTAGGGGTTCACTTTAACGAGAATTGGCCAGCTCACAGAGATTTCGCAAGGATAAGGCATACCTGATTAGTTAGGTAAAGGCATGCTCTACAAAATAAAATTAGCCCCATTTCCATACGATGGGGTTAGACCTTTTGTTATTGACTTGGTACTTGAGCGATTTTTATGAAATTAATCAAAATTAGGGGTTCACTTTAACGCGGATTGGCCAGCTCACAGAGATTTCGCAAGGACAAGGCATACCTGATTAGTTAGGTAAAGGCATGCTCTACAAAGTAAAATTAGCCCCATTTCCATACGATGGGGTTAGACCTTTTGTTATTGACTTGGTACTTAAACGATTTTTATGAAATTAATCTAAATTAGGGGTTCACTTTAACGCGAATTGGCCAGCTCACAGAAATTTCGCAAGGACAAGGCATACCTGATTAGTTAGGTAAAGGCATACTCTAAAAAACAAAATAGGCCCCATTTCTATACGATGGGGTTAGACCTTTTGTTATTCACTTGGTACTTAAGCGATTTTTATGAAATTAATCAAAATTAGGGGTTCACTTTAACGCGGATTGGCCAGCTCACAGAGATTTCGCAAGAACAAGGCATACCTGATTAGTTAGGTAAAGGCATGCTCTACAAAATAAAATAAGCCCCATTTCCATACGATGGGGTTAGACCTTTTGTTATTGACTTGGTACTTAAGCGATTTTTATGAAATTAATCAAAATTAGGGGTTCACTTTAACGCAGATTGGCCAGCTCACAGAGATTTCGCAAGAACAAGGCATACCTGATTAGTTAGGTAAAGGCATGCTCTATAAAACAAAATAGGCCCCATTTCCATACGATGGGGTTAGACCTTTTGTTATTGACTTGGTACTTAAGCGATTTTTATGAAATTAATCAAAATTAGAGGTTCACTTTAACGCAGATTGGCCAGCTCACAGAGATTTCGCAAGAACAAGGCATACCTGATTAGTTAGGTAAAGGCATGCTCTACAAAATAAAATAAGCCCCATTTCCATACGATGGGGTTAGACCTTTTGTTATTGACTTGGTACTTAAGCGATTTTTATGAAATTAATCAAAATTAGGGGTTCACTTTAACGCAGATTGGCCAGCTCACAGAGATTTCGCAAGAACAAGGCATACCTGATTAGTTAGGTAAAGGCATGCTCTATAAAACAAAATAGGCCCCATTTCCATACGATGGGGTTAGACCTTTTGTTATTGACTTGGTACTTAAGCGATTTTTATGAAATTAATCAAAATTAGGGGTTCACTTTAACGCAGATTGGCCAGCTCACAGAGATTTCGCAAGAACAAGGCATACCTGATTAGTTAGGTAAAGGCATGCTCTACAAAATAAAATAAGCCCCATTTCCATACGATGGGGTTAGACCTTTTGTTATTGACTTGGTACTTAAGCGATTTTTATGAAATTAATCAAAATTAGATGGTGAGAGGCGAGGGGACTTACATAAAATAAGCACCCCGATGGTGAGAGTTTAGGGGACTTACCTAAAACAAGCACCTCGATGGTGAAACACGAGGGGACTTACCTAAAACAAGCACCCCGATGGTGAGAGGCGAGGGGACTCACCTAAAACAAGCAACCCGATGGTGAGAGGCGAGGGGACCCACCTAAAACAAGCACCCCAATGGTAAGAGGTGAGGGGACTTACCTAGAATAAGCACCCCGATGGTTAGGGGAGAGGGACTTACCTAAAACAAGCAACCCGATGGTGAGAGGCAAGGGGACCCACATAAAATACTCACATACTCACATAAAATAAGCATCCCGATTGTGAGAGACGAGGGGACTCACATAAAATAAGCACCCCGATGGTGAGAGACGAGAGGACTTACCTAAAACAAGCACCCCGATAGTGAGAGGCGAGGGGACTCACATAAAATAAGCCTACCCCGTTGGTGAGAGGCGAGGGGACTCACATAAAATAAGCACCAGGATGGTGAGAGGCGAGGGGACCCACCTTAAACAAGCACCCCAATGGTAAGAGGTGAGGGGCTTACCTAGAATATTCTAGATAAGTACCCTCACCTCTTACCATTGGGGTGCTTGTTTTAGGTGGGTCCCCTTGCCTCTCACCATCCTGGTGCTTATTTTATGTGAGTCCCCTCGCCTCTCACCATCGGGGTAGGCTTATTTTATGTGAGTCCCCTCGCCTCTCACTATCGGGGTGCTTGTTTTAGGTAAGTCCTCTCGTCTCTCACCATCGGGGTGCTTATTTTATGTGAGTCCCCTCGTCTCTCACAATCGGGATGCTTATTTTATGTGAGTATGTGAGTATTTTATGTGGGTCCCCTTGCCTCTCACCATCGGGTTGCTTGTTTTAGGTAAGTCCCTCTCCCCTAACCATCGGGGTGCTTATTCTAGGTAAGTCCCCTCACCTCTTACCATTGGGGTGCTTGTTTTAGGTGGGTCCCCTCGCCTCTCACCATCGGGTTGCTTGTTTTAGGTGAGTCCCCTCGCCTCTCACCATCGGGGTGCTTGTTTTAGGTAAGTCCCCTCGTGTTTCACCATCGAGGTGCTTGTTTTAGGTAAGTCCCCTAAACTCTCACCATCGGGGTGCTTATTTTATGTAAGTCCCCTCGCCTCTCACCATCTAATTTTGATTAATTTCATAAAAATCGCTTAAGTACCAAGTCAATAACAAAAGGTCTAACCCCATCGTATGGAAATGGGGCTAATTTTACTTTGTAGAGCATGCCTTTACCTAACTAATCAGGTATGCCTTGTCCTTGCGAAATTTCTGTGAGCTGCCCAATCCGCGTTAAAGTGAACCCCTAATTTTGATTAATTTCATAAAAATCGCTTAAGTACCAAGTCAATAACAAAAGGTCTAACCCCATCGTATGGAAATGGGGCTAATTTTATTTTGTAGAGCATGCCCTTGCCTAAATAATTAGCTATGCCTTGTCCTTGCGAAATCCCTGTGAGCTGGCCAATCCGCGTTAAAGTGAACCCCTAATTTAGATTAATTTCATAAAAATCGTTTAAGTACCAAGTCAATAACAAAAGGTCTAACCCCATCGTATGGAAATGGGGCTAATTTTATTTTGTAGAGCATGCCCTTGCCTAAATAATCAGGTATGCTTTGTCCTTGCGAAATCCCTGTGAGCTGGCCAATCCGCGTTAAAGTGAACCCCTAATTTAGATTAATTTCATAAAAATCGTTTAAGTACCAAGTCAATAACAAAAGGTCTAACCCCATTGTATGGAAATGGGGCTAATTTTACTTTGTAGAGCATGCCTTTGCCTAACTAATCAGGTATGCCTTGTCCTTGCGAAATCTCTGTGAGCTGGCCAATTCGCGTTAAAGTGAACCCCTAATTTTGATTAATTTCATAAAAATCGTTTAAGTACCAAGTCAATAACAAAAGGTCTAACCCCATCGTATGGAAATGGAGCTAATTTTATTTTGTAGAGCATGCCCTTGCCTAAATAATCAGGTATGCCTTGTCCTTGCGAAGTCCCTGTGAGCTGGCCAATCCGCGTTAAAGTGAACCCCTAATTTTGATTAATTTCATAAAAATCGCTTAAGTACCAAGTCAATAACAAAAGGTCTAACCCCATCGTATGGAAATGGGGCTAATTTTACTTTGTAGAGCATGCCTTTACCCAACTAATCAGGTATGCCTTGTCCTTGCAAAATCTCTCTGAGCTGGCCAATCCGCGTTAAAGTGAACCCCTAATTTAGATTAATTTCATAAAAATCGTTTAAGTACCAAGTCAATAACAAAAGGTCTAACCCCATTGTATGGAAATGGGGCTAATTTTACTTTGTAGAGCATGCCTTTGCCTAACTAATCAGGTATGCCTTGTCCTTGCGAAATCTCTGTGAGCTGGCCAATTCGCGTTAAAGTGAACCCCTAATTTTGATTAATTTCATAAAAATCGTTTAAGTACCAAGTCAATAACAAAAGGTCTAACCCCATCGTATGGAAATGGAGCTAATTTTATTTTGTAGAGCATGCCCTTGCCTAAATAATCAGGTATGCCTTGTCCTTGCGAAGTCCCTGTGAGCTGGCCAATCCGCGTTAAAGTGAACCCCTAATTTTGATTAATTTCATAAAAATCGCTTAAGTACCAAGTCAATAACAAAAGGTCTAACCCCATCGTATGGAAATGGGGCTAATTTTACTTTGTAGAGCATGCCTTTACCCAACTAATCAGGTATGCCTTGTCCTTGCAAAATCTCTCTGAGCTGGCCAATTCGCGTTAAAGTGAACCCCTAATTTAGATTAATTTCATAAAAATCGTTTAAGTACCAAGTCAATAACAAAAGGTCTAACCCCATCGTATGGAAATGGGGCTAATTTTATTTTGTAGAGCATGCCCTTGCCTAAATAATCAGGTATGTCTTGTCCTTGCGAAATCTCTGTGAGCTGGAAAATCATCGATACAGTTTACAACTATGATTTGTAATACAAATTTTTTCTACCAATTCCGTTGGTTTTACTGATTATTATTAAATTTTTGAGTCAATTTATTTACTTACCATTTGTTTTATTAGCATAGCGAGGCTTCTTTGCAGTATATTGAAACCTTACATATTTTAATCACACACTTCGATTTACCATATTATTTTAGTGAAATAACTATTTTTTTGTCTACTGTAAAAAAAATTTACCAATACATATACAGTTTTTGTTATTTGTCGGAAACTACACATTCGTGATGGAGGTAGATTTGTATATTTAGTTGGAGGTTAAATTGAAGATTGATTTAACAGATTCATTTCTGGATTGATTTGGGAGTTGAATTAAAGAAGACCGAAGATCACCTCAAGAGTTTATCGGACTCAGGGACTTTCAAAACATCGAGAAAGAGGTTTTGGACCAACCATATTAATGGTCATTTTTGACATGATTTCAATATTTTGGAATTTTTAGACCGAAGTAATTTCACCTGCTACTACACAGAAATGTCTGTTTGTTTTTGACTTTGATATAGATCATGTGTATGTGTTGGATTTAAATGAGGAAACAAATAAACGAAAACAAATTGTATCATATATGGTATGTATGAAAGAAATCTTCATTAAGGGTTTTAAGAACAAAAAAGACAAAATATTCAAAAGTCATTTTTAGTGGGTACAGAAGTCACTATAGGAGAAATAATTATTACCCTGTATATGAATTTTCCGTATTTTATGTTATACGTACAGTTTTGCCGACATAATATTAATTGTTATTAAATCCTAATACACATTCAAAATTCCGAAAAAATATGCTTCGTACCTACATACATATACCTATATTGTACTCGTATTTCATTATTTTTCCATTTTTGGATTAATAATTTTTCATATAGTCTAATTTGAAAAGCAATTATATTTAAATATTTTAACAAAATAGTTAACATTTCATGTTGTGGTTATATTAACGAAACCATACCAAATCCGAAAATATAACAATCAACTAATTACTATTTTTCATTGGTTAACTTTCATTCACGAAAACTTTCATTCACAACATAATAAATTGTAAACAGTATTCATATATTGTTTGAAACATAATTTATACCAATTACAAAAGGATAAAAATCCACTTAAGTTATTTTCGAAAAATTCGTTGAAAAATGAAAAGTTGCTACGGAAAATTACACAGCTTTTGAATATAAATACTACTCGTACTTGAAAATGTATGATTTCATGTTTTTTGTTATTTAATATGTACTACTCGTATAACGTACCTATGTATGTATGCCCAGTAAAATATGTAATAGTAATAAATGGCGCAGGTTAGTTGTTTTAGGTGAAGTGTTCTGTTTTTAGTTTCCAAAAAATCGGAAATATGTGCCTAAAATATATAACTAAAATTGCCAAATAAGTGGTGAAATTTTGCAAAATAAGCAAAAACTAGATCTTATCACCCATTTATGACATTTAGTTCATTGGTGCACAAATGCATGTGTTACTCCTTTTTTTGTTTTATAAAAAATCTATAAGAATTTTCCTAGAATTGAACAAGCAGGATATTTTCCTGTTATGTTAGACAGTAGATAAACAAATTTGTTTTTTGGTTTAGTATTACAGGTGGTGAGAATTTTTTTTTTTTTTGGTAGAAAAAAGCCTTTAAGTTTCAAAAAAAAATTTAAAAATTTTTAATATTAAGCCTTTAAGTCTTGCGGAGATATTGGATGCTCTGGAAAACCTTCCAGATGATATTCCATTGCCAAGCGATGTTTATTTTGAACCGTCGAACTTTCATTTTGACACGGATGAAGATTCTGGCGAAGAAACAGAAAACGATTCCAATTCATCTACAAAAAATCAGCTTTTGGCAGGAGTGGAACTAAATTTTGATGATAATGAACACGGCAAAAAAAATGTGACATATCTACGAATTTGCTACAAAAAGAATTACGCAAAAGTGAAAATTTTTCAAGCGGCATTTTTTTACCAATATAAAAAGTGGAAAAGCCCAAAAAGGTGCTCACTTAGTCTAGTTTTTATTTGTACCGCTAACTTTCGTAGAATCAATCCTAAACGATACTGTAAATTAGGGTGCAACAAAAAGAAACAAAATTATAAATATCGAACCCGATGATTTTTATGCAATTTTACAGGGTAATGATTTTGTCTGGGTACAACATAATTCCGAAGTCACTGTTACGAAAATTTATTGTTGGTCAAGGTATCGACTTATCCTCCGAGGATAAGGGACCATGATTCCGTTATCAGAACACGAATTTAGAGGTCCGGTGCGATATCAATGGCGGGCTAAGCTCAGGGTAGGGCGTGGGGTTTCCGGACATAAAATTCGTGATAAAATTGACCGCACAGACAGCAGAAAACGGAATTGGAATAAAGAGGCTAAATGATGCCCTACTGAGCGCCGAGAAGAGGAACCGCCACAATCAACACCACCGGGTGGAAGTGGCTTGTATCCTCGTTCCCCCGCTCAACGTCCAAGGGACAACGAGGAGGAACGGTCCAGCACAGTCACAACGCTAGCGCCGGAATCCGCTGGAGCATCCCTCCCTAATGTAGCCGGACAACAAATTATAAGAGACACATTTTTGGCCGAAGCCACGAGGACGAAGCGCTAAAAAAGTAGAAAAAAAAGAAAATACAATATAAATTTAACAATAATATCAGAAAGTGAGGCCAGGGAATCATATCGAACGCACCATGGCGAAATGGGCTATTCCCCTACCTCCGCTCCTCTCCATACGTATCGCCAAACCAGTTGACCATACCTCATTCCTCAGCTCATCCCTCAGTAAATAAAACTTTCTTAATTAAATTTCAACACCATTTTTAGGATAAACATAATTAATTTTATTTACAAATTCCATATCCAAAAAAAAATCACAAAAAAAAACAACACGGGCAGAGTATGTCTTGCGGGACGGAATTAAACACCTCTCTAATATTATGAGGGCAATTAACAACAACAAAAAAATACAAACAACGAAATATGGTATATATAATAATAGCAAAGACCTGGAAAAACCCAACAAAAAAAAAAAATATTCAAACTTACATTTTGGTTCCGGATCCTCTTCAAAGCGCTTTGTTGGAAAGCGGCACCTGTATGGACAAAAAAAATATATTCTGATTTAAATATCCCCTTAAGGGGTGTCTGGAATTTTGTTGTTGGGGTTCCCTTACAACGATGGTTCCATTAATGGTAATTTTTTTTTTTGTTTTTTGTTTTGTTACAGGGACACTTTCAACCGTCAGTCAATTCCTCGCACAACATGGACGTCCTTGTTGGCGTGCTTCGTCACGGCTTTGGGGTGTTCGTCAGGGCTTTGGGGTGCTTCGTCAGGGCTTTGGGGTGCTTCGTCACTCCTTCTTGTTAAGACGATTTTTTGTTTGTTTTTGCCTTATCCTATTAAGGCGGGTCTTGAACCCCCAACATAATGGATTATTGTCTTTTATATAAAATACGGTTCATGTACCGTAATGTCCTTTTTTGGTGTTGGTAATTTTTTTATTGAAACTTTTTTTTTTTATCAATATTTTATCACCTGTAAATTTACGCTATTAACACAACGTATTAGTTTTCCCGTTATATTTTTTTTTTGCACTTAGGTTTACCTTAAGGTTCTTGACACTGTTATTCATTACTAATGGACTATTCTCCGGTAATCGGGAGGGAACTATTTTATTTAGCCCTTTTTATTATTCTTTTTTTTTTACAACGTTCAATACACAACTTTTTCGTTCTGTCTTCCTTTATTTTTTTCGCTTTTTCAAAAATTTTCCAAACCTCCCTGTGTTTTGGTTCGCCGATCCTTATGCTACTTGCTATCCACTCGTTGGAAAAAAAAACCAACCGGGAATTTTTCCAACACCACGTAACGCATCAACCATTTTAATGTATTGTTTTTTGAAATATGCACCAATTGGAATGAACATTTCTATCGACGAAGCCATGGTTCCATACTACGGCAAGCATCCATGCAAGGAGTTCATAAGAAACAAACCCGTCCGATTCTCCTTCTACAAGGGTCGTATAATCAGGGGCGTGATATAACATATGACTTAGGAGGATCTATCGTAGTAGATTTTGCAAAAAAAATTAAAGATCGTTTTCAAGATCTTTCATTTTCATTTTTCTTCCATAAATTTTTTACTGGCCTGAATTTAATAAATACACTTGGAAAACAATGTTTCGAGTAAATCGGTTAAAAAATATATGAATTGAAAGGCATAGGGCTTCTGCGAAAGCCACAAATGATCAACAGAATTAATTAATTTTAATAAAATGGAAGAATAATAAAATTGTTTCTCTCTTTGTTCGCCGATATATCGCCGTCAGAAAAGAAAACGATCGACAAATGCAAGTTCTCAAGGAAATCGAGTGATATCCACTGATGTCTCGACGATCGCGCCACCGAATATAATTTAGTGAAATTGAATTCAAACATCAGTCTATCATTAACCATATCAATTATGATCCGTAATCATTCTAAATTGTCTATAGCCCACGACTGAACAAAGAATGCAGCAGAACAATCTGTGCTAAGAATGAAAGGATATAGCTGTGGAAAGAGAAGAATTGATTCAATGACAAGAGGGGAGTTGAGGCCATAGTTCGTGTAATGGCCCTACCAGCAATAATTTGTAGATAATCAAGTTTAATAATTTAAGCCCAGACCAAGAAAGCATAAGATAATATTGGTAGAATCAACGATTTATACATAAAACACATCATTTTGGGAGTTAAGTACCAGGTTTTCCCAAAGGCTCGTCTACACTGCTAAAAGATGCTACACGATTTTTGAATTTTATGCTCAAGGCGAAATTTCCAGGAAAGTTTACACTCCAAGAAGACACCTAAATGCTTAATTTGTTTGGATCTGTTAATCGGCTTCCCGAAAAGAAAGGGCACAGTTAGGCCGTCAATATTTCGATGCCTGGTTAATATAACCAAATCAGTTTTAGAAGGATTGACGTGTAAATCCTTTCCACCACACCCGCGTTAAGTCGTATAACACATTCAGGTTCTTTTCAGTGACAGTAATAACAAGATCGTCAGCGTAGCTTTGAGCAATAAATCTTGACCGCTGAAGTTTCACAAGTAGATCGTCTATCAACAAATGCCAGACCAAGGGTGAGCGCACACCTCCCTGAGGACAACCTTTTGCAACTTTCATCAACATTGAAGATTATCCAAGTCAACCTCAATTAAGCAAGATTTGAGCATAGAATCAATCCATCTAACAATAGTGGGATCAATACCGAAATTAGAACAGGCGTTAGTAATTGACGAAAACGATGTACTATCAAAGGTTCCCGCCATGTCCAGGAAAGTATCCACAAGAAACTCTTTATTATTGAGGGATCTTTCGATCCTATTAACAAGTTCATGTAGAGCCGTTTCACAGGACTTACCTACTCTATATTTATTTATTTATTTATTTATTTATTACCAACTTATATATAACTGGTTACAACATCACTTAAATAAGAAATTTAATAAAATTATATAATGTAAAGATTACAAAGATTACCAATAATTCAAAAGAAGCTTCGACATCAATTCCTTAAATGCATTTCTAGACAGATTAAAGTCAAAAGCCGGCCGTATTTTATTAAAGGAAGCAGAAGAATGATAAAACGGCTCACATTTACCGTAGTTTTGCCTACAAAACGGCAACTTAATTTGGAAATCTTTATCGCGCAGCACACGTAATGGAGTATATATATGAAGCAAACTCAAAATTTCCGAACAATCGATTTTAGACACCAATAAATCTCGAACAAACATTGCGCTAATTTCAATTCTACGAATAAATAGCGGCTCTAATAGCTATAAGCATGTTGTATGTTACTAAGTAGAGAATTAGATAAATAATTATCTCTAATACATCTGTCGACAATCCTCCCTAACGCTTTACGAAATATTGAGGACGGACTGATGGGCCGAAATGCTTTAGGATCAGTGTAATCTGATTTGCCAGCCTTCGGTAAAAAAATAACGTTTGAACAATGCGAAAAGCTACGCACGCTTTAAAAAGGTGGAGCAGGTGGTGCTTAATAATATACAAATCATGATGTAATTCAGCCGGAAAAATTCTATCAGGACCACCTGATTTGTACGATTTAAAGGAGAAAACACTCTAACGCAGAACTTCGAATTTAATTAACCGATTCGCTAATTCCCAGTCGGGAGCATCATTGCAATTCTTATTGGTTTGAAAGTGGGCAAAATCAGAGTTAACGATGGCACACTCTGGACAATAAGCAAAAAGAAGTAACTCGTACGCTCCTTTTTTTGATTAAGTAAACTTGACATTCGATAGACCAAGAGCATCAAGTCTACAGGTGTCATTTTTAGCTAATGCTCTGTTAAGTCTAGCGACCACAGAACGACTATTCATTTTCTCACAGAAGTTTGTTCATGCGATTCTGTGAGTTTTGCTTTATTCTTCAGTTTTCTAGTGTGTCTCCTTTATTTTTTAAGTGCAGACCACCAGAAGGGTCTATTATCCCCTATCTTTTGTTTGGTAATAAGTGGAGACGAATTTTTAAAAGCCGTCGAGAATGCTTTTGTCAGCTTGGAAGCTGTAGCGTTTCGTACGGTAGGGTACGAGGCTAAGAGCAGAGTGGGAGAGGGTGCCAGCTGGGAATCAATCAGCGATTGTTTTGGTTGGGTAAGAAACGTTATTATTATTTAAGCCCTTGCCTATAAAATGTAAGTACCCAACCGATTTAATTTTAAATTTATTCAATCCCTCCAACTGACTGATCGTTTGATGTCAACATGCGTCGTTGTTGTTGCTTCAATATAATTATTTTAAAAAAAATATTTACGACCTAAAAATAAATAAAATTGGTAATGCGCCTGACTTTTTTTTATTTTTCATGATCTGATTTTGAGTGAAAAATGGGCTACTGTCCATCAGATAGCTGAATAAAAGTCATGAATTTCATCAAAGAGGGCAGCAATGGCAGTAAATGGTATCATCAGTGATGGGCAATTTTGGTTAAGGTAGCGAGCAGCGAACGACGACGGAGACAGTGAAGTTGGGACAACCAACTGGTGAGGTCGAGATAAGGACCTAAAAAAATAAATAATTTCTATTTTTGATTTTTTTTTTTTTTTTGGTAAATTAAGCGAGTTATGGCGTTAAATGTACTAGCCATACTCGCATGGTAATTGTTTTAAGTTTTGCCAAATTAGAAAAACAATGTCAATAGATAAAAATAATAAAAGATTATGTTTGTTGGCTCACATTTTTTTTTGTGTTGTATAAATTAATAAACTTCTCGTGTGAGTGAGATTTCATTTTTATGAAATCAAAATTTTAATGTACTTAATAAAATCTAAAAAAAAATAAAAATAATACTTGGTGCAATATACATATGCTATGGTGTTTGTCATTTTGGGAATTCACCTAAACCCCGTTAAACTGTGTTTTTTTATTTGTTCGTTTGTGCGGGGTGTAATTGTTGGCAGTGTGTCATCAGTGCAACATAAAAAAAAAGTGAAACGGCCATTTGTTAAAACAGAAAAAAATCGTAAAAATACAAAAAAAAGGTAAAAGAGGCCATAGTGGAAAATTAAAATAAAATAAAAATAAACAAAAGAACCAAAAGTGAAAACAGTTAGTGAAAATAACGCTAAAAAAAGATAATATAATAAACGAAAGCAGGAGCTGGGTGAAGAACGAGTCGATGGTGCCGTGGTAACTGGAGGAGCAATCAGAAAGGAAATACACAAGAACCAAGCGGAAAACGGTGAGTCATCCTTCACTTCCTTCCATTTTTTGTTTTTGTTATTATTATTTATTCATTTATTTTGTTTTGTGGTCGCAATTTTGCTCCTTGTTTTTTCCCCATTTCGTTTGACCCAACTCAAAAGAAAGCGTGGTCATCCTAAGCGGTAGGTTATCACTGCAAGTAACCCCTCCCGAGTCCACCTGCTCATCAAACTTAGTCCGGGAAAATTACGTGCCGGTAGACTGGCGCCCAATTTGTGTTTTTTCACTTTTGTCTACCAACTACCGCTATAGTGTGTGTGGCACGTTACAAAGCTTGTATCTCAATGTCCATAACCGAGCGAATATCCGTAGCAGGGTGAATTAGGGTAATTAAGGAATTTATCTATAGATCTATTTGATGGACATACATCGAAATAACGCATGATCATACAGGGGAAAAAAATGAATATGGCGATAATTTTGCGGATGCTAGATTTAATTGTTTCCAACGCAAGGCCCTTGGCAAAAATAAATTACAGCCAAATGGACAAATTAGAGTTTCGCCGACGGTTAGAAAGGGCTTTACTAATTCGTCATAAGAAATTTACAAACAATAGACAAATCAACCAAACAGCCAGGATGTTTATCAAAAGGAGCACGTTTACGTTGTAAACAAAATAACGCACAAACAAACAAACACACTACAAGTGCGATATATGCAATTTTGCAATGCACACAAAATGTTCATCAACTTATTGGCCTATTGCAAAAACAGGACTTTATCACTAATGGATTAAGAGGATTTGTATTACATCATTAAAAAAAGTATCTACCATATGATTTTGGTTATAAAGCTGGATAAACTAATTCTCCTGGGTTATAAAGTACTGGAGACGTAGTCCAATGGTTCCATATTCATATGCTTCAAAATTTGGACTTGTGAACGGTACCTACCTAAACTAAAGATTGAAAGATTTTGATGAAACTAAAAGATTCTCGCTTTTAAAATGGGCTAGAGTTCCATTTGCTATCTTATAGTCTCAGGAATTTGAAAGTCAGTGAAGAAATTCAGTTGAAAATTTTCTTTTGGTCAAACTTATTTTGTAACATAATTGCACGAAGGAACAAAATAATTATTTTATATTACAGATTTAAAATTTCTGTAAAATAATTCCAGGGTTAAAGTTAAAGTCTTAACTTATAAGGAGCCAATACTAGAGGGTTAATGTTAAAGTCTTAACTTATAAGGAGCCAATACTAGAGGTAACGCTAAGTTGGTCGGCTTTACTAGTACCAAGATACTTTGAGAATTTCATTTTTTTAACAATAACCATAGTGTCTATAGTTGTAAGTCCAAATATCGATGCAGGTATTGCAATAGAAAACATCATAGTTTAATCCACGAGAATCAAGCAACAAGCCCCGATTTGAAGGGAATAGGAGCAACAACAAATGGTTCCACAAAGGGGTTAGTATCGTTAGTTCTAAATCCATGGAATAGAGATAAACCACACAAACAAATTGAAGCTTTTATTTTCCCAAAACTAACAGCTAAACTGTCGCCAGTTTCGCAATATATAGCAGATCCATAATTTTATAACGATATTTTCTTCGAAATCCTTTCGGAAGAAAAATTAATTGCCGAGAAGCTATACATTCAGAAACCCCAATTGGGGTGGGTAGTTGCAGGACAATGCACCGGAGCACAATAACAACAGGTAATTACTGCTAACATCGACCAACCAGATGAAAGCTTGGACCAATTATTAAAGAAATTCTGGGAAATTGAAGCAGTCGCCGAAACGAACCTCAATTTGCCTAAAGAAGAGGAATTATGTGAAAATCATTTTAAAAGCAGCACAATGATAGGCATTACCAGTAGGTTTAGAGTACGCCTGCCATTTTAGTTGTCACCATCCAAATTGGGAAATTCATTTCTAAAGGCAGCACAAAGAATACACTCAGTAGAAAGAATATTCCTGATTTCATGACAGAATACATTTCGCTGGGACTTAAAGGATATTACCTACCACACCATGGCGTCAATAAAAACTCCAGCAGTACAACGAAGTTAAGAGTAGTATTAGATGGTTCTGCCAAATTGACTTCGGGAATATTCTTAAATGATTGATTTGTGGTCGGGTCAACCGTACAATCGACTTTATTGTATATTTTAATACGCTTAAACGGATCGTTTGGCGAGCAGCACCCCATAAACCTTTTACCATCTATAAACTGCAAATGTTGACATATGGCACAGCAAAGTGCAACTTATCTAGCCATCTGCGCGCTAAATGAAGCCACCGAGAGATACAAAATCAAATTTCCAGAAGCAGTACAGCACATAAGAAGCAATGTTTATGTAGATGATTTGATGTCAGGAGTCGACTCAACGGAAGACGCCATAAAACTGAAGCATGAAATAGATTTCATATTATCCAGTTTTGGTTTCCAGCTCAGAAGATGGTTGACCAATTATGAAAGGTTGCTGAACGGCGCTACCAAACCTACCAACCAAACGAACGTATTAGAAATCGAGGAATCGAACTCAGTGAAAGTGCTAGACCTGATTTGAATTCAAGGTAAATTTAAACCAGAGACTGACCTCAACAAAGAGTTAAATCCAGTCAGGAAAAAATCGGCTAAATGACCCCTTGGGATGGATTGCCCCGGTAACAGTCAGAGTAAACATATTCCGTCAAACGTTATGGCTCAAAAATGTAGAATTGGATGACTAATTAACAGATGACTCAAAAGCAGAATGGTTGAAAATTCGGTGAAAATGAGCAGATCTCAATGGAAACATGTAAGTCCAGAGGATAACCCGGCGTATTTTGCGTCCAGGGGGGTCGAACCAGAAAATTTACAAAATATTAGCTTGTGGTGGAATAGTCCAACCTTGGTAGCAAACTCAAAAAATTGACCAAAAAATTTAGACAAACAATTTACCACAATTCAGAAAATAAAAACCGAATCAACACACCAAATATAATGGATGATCTGATTGAGAAGTCATCCAGCATCAGTAAAACAGTGCGAATCTTGGCGTATGTACTGCGATTTGTGAATATGAGATCAAAGCGAGCACCAAAAATTCCTTTACGATAAATCTTCTCACATCAGAATATAAATAATCTCAATTTCTCATCTTCCATCATTTACAACACAAACAATTTGAATTCGAAATTAAATCTATTACAACCATTAAGCAAATACCACCTTCAAGTAGCCTAAAATATCTAAATCCAATTATCGATGACCACGGACTACTGCGAGTTTTCGGAAGAATACGAAATGCATCCATAACATATGACATCAAACATCCATTAATACTCACAGCAAGGAAAATACTAGCAGAAACAATCGAAAGGGAACATTAAAAAATACCTACATGCTGGGACAACATTAATGATGGCCATTTTTCGACAGAAATTTAATCAGAAAGGTCGTCCACTGACAGAACTTAATCAAGTCATTAGGGGTCTTCCGAGTCCAAGGACAGGACTAATCACACCGTTCTTTAAAGTTGGAGTGGATTACGCATCTCCAATTCAAACGTATTCAGTGAGAGACAGGGGGTAGAAAATATATAAAAGATCTGCATCTTCATATGTCTAGCCACCAAAGCTGTACAGATGGAGCTTGTTTCCGACCTTACCCCGGATGTCTATATTGCAGCGCTTCAAAAATGTGTGGCTCTTAGAATGTATAAGAAGTTAGCCCAGGATTTTCATCCAAGGAAATCGAAATTGTTAACACTTAAACTATCGCGATACTATCCCAGGAAATCACTAACATTCTATTATTTTGTACCATCCGAAGAAATCATTGAAATGCTAGTATGTATTTTTAGAAATCCCAGGATATAAACATATATACATATATCATTATATGTATATATCGCAATTAAATATAAGTAAACTTGTACATAATTTTAAAAGCAGTAATTAAAATAAAATATATGTAATCATTCTAATTATGAATCCACGTAACAATAAAAATTGGGTATATTCACAATTAATTTCAGATAAATTAATATATTGAATTAAGCTCAATTTAAAAATATGTTCTAAAAATTAATAAACAGGAAAAAATTCTTATAACATAAGTATGCATGGGCTGGACATGACACAGTATATTAAGCCAACAATAAAGAATGATTAAGTTACCTAGAAAGGGGACTTCAAAGCATCTAATATCGATAAAAATGAGTTGGGATCTGGTTACAATTTATCAAAACGTACCAAATTTTTCAATATCAGTATGGAGGTGCCTACACTAAGCCAAATCACACGAATCTCAGAGATGTCCTCAGGTAGTGACTACATTAGCTTGAAAGGTAATATAATTACCCTTTAAATTAGGTACGCTTCATTCTATAAAAAAAACTTGGGCTATGGTTACAATTTTTCAAATCGTACCAAATTAAATTGAATCTTGGGATAGATTCAAAACGCATACAAAATTATATACTTAAACATATTGCTATTTAGAAAATTTTGAAAAAACTTTTTTGATAATTTATTAGCCCTCTTGTAAGATACAGCGATGCAACACATACCCCTATAACCTGCCCGAAATTAAAAGGAAGACATTAATGTAAGTTTCGTCTAAATCGGCCCATTAGTTTTTAAACAGATTTTTCGTATAGAATTAAATGAGGAAGTACTTTATGAGATTTCGTAATATTTGTTAGAGAAGTTAGTTCTTTTATGTCGTCATATATCTTGCAAAGATCCTTCCGGAAACAGTATGCTACATAATGTCCCACAACGATAGAGGGACTTTGTGGTATATAATTGATAAATGAACTTATTTTGAAGGTTTCATTAAAAATTGTAACTACTTGAGGTATGTCACAGATTGAAATTTTAGTCGGATTTATGGATGGTTCAACATAAATAAACGCAATTTCACTAGTAAAAATTTGCCGTTTGTGCTGATTAATGCAAACTGGACAAATCGATAAAATAGTATCTTCCAGGCAGTTAACAACATTTTTAATCCTAATTTGTTTAGTTTAAAAAAGTTTATGGAGATATAATTTAATAAATCTATTATAGTTTCGTCGCATGTTAAATATTTTAACACTGACTGGGCACTATAATAATTGAATAATTTCAGCACAAAAGTTGATCTTTTTGTTATATTATTTGTACAATCTCTTTCAGTTCCAAATATTTGTGCTAAAATTGAGAAACGGGATTTTTCGGCACTGACTATATTATCGTCTTTTAAAACTCTAATAAGGTTAGTAAAATCGTTTTCACATGTGAAATGGTTTAAAGGTTTCAAATTCAAAATACATTTAGTAAACGAATCAAAGGAACATGTATTAAAATAATTTTCTCCTGTTATTGACCCATTTTTTAAATATGGAAGATATGGACTTTTTAATTTTTATCTTTCACTGTTCCACTGGATTCCTCATATAATTTTTTATTTACAGTTAACGTCTGAATAAAATGACTTTTTCTTTCTTGTTCGGTCATTGTGTTTAATCCTTTTATGATTGGCTGATCAAAATTGGTGGTTGATTTTTTTAAAGCACTTTTACTCTTTCTCCAAGTTTCTTCTAAATTTAAAATTTCAGCATACGGTATTTCTTCATTGACACTATTATTTTTATTCCTAATTGAATGCTCTTTCGATTTTACATGCTGTTTTGGTATTTTTATTGTGAATCGTTTTAGGATATATTCGTTTCGAATATTAATTTCTTTTAAAAATCTCAGCGTTTTAGTTGGCAATTTTCCCAATGCAGCATTCCGGTTAACTCTCCTTTTTATCGTACCAAAATAATTTTCAATATGGCTGTTGCTCAACCTGCGGGAATGAAAAATACCCGACCAAAACGGAAGAAAAGTAAGATATTTTTTAAAAATTATATCAAGAAATGAAGGGTTGTAATAAACATTTAAGGAATCTGTATTTACTGATAATCTAGATTCCAATTCACTATTTTCAGAAATTAATTTGAAGGTCTCGTAAAAGAGACTTTGAGAATAAAGGGTTTTATTAAAATTCCTAATATCCTCAAAATTATCTTCATCCATCCAAATAATTTCGGATGTTTTAGGAGTTTCTAAATATATACTGATATCATTTTTTATAAGCTTTATATTTTCATCCAGTGCATTCAGTACTGTAGGTGTTAAATATTTTGACTTTAATATATTAGATAAATATTTCCAAACTGATTTTATCAATTCAAAATTGTCAAACAAAAATAATGATGCCAATATTTCTTTAATTATTCTAGTTTCCTTAGTTTTCTTTGTAAAGGCCTTATTTATGTCATCTGTAATGTTATGCATTAAGTGCGAAACACATTAATGCAGTTTTACAACGCCAGCAATTTCAGTTTTATTAATTAAAGAAGAATAAGTCAAATTTAAATATTGAATTATATCAATTTTAATAAATGAATCCATAACTGCATTGATTTCAGCAAAGTTGCAGTCAGTAACAACTGATTCAAAAATTGACCTTATTTTTTCTTTATGCTCCAATTCTATACGATACGACCTTAGCCATGCCCCTATTGTATCAATATTGTGACTTGTACTGATCATATCCGTTATAGGAAATGGATCTGATGGTTCAGTGTCATTAACTTTAATAGGTATAACCAGTGCATAGTACAGTATGTTAGAAATATTGAGATCTGGCGGTTTTACCAATCCACCTGTTGCATCTAAATATGCAATTAGCTTTTCTTTTGTATTACGTTTTAATAATGATTTAATCATTGATATTTATTTAATTCCATTTTTACTACAACATGACAACTAGGTAATTTTACGTAATTACCCTGTAATTACGCTGTATAAACAGCAACAAATCCACTTAATCTACATTAGTTTGTACCACAGATCAGTAAAGGAAGAAAAATTATAAAAAATATGAAGAGATAAAAATAAAACTAAAACTAAAACTAAGTCTTCAGATTTATAACTAATTATAAATAACTGTAAACCAATAATTACATACAGCTATAGATTATTAAGATAATTCACGCATTCCACCCTAAACGTGTCCAAAGGTGTCAAACATTTAATATGTGTTGGAATAGTATTCCATAGCCTAGCACCTCTCCTTATAAATGACCCTTTCATATAATTGGTGCGAGTGTTTGGCAATATTATGTTTTGTGTCCGTAATGACTGAGCAAATACAAGCTTATGATATAGATATTGAGGTTGACGAGTTGTAATAATTGTGTACATTAAAACTAGAATTCTAAGATCAAAATAATTCTCCAAAGAGCATCCAAAAATCTTATTATAGTAAGGTGTCAATCGATCCCTGCGTTTCAATCCAAAAATATATCTTAGGCATGAATTATACACTCTTTTAATTTTGGTAAATAAGCAAAAACTTAATTCGGAAAACACCAGATCACAATAAAACAGATTACTAAGAATTAAAGATCTAGCTAACAGCATCCTGACCTTGATTGGAGTAAATGCAGAGTTACGCCAAAGCATTCGCAGCCCAATGAACATCTGCACAATAGAATTCACATGCACATTCCAATCCAAGTGTTTATCCAAGGTCACACCCAAGTTCCTTACTGATTCACTAAAAGGTATATTGTCATTACCAACTCTAACAGAAGTTAAGTCCAAGTCATAAGTAAAAGGATTACGCTTCTGGGAAAACATAATCACCTGGGACTTTTTCGAATTTAATAACAATTGATTCTCCGCCGACCACTCAATAATATTATTAATATCCCTGTTCATATATCCAATCACTTCGTTAGTAGCTACCATTCTATCACAATTATCAATCTCAATTTCCCTAAAAATTTGGAGATCATCCGCAAACAAATGATAATGAGGGTGTCGAATAGAACTTCCAATATCGTTTATATACATTGCTAATATTAAGGGCCCCATAATAGATCCCTGGGGGACACCAGTAGGCAGAGGCAAATAACCAAATTTAACTCCATTAACTTCAACAAATTGAAAGCGATCAGTTAAATAAGATAACATTAATTCCGACGCATTAGATGAAAAACTGAAGCAGTTTCTCAATTTATAACAAAATTTAACGAATGATATACAGTTAAAAGCTTTACTGAAATCAAGTAGACATAGCAGGACATAATTGCCCCTGTCCAAGCAGCTCCTAACAAATTCCATCAAATCCACTAACACCGTTGCAGTACTATGTCTTTCCCTAAACCCTGACTGCTGAGAAGATAATAAGTTACTTGTATTAAGGTATTGTTTAATCTGATCGGAAATAATTCTTTCGAACACTTTTGAAAGAACTGAGAGTTGAGCAATAGGTCTCACATCAGACACTAATGCAGGGTCCTTAACTTTAGGTAGCCCAATAAGTCTACTAACTTTCCACACTTTAGGATAATATTTATGTTCCACAATACTATTAAACAAATACGTATAAATGAGGTACAATCACAGGAGCTATAATTTTTAAAAATCTTAGCGGCAAATTGTCAGCACCCATTGCATTAGACGTTAGAGAGCCTAATGCTTTAAGAACATCGTCATCAGATATAATATTAAAATTGAAGCAATTAGAGTTATTAAAAGAGGTCCCAGTCTCCGAATGCTGCATTCATTATTGGCACTTTAACAAACTCCTCATTAAGCTCAGAAGGAGAAAATTTAGAAACAACCTCAGCTGAATCCTTGGTTTTAAACCCATATTTGTCCAAATTCCTCCACAATAATTTAGTGCCAAGTTCGGGATCCAACTTATCACGCAAAAACTTTCTCTTAGCCGATCTCACCATCTTATTAAGTTCTTTTTCATAACATTTGTAGGTTCGTTTGTCTTCCTCACAACGAGATCGTTTCCATACATTTTTTGCCATATCAACAAGTTGTTTTTTATTTTTAATAGCATAGCTGAACCATGGGATAGGCTTGATTTTTTTCCTAATCATTTTAAAGGGAGCATACTGATGCAGCCATGCCGAGATTTTATCATATAAAAACTCAAACTTCCCATTAATTGTATCAAATCTACTCAATTCAGTCCAATCAACATTAAGTATATCACAATGAAGGCTGGGAACATCCATATTATCATAGTTGCGCATAAACTTAATCTCATCATTGAGTTGAACCGGTATGTTAAAGTCAATTGATATAAGATCATGATCAGTGAAGGATGACTGATGAAAATTAGATGTTTCAAATTGGGTGTTAGAAACAATGTAATCCAGAAGTCTTTCAGTAGTATCACAAACTCTTGTTGGTTGAGTTAGCGTTGTATGCAAATTAAGTGAATCAAAGATATTTCTTAATTCACGGCTTTCAACCCTGTCTAAAAAATCAATATTAAGGTCACCCACCAAAATAACCATATCAAAATCCACAACTAAATTAGACAACAGCTCACTCAATTCATTAAGAGGAAGGTCCCGAACATGCATATAAGCAACACAAACAACTATATTTAAAGAATTAATACTAAATTCAATTGTTAGATACTCTAAAGTCTCAGAAGAACCCTTTGAATGTATCTTCACATGATAATATTTAAAAAAGTCACTACGTACATAGAACGCAACTCCACCACCTCTTCTTCCCACTCTATCATTCCTGAGCAACTTATACCCATCTATTTCAACACTTTTAAAAGTATGCGATGATTTAAGATTTGATTCAGACACTCCAATAATGTGATGGGAAATGTGCTTAAATTCCATTCTCAACTTATCAATATTCGCCGAAACACTACGCGCATTAATATGAGATACTTTCAAGCAATTTATCGCTAACGGGGAAATGCGAGGTAAACTATTAAAAAAGCTCATAATCACAACCACAATGACAAGCCAGGACACAATGCATGAAAAAACAATAGGCAAAGAAAATAAGAAAAAATATATAAGATAAACTATAAAATCTGAAGACTGTAAAACTATCAACTACTACATTTAAGATTAACTTAATATCTAAATTCAAAAGTTTACAATACATATTTAATAACTAAACTGAATAAGGCTAAGCACAAAATTTATGCCAATCATGCAACTAATCATGCACTTAATGCAAATGTACTCAAAGATAAGGCTATAAGAACAAAATATATAAACTACAAAATATATAACAGCCGAATGGAACCACTTCAAACAGCCATTACAATTCAGCCAATTTTGCTTATGCATAGAAGACTTCTTTTTTGTTACAAATTGCACATTTCTCGCCCATAGTTAATTGAGGTTATGTTATTTTATTGTAAGTATTAATATTAAAATTTTAGATAAATCCACCTTTACTTATAGATTAATTAATTAGCAATTATAAGCTACCACAACATTAAGCAGCCTTATACCAGTTTAAAACAAAAAATGTATTAAAACATTAAATATAACAATTAAATACGGACCAATAAAATTTGTACATGTACAACCAATGTCAAACACTTAAAACTTATATATTGCTTATGATATTTGTGTGTAAATGTAGGAAATGACGTAAAACGGTTCAATAGAAAATTTTTGAAATAAATCAGGATTTAAAACCGTTTCTTTTTGCAAATCAATAAAATCGTTTGTGTCATTGTCCTGCTCTTTCAGTGCATCAGAACGAACTTGTCTTAGAACATTCAATAACTTTACCTTAGAAGTATTAAATTTGGTTAGAAATAATGGATCCTTCAGCGGTTGTTTTCGAAATTTGTTTTTTTATTAACGCTCTTTCGGATCCTCTTAACTGACGAGTTTTCATCATTTTGTGGCATATAGTTTCAGTTGTAGTATACATTTTGAAAATTCGCGGTTTAAATTTTTATTTATTAATTTATACTTTCGGCATTCATCATGTTCACAATAAGCTATAATATTAATAGATGATTTTAAGTAATCTGTAGATTTGATGTTTATTAAACATCCTGTTTTATTACTTAATAAATCGGATATAATGTTGGGATATTTAAATGTATTAAATTTTTTTGTTTCGTTCGAATATAATTCAGGCCAACTATCTTATTGTATATCACCAACATACACATTATACTCAGAATTATATACAGGTACAGAATTTTTGTTTGGGCGTATCTCTTTTTTTGGTATCACTTTTCTTGGTTCAAAGATATCATCTGAATTTTCTGTTTGTTTATCGAAATCGGAATCAACATCATTGTGTTCTGTTACACAAATTTCGAGTTTATCTTGGTCTGACTGTTGCTTAGAATCATGATGGCTATTGTTAGTTAAATTATGTGATGTATTAAACTGATCGCCTATTAATTGTCCATATTTATTTAGAACATAAACAACCTTGCTGCGATTTCTTTTATCATTTATTATTTTTAATTCGCGGCATAGATTACCAATTAATTGGTAGTGTTGTCTTTTTCCAAATTTGAACTCATTGAGATCCCTAATATTCAATCTAGTTAAGGCCTCAACCACACTTGTTAGATTAACTGGTTTTCGTTGCGACTTGTAATTATATTTGTCCGACATAATACTAAACGGTTTAACAAAAAAATTATAATTGAATAAAAATAAAAAATAAAAAAAAGAATTAAATAGCAAACGAATTATTCTGTAAGTATAGCAATACTCAAAAAATATTAACGATACAAAACGGTACAAGAAAAAATCAAAACGGTAAAAGAGAAACAGCTGAGATAAAATATTTAAAAAAATCAAATCAAATCAAACCAAAATCGGTTTTAAAGGAAGCCCAGGGAAATGCGAGGGTCACGAAGTTTTTAAAAAAAACTGTTTATAATATCGTAAAAATACACAAAAAGAACACAAAAAATGTACACAATGGAAACGAACAGAACGATCGTTGAAATATTAGTGAAACGCAACGGAACAAAATTTTCTCTAGAAAGAGAAAGTTTGTCTATATTAATTAAATCAATAAGATTGTTTCGGCTTTTTATAGACAAAATATATTAAAAATAATGGCATTCACAAAAATTTCGACTTGTTAATCAGAAAAAATGAAGAGGCCAATCATTTATAAATATATCTACCAGAAAAAGTAGAAATATCAAAATCCCACCCGTACTTTAACCCGTGGTCAAAACAAAGTGTATCGACTCCAAAAATGAAAACTTTCCATGAGCTTTCTCTGTGGTAGTTTGGTTTCGTACTGATAAGTTCGTACAAACAAAAAAGTTCGGTCTACTCATCAGGTAGCTACGAACAAACTACAAAAATAAAATTCTAACTTCATACATTAAGTATGAGGCAAGAACGCATTGATTTAGCGAATTATAAAATTCAACAAATCAAAAAACTCAAGGAAATCTCATTTCTGTGTGTTTTATGCCCACACAAATAATAGAAAGAGAAAGTTTGTCTGTATTAATTAAATCAATAAGATTGTTTCGGCTTTTTATAGACAAAATATATTAAAATGATGAGTAGACCGAACTTTTTTGTTTGTACGAACTTATCAGTACGAAACCAAACTACCACAGAGAAAGCTCAAGGAAAGTTTTCATTTTTGGAGTCGATACACTTTGTTTTGACCACGGGTTAAAGTACGGGTGGGATTTTGATATTTCTACTTTTTCTGGTAGATATATTTATAAATGATTGGCCTCTTAATTTTTTCTGATTAACAAGTCGAAATTGTTGTGAATGCCATTATTTTTAATATATTTTGTCTATAAAAAGCCGAAACAATCTTATTGATTAAAATTTTCTTTATATACTAACTTGTTTTTTGATAAATTGTAACCAGAGCCCAAGTCTTTTAATTTGAAGGGTAATTATATTACCTTTCAAGCTAATGTAGTCACTACCTGAGAACATCTCTGAGATTCGTGTGATTTGGCTTAGTGTAGGCACCTCCATACAGATATTGAAAAATTTGGTACGTTTTGATAAATTGTAACCAGATCCCAACTCATTTTTATCGATATTAGATGCTTTGAAGTCCCCTTTCTAGGTAACTTAATCATTCTTTATTGTTGGCTTAATATACTGTGTCATGTGCAGCCCATGCATACTTATGTTATATGAATTTTTTCCTGTTTATTAATTTTTAGAACATATTTTTAAATTGAGCTTAATTCAATATATTAATTTATCTGAAATTAATTGTGAATATACCCAATTTTTATTGTTACGTGGATTCATAATTAGAATGATTACATATATTTTATTTTAATTACTGCTTTTAAAATTATGTACAAGTTTACTTATATTTAATTGCGATATATACATATAATGATATACATATGTATATATGTATGTTTATATCCTGGGATTTCTAAAAATACATACTAGCATTTCAATGATTTCTTGGGATGGTACAAAATAATAGAATGTTAGTGATTTCCTGGGATAGTATCGCGATAGTTTAAGTATTAACAATTTCGATTTCCTGGGATGAAAATCCTGGGCTAACTTTTTATACATGCTCGTAGAGGAGTGTGTAGCAAAATACACAATGATTAATGGGACAAACTTCATTGGGGCTAGAAACCACTGATATGAGTTTTTCAAATTTTTAAAACAAAATGCTAATATTCTTTCTAAATTTTTATTGTCAGATCAAATACAATTTAAATTTAGTCTACCGAGATCACCACATTCTCGCGGGCTTTGGGAAGCTGCAGTTAAAAGTCTGAAGTATCACCTAAGAAGAGTAGCAGATGGCCAGATACTCACAATAGAAGAGATGACAACACTATTAACCGAGATTGAAGCCATGCTCAATTCAAGACCGATCTGTGTACCATCGAGCGATGAGCTGAACTATTTGACACCTGGTTATTTTTTGATTAGCCGGCCTACAACTCAACAGCTTTGTGACGACCTAGCAGGTGTCAAACTTTCAAAATTATCACCACGGCAAATGGTACAACAGATGAACCAGAATATTCGGAAGAGTTGGCACCTGGAATATCTAACCAGTTTACAAGACAGAAGTAAATGGCACACAAAAAACAATAATATTAAAGTTGATGACATTGTGCGTATCAAGTGGTTATTGGGAAACGGAATTAGTCAGAGTCGTCAACTAAAAACACAACAAGGGAGCTTCAAACGTCCAATCCACAAGCTTTTCGATTACCAGTCCAGTGATGATTCAACTCACCGATTAAAGCCGGCCGGGATGTTGAATACACTAGTATTAGTCATATAAAACAAATTATTAATTAGAATTAAATAGAATTAACTTAGCTTTCAATTTTGAATTCAAATTCCTCAGCAAAATTTAATTTTAATTGTTACAAATCCTACATAACCTAGAATCACATAAGACCTTTTATTCTTTAATTTATAATTAAATTTATAAACTTTAATTTATTGAAATAACTCAATACTGAGCTTCTCATTCATTAATCTTTTGTAAATGAATCCTTGAAATGATGAATAAACTGAAATAAGTTAAATTTTAGAATTAGTTAATATTTAAATTTAAAAATGAAGTTGTTATTTACCTTTTGAATTCATTTTGAAATAAGCACGAATAAGTTCATTGCTTTATAGTACAGAACGGGGGGCCAATTATATGATGGTTGTTGTGTATCAATTATGGAATGTTTTTATGTTTGGGGTACACCCGTTAATATGCACTAAAAACTTATGTATATTCACCGCACAATTTATGGTCCATGCGGCTGTAATTTATTTTAAATTTCAAATGGTTTTACAAATATTTCAATAATCATCACCACCGCACTTCACGATCATGACCGAAAAACATTAATTCATTAACTATTAATTGTTTTAATTAAATATAAAAATTGTCACGGAAAATTAATTTATATAATTTATATTTGATTTTATTTTGTACACCAGGAAATTTATATGACTTTTTAAACGCACGATGTGTAATACACTAGTAGCAGAACGAGAGTGTCAGTACGTACCTTTGTGTTTTTTATGCGCGTCTATTTGCTAAGAAGAATAGTTGCCCATACCGACATAAGATAGTAGTAAAGATTTTAGTTGTTACACTAAATGTGTCCAAGATTTTATTTACTGTATAGTGAGTACAGGAACAAACCTAGAATATGTTAGTTGTCAAAATAATCTGTAGTGTCACTACTAAACTGCAAGAGGTTCTCCAAATACAATTATATTTTATGGTCGAAATGGGGTGCATTTCGAATAATTGTAGGGATAAACGAATGTATTATATTGATTGCATGAGTGAATCACTACATGACTCCCCTGCAAGTTAAAATCCTCCAAAAAAATTATTCGGCTGAAATACGAACAGTTTTAGGTGTTTTACCAACTGATTTTTGATCAGTGGAACACTGTATACCGTAAGCCGGTTTGAGCCGGTCGATTGAAATGGTTTGATTTTTACCATTATTCAACACGATGAATTGTTTGCGAAGGCGTCGAATGACTTTAAATGGACCTTCGTATGGAGGTGCTAATCCGGTTAGAATCTTGTCTGTTCTTACGAACACAAAATCGCAATTATTGAGCGATTTGGGAATGAAAACTTCGTCTTGTTTGGCCTGACGAGTGGATTTTGGTACAATGTTGGAATGGAATTGGTGAAATAGGATTTTCGAGAAAGAACTCACCAGGTAGTTTAATGGTTTGACCATAAACTAATTCTACCGGTGAGCATTTTAGATCTTCTTTCACTGTTGCTCGGATGCCAAGTAAAATGATTGGAATTTCCGAGCTCCAATGTATTGTATTGCTTCTGGCCATTAACGCAGCTTTGAGTTGCCGATGAAAGCGTTCGACCATGCCATTGGCTTGCGGGTGATAAGCCGTGCGTATTCGGTTTGAGCCAAGGAGTTTTGTTAATTCGGTTAAAAGCTTGGACTCAAATTGCGTTCCTTGATCAGTTGTGATCGTAAGGGGTACGCCGAAACGAGCTACGTAATTATTGACTTAGGTAATAGCAATGGTTGCTGCAGACATATTGGTCATGCAGTACGCTTCGGGCCAGCAAGTGAAGTAATCGACACAGGTAAGTAAATACGTGTATCCATTAGATGGAGGAAGTGGACCTACTATATCTAAATGGATGTGTTCAAATCGACTATGTAGAATTTCGAATTTGCCATGTGGTGATTTTGTGTGACATTGTATTTTTGCGCGTTGGCAAGCTAAACAAGACTGAGCCCAATTGCCTACGTCTTTGTTTATACTGGGCGAAAAGTAACGAGCAGCGATCAATTTACGAGATGCTCGGACAGCAGGATGCGAAATATTGTGCAGTGTGTCGAAGATGGTTCGACGTAATGATTCTGCAATGTATGGGCGATTGTTACCCGTAGAAGTTTCGCATACGATTTCGAGGCAAGGTAGTTTAAAAAGTTTTAGTATCCATGATGACTAGTGTGACATTCGGAACCAAAAAGTAAATTCTGAAGTTCTAGGTCTGCTTTTTGAGTATTTGCAATTTTGCTCAAGTCGAAATGTGTTTCGACTGCGGCCGATTCGTTGTCAGTGGTGCGGGATAATGTGTCCGCGATAACGTTGTCATGTCCGGAAACATGTTGTATGTCCGAAGTAAATTGAGTTATATAATCCAAGTGGCATGATTGCCTTGGATTACGTTCAGTTTTTGACTGAATCGCTCGTGTCAGAGGTTTGTGGTCGATGTAGATTGTAAAATCTCGACCTTCAACAAAGTATCTGAAGTGTTTGACTTCCAGATAAATTGCGAGTAATTCCCTGTCGAATGCTGAATATTTTTTTTCGGCATCCGACAGTTTTCTCGAAAAGAATCCCACGGGCTCCCAAAACTCGTTATAGTATCGTTGCAGTACTGCCCCGACGGCAGTGTTTGATGCATCAGTAGTCAAACTAAGCTTTGAGTCGCTTAGTGGGTTAGCAGAAGTGTTATCTGTTCCAATTAATTTTTCAACGACATGAATGCCTGTTGGGCCTGGTGGAGTATCGGGTAGCGATCCGGTGTTATGACCGAGTTTAATCAGAGTTCACGTCGGGGTCACCAATTATAGAACGGGGGGCCAATTATGTGATGGTTGTTGTGTATCAATTATGGAATGTTTTTATTTTGGGGTACACCCCTTTGCCCCTTTGTACACCCCCATATGCACTAAAAACTTATGTATACTACCTTGATCAACAAGTTCACGCAAACGTCTCATAACGCCCAAATAATACTCTTTGTTTACGGTCTGACCTTCTGGCAAAAATTCATGATGCACTACACCGTTGTAATCCATGAAAACCGTGAGCATTGCCTTCTTTTTTGACTGAAAACGACGTGGTTTTTTTTGGTAAACGCTATTCACTTGCCTGATGTCTAAATTGCGTGTCGTACTCATAAACCCACGTCTCGTCTCCAGTAATGATCCTTTTGATGAATGTGGGATCGGATTCAGCCTCGCAAATCATGTCTAAAATTGTAAATAATCGCCAACACACACAGAGATAGATGTACTCTTGACTACGTAACTTTTGCAAATGTCAAGCTATGACGCTAAGATTTAGAGGGAATATCAACAGCAGTTGCACCAAAAACAGAACTCAAATCGGAACGATGGGAGCGCCATACGGTGGTTATTCCGGGAACTTGTTGATCAAGGTAGTATTTACCGCACAATTTATGTTCTATGCGGCTGTAATTTTTTTTTAAACTTCAAATGGTTTTACAAATATTTCAATATTTCATTAATAATCACCAACCATTTGAACACAAATTGTTATTGCACCTTATTATACCATTACATAACTGGCCACATATGTCACTGCATAGTTTTATCTATAGTATTGTCCCATAAAATTCAAAACTTCACCATAACACGTACATGAATGAAACTGTCTGAGAGAAATTACAAAAAAAGTATTTACCACATGATAAGAAATTAAGCCACAGGTATCTTTGTACTATTTCGGCATATCTGGCAGTATACGCCACTACTTAGCTTTATCTCTAGTATTGGCTCCTTATAAGTTAAGGCTTCAACATTTAACATGTAATTATTTTAAAAGAATTTTAAATCTGTAATATTAAATAATTTTTTGTTCCTTCGTGCAATTATGCAACAAAATTAGTTTGACCAAAAAGAAAATTTTCAACTAAGATTTTCTCTACATAATTTTTTCTTGGATCGGCTAAATTTGATATGTACATTTTTTTCGAGATGATGCTAAATTTTATACGACATTTACACTTTTTGTGGATAGCTACATTTTGGTCAAGAAATGAAGTTTCGGGCTGAGAATTTGGGCTAACTTGACATTTAAATTTTGAAGGTTTAATTTACGGGTATATAAATTTTCCAACAATTATAAGACATTTAATTAAATCTCCAAAATCTAATTTTGTAAAATCAATAATTTATTTATGTCTGGTCACGCACATGACGTACTTCCCCCTATGGGGAATTAAATTTTCTCAACAACACAAAAAAAAAAAAATAAATATTTTGTTACTGAAAATCAAAATAGTGTACGTCATTCGATAACATATTAAGCAAAATAAAATTTTGAATAAAATAAGAACAATTTTTCTATTTGGGATTGCTCGATTAAATATGCACTTTAATCTCCGCCTGTGAAAAACAACCTTACAACTTTTTGATATGGGCAGTTGGTATAAATTTATTTACCTAACCAAAAGCTCATCAGACAAACACACACACACACCCCACTAAAGAAATTATGAATATATATATGTACATACCTATCGCTTGCTTTTATAAAAATATTCGTTTTCAACAAAAACAACAACAAAAAAAACTGTACGAGTGTAGTCTATACTTTAAGCTTTATTTTAAATAATGCCGCATAACTTTTTTGTGTTATACAATAACAAATACTACGCTTTAAAAAACAAACAATTTTTAATAAAAAATATTAGAATTTGATATGAAATTAAAATTGTAAAAATTATACCTGTGTGTAACATAAAAAAAAATTATTTATATTTTTAAACGAACTTTGAGCACAAAAGTTCTCATCATATAAAAAATTTACTTTTATGTAATAAAAATGATTAAAAGTTGTATTTGAAACAAACGAATAATTTTTGTTAACATATTTTCTAAAAAGTTTGATTGGAAATTTTAATTAATTAATTTTTCATTTTACTTGTTGAAAATAAAATTTTCAATATTTAATTCGCGATTTACAGAGAGACCAAAACAAAACTGACTTAATAAATTTAATTATTAATTTTGGTTAGTACAATGTTTCACTTTTCCCATTATAACCAAGTTTAACATGGATGTATTGAAACCGCGAAAAACAATTTCGCCCTTCTATCCTTCCCGCCACGTATTTTGATTTTTCCCCCTATTTTAAAAAATATTTATAATTTTCAATATTTGCAAGCTGGTTGAAGATAAGGTACGATGTTAAAACCACTGATGGTTTTAGACAGATCGTCTCGTGAACTTTTAAGAGGCATAAAGCTATCGGTGCGGAAACGTTTAGTTGCGATATAAAACATAGATAAGTTACGTCTATTCCCACCTTATGCTATCACTTTATAGTAGTCTCACGTGTGTTTCACTTTTAGTATTGGCAGGAAAGTTAGTTCGTCCTTCCTACTCTCCATCAAAGTGATGCAGTGTCTCGATGTCAATTTGATACACACTAACAGTATGGATTTAACACGTTGAGGTTATATCGTCTGAAGTCTATCTATATAGTTCTATTAAAACTTGGATCTCATAACCGGATTCACTATACATATACCTTAGTAAACCGCACACAGTTTTATTCGGTTTTACAGTTTCAATTCGGAATGACACTTGCTGTCGATTCTCATTATCACTGTTTGCAATGGTCTGTCTTATTAAGTCTGAGATGAGCTGAATCCTTGACCAGAACCAAACTGCTGATGCTGTTACACTTGAAGATACAACTGCGGTGATAACTGAACATAAATTATACGACTGGAGTTTTAAACTTTATCGAGCGGAACGACCACTCAGGATTTTGGGCTAATAGCCATTTTAAGCTTTAATCGTCATTTATAACCTGAAAGGCAGATCCTTAGATATAAGGGCGAAACTTTATTCCTCGATTTACGAAATCTGTTTCTACAAATTTTCGGAAAATTTACCAAAATTTCGGTTAACGAAATTTCGATTTACACCCATCCCTCGCTTAACCAATTAATTCATCCCAAAAAATTGCACCCAAATCAAAATTTCTTTACCCCAATTTTTTGTAAATTTCCCGCAAATTCGTAAAAAGAGATTTCGTAAATCGAGCGATGGGTGTAATAAATGCCGCCAAGTACTTAAGCTTCGATATTGTAAGCGAAGCCTATTATTCGGCTTTTAATTGCTATTGTCTCCAGGTTTACGCTCTTTATTGAATGGGAGGTAAAAATTACGCTAGGTTTAAGGGGGTTCATTTCCCGAGCCTACCCACAACCAAAATAGAAAATATTCCTTACAATTCCAACAGATTGGAAAACTGGAACTGCTTGTCCCGGTTGAGTTTCGATGGGCTGTTACTGACTTCAGTGTTGTGTAAGCTTCTAGATAAGAATAAGGTTCGACCGTACTTTTTGTAACCGTTTTTGTAACCGTTTTTGTAATCCCTAGCGCTCTTCAAAATTAACCGTGTCTCCCAATGATGAATATAACTTGAATAAATGGCTACAAATTTTAATTTCGGTTAACTAAAGAGGTTCACGACCACTCTTGGCCCATTATCTCATGGATCTAATTATAAAAGACACGGTTGCACTTTGCAAAACTGGCTCCTTATTTTCTTCTATTATCTTCAGCAGTTCTGAGTCTGAAAACTATGGTCCCAAGCTAGCATTCAAGCCTCCCATTTCCAATAAAAACCTGTCAAAGGATTCGTTTAGTTTTTGCTTTTTTGATCCGATTATTATACGAGTTAATAACGCGTTTTTTTCATCAAAATAACTAGTTTGGAGTTCTTGCACAGGTAAATCCAAATCGGTGTACTAACCTCTCTTAACGCTGCTTTAATTCATTGGCCAAGGTTGGTGCCCGATTACGGTTTATTCCATTTGCACAAACAAAACTATGAACCATTAAAGGTTTCAGGATAATTTTTTTCAGGGTTGGAACCCTGAAGTCTTTCTTCTATATAGTAACGTAGGATATGGCTCTAGCACTGAGGAGCGGCGGTGCAGAACGTCGTAACTTCTCTGAAACTGATGGAACTTGTTGTTGCTGCAGTGGACTTGAAGGTACTTCACAATCATTCTGTAAAATATGAAACGGTGTTGTATTAGCGATGTATAAATTTTAACTGATTGCACGCGAATTTTTAATTATAGAATATTTCCATCATATGGAATAGTTTTATAAATAAAATTTGTCCGCAACTAACTTGGGTTATTCCTCAAATATCTTGGGTTGCAAGAGGTCTTTAATTTCATACTGCTAGATTTGGTTCCGTACTTTTTGTATCCGTAGGCGCCCCGAAGATGTATTCTGATTTGGTGCTGACATCCGAATTTTCTTCAGTGCTCTTTTTAAAGTATCAACGAACTTCTCCGCTTTTCTTTTTGAATGCGAATGGTTGAGCTTCACTTACACCTTAATTAAAATTTTACGGAAACGAACTATATTCCACTATATCAGACCAGGTTTACCAAATCAAATGCTTCTTTCTTGATATTTCCCTGGCCTATAGATTGGCCTTCGTTAGTGATCGGGAATTACGGCTTATTGACAGCTTAAAAGCTATCAATAGAGAAATCAGATTACAAATGAGCAGCAGCATCTAATAAGCTTATCGTACTAAGATGGAATTGTTGAAGGTGAATTATGCTAGAATATACGCTGGAAATCTTGATAAGAAGGGCTCAGTACAATCTGTATAATTGCTTCTTACGTCCGCTGATACGGAAATGTTATGGGTGCAGAAATATACCATTAGTGAATCACGAGGTCATTTTGAATTGTTGATCCAACTACTTGTGATTATACACTGGTTAGGGATGGTGTAGCTTTGGTGAAGCTATCCACGTTTAGCACTGCATATTCCTTCCTTTCCATATAGTTATGTAGTGCAAGCAAGGATTGTTCTGTTTGCCTGCTGAGTCGTACGCAGCTTCTAACTCTTCTGATGCCACATTGAAAGAAAATCACACAATGTATCTAATATTATCAGCTTTTGTAATATTTCGGTTATAATTCATAATTATTCACCCTCATCTTCGGTCAAAACCTCCGAATTAGCTGGATTTCAATTTCAATGCTTGAAAATATTGCTTGGAATGTTGCCGAATTTGTGTTAAATCAAATTACTATTTGACTTCCTCCTAAAAATAGTTGAATACAAGATAAGAGAGATCCAAAATTGTTGAAATCATGCTAAAAATGGCCAAAAATTTGACAAATAAACAAAATGTCCGTTCATCTGTCAAGATGTCTGTACGAAATAGGTTGCCCGATTCGAAAAGTCGTTGAGTTTGGAGTTGAGTTGAGGATTTACTTGGGGTCGATTTGCCAATTGGGTTTTAATTGACTTAGAGTTGGGTGAGTAGCTCAGTGGATGACTTATTTGAGGGTTGAGTTAGAGTTAGCTTGAGTTGTTTTGAGTTGAATTTACGTACGCATCGGGAGAGAAATTAGTTCTCAACTCCGACATGGACACCTCAGAAGATGAGAACTCGGCCCCCGTAAGTGGGGGTATCTCCTCTTTGAAAGCAGTGGGAGCAAAGACGTCGGGGAGGACCTGAAAGGTATTGTCGGCATCACTGACAAACCTGTCGCGGCTACTCGCGTGAAAATGTGTGGGGCCGCGAAGAAGCGGTATAAGAGGCTTCTTGCTGAGGCAAACCGCCGGAAGCGAGACAAGGCATCTGGCGATGCGGCACCAAAGCGAGTCTTGTGCTCCCACAGAGGCCCCACCGTCGAAGAGAATCCGCTCGGATGAGGGTACTCCATTGGCACAAGAAAAGTCCAGGGGAGAGGAATCTGTCCCGGTGGTCTCCAGTTCTGCGGTCCGGTCTGGACTTACCTTCAGGCAGGCTGCGGAGTCGGAGATCGTTGGGATGTTGCCCTCTGGTTTTCCTTAGGTTGTCCTCACTGGAGAGCAGCTTAATGCTGTCCAGGAGGGCATCCTAGATAAAGTACTAGAGCAAGAGGCCAAGGAGCTTAAACCTAAGTTCCTTGGAAGTCAGCTTAGGCCTGGTTGGCTGGTACTAACCTGTGCTGACCGGGCCACTGTTCAGTGGCTCAGGGAGGCCATAGGAACTATCAGGCCATGGGAGGAAGCACAGTTGATCGTGGCCGAGGCGGAAAACCTGCCTCCAGCCACGATTTTGTTCGGCATCTTCCCAAATAGTGCTGAATTGCCCACGGAGAAGCTTTTTGGTTTTATCAAAAGCCAAAACTAGGGCATGCAGGCGATCAACTGAAGAATGATCAGGAGAGAGGCGAAAGGCTCTTCGGCCTTTTGCACCTTCTCTGTGGACCACTCATCAGTTAAGAAGCTCAAGCGGGTTGGCTTTAAAGTCAAATATAAGTTTGGGACTGTCCAATTGCATCCCAAAGGAGGTCAGGGTGGTGCTAAAACGGCTTCTGTCGGCGGGACCCAATTGGTCGAGCCTGTGGAGGCTACGGTAGCGGCACCTGTAGCTAAGACCCCTCGGGTGGCCGCCCTCTCCAGGAGACAGGTGAGGAGAAGGCGGGAAGAGAGAGGAAGGCGTCAGGAGTTCCACGCGGGAAAGCCCCGCAAGGGCTCTTTCCGCGCAAGACACTGGTGAGTCCTGGAGGCTCTCAGGCAGCGCTGGCTAGCAGAACGGCGATGGAGGATACTGGTCAGCTATCGGCCGGACAAAAAAGCATGCGGTTGGTGGCGGTGCGGGAAAGGAGGCTGTGCAGGGCCTTCAGAGGAGGCCTTCGTTAAGTGAAGGCACACATCGCCTGCCTGCAGATAAACCTGCATCATGCCAAGGCGTCTTTGGACGTCCTTTGTCGTAGGTTTATCTGCCAAAACATTGGCATGGCTCTAATTCAGGAGCCATGTGTGACAGGTAACCAGATTAGAGGTATACCAAATCAAGTGGGTAAGTTAATTTATCATAATGGAACTGAGAGTCCAAGAGCGGCTATTTTGGTCAGTTCGCAAATTAAATTTATTCCCATTTCAGAGTTCATCTCCAGGGACTTGGCTGCAGTAATGGTGGAGGTTCTGGGTGAAAGAGGCAAGCAGGAGGCTATAATGGCATCCGCCTACTTTCCTGGAGACTCAGAGTTAATTCCTCCACTTGAAGTTAGGCGGCTCATAGCTCATTGCAAACGCAATGGGCTGGCCTACCTGATAGGATGCGATGCGAACGCGCACCACACGGTGTGGGGTAGCACGGACATCAATGACAGGGGTGAGTATTTTTTTGAATTTCTGTTCTGAAATAATGAAGACATTGTCAATAGGGGAAGGAAACCTACTTTTATAAATGCGATTAGGCAAGAGGTCCTAGATTTGACACTTGCTAGTCCGCATTTCAGCGACTTTGTCAAAAACTGGCATGTGTCTGAAGAGGCCTCATTATCGGATCACTTGCACATCAGATTCGATTTGGCGGCTGAGACCATGCAGCGGCAGGAAATCAGAATTCCAAAACTGACCGACTGGGACTCTTATAGAGCCTCACTCGGATCAGAAATGCCCTCGGGTGTGCAGAACATAGAGTTTCCAGAGGGTTTGGAGATCTGTTCAAACCAGCTGCATAATTCTATTCATTTGGCTTACGAAAACAGCTGCCCGGTTAAGTGAAGAGAGTCCACAAAGATGGTCCCTTGGTGGAACGGGACGCTGGGTAGAAAAAAGACGAGAAGATTATTCAACAAGGCTAAGCGCACCGGTGAATGGGGCGAGTATAAGATGGCCTTAACGGAATATAATCTCGAATAAAGAAGATCCAAAAGGGCTACCTGGAGGAATTTCTGTGAGGGAATCAATGAATTACCCTCTGCAGCTCGTCTCCAGAAAGTCCTTTCCAGAGATCATTCAAATGGAAGGAAACCTTAGAGGTAATGCTAGAGACCCACTTTCCGGATTCAGTAGTGGTAGGAGGCCAAGAGGACCCGCATGATCCCTTCAAGTGAGGTGGCTTCTGCGCCTCGCAGTAGGATCTGGAGTCTCTCTGGGAAAATTTTCACACCCAGTAAGGTGCGATGGGCTATTGGGTCTTTCAAACCTTTCAAATCCGCTGGAGAGGATGTTATCTTTCCAGCTTTACTTCAAAAAGGAATTGAGGAAATACTCCCCAGCTTAATCCAGATGTTTCGGGCAAATTATGCTTTTAACTATATTCCGAAACTGTGGAGGAAAGTAAATGTGGTCTGTATACCAAAGGGGGGGAGGGGGGTCTAGACACCAAGGCCAGGGAATATCGGCCGATTAGCCTCTCATCGTTTCTATTGAAAACGATGGAAAAAACCTTTACTATCAAATAAGAAGTGAGTTCCTTGGAAAGAATCCGCTGCATCGGAACCAGCTTGCGTATAAAACTGGTAAATCCACTGTGATGACCCTTAGCGGTCTAGTCACGAGGATTGAAAAAGCAGTGATATATAAAGAAATTGCCCTTTGTGCCTTTGTGAATATTGAGGGGGCGTTTGATAATACCTCCTATGGATCTATAGAGAGGGCAGCAATAGGAAAAAGGGTTCTGCTTTCTACAATTAGGTGGCTCCGTTTCATGTTGGAACATCGTGTGATTACTGCCAGACTAGGTGGCGAGTCAGTAAACATCAAGGCCGTAAAGGGCTGTATCCAAGGTGGCGCACTATCTCCTGTTTTGTGGTCATTGGTTATTGACGGAATACTGGTCCTTCTGAGTAGCCATGGGTTTGAAGTTCAGGGCTATGCAGATGATGTGGCTATCATAATCAGAGGCAAGTTTGTTGAGGTCATTTCTGATCGTATGCAAAATGCACTCAATATAATATGGCAGTGGTGTTACCAGGAAGGACTCAGTGTCAATCCAAACAAAACTGTCATTGTTCCTTTTACGAGGAGGAAAAAGCTTGCGCTTACAGCTCCCTCGCTCAACGGTACTACAGTTCCTTTTTCCAGCGAGGTTAAATATCTAGGGGTTCTCCTAGATCAAAAAATGAACCGGAACCTACATTTGCTGAAAGTTCAAAATAGAGCCACCAAGGCTTCCTGGGCCTATGAAAGGGGCTATGGGCGTACTTGGAGACTACAACCATAAATGATCTACTGGTCATTTCTTACAATCATTAGACCTATGGTCACCTACGCATCGGTTGTATGGTGGTCTAAAACTGAGCAGAAGGCAACGCAAACCTTATTGAATAAGGTTCAGCGTATAGCCTGCATCGGTGTTACGAACTCAATGAAATCATGTCCAACCGCGGCGATGGAGTCACTTCTAGGACTGACACCGTTACACCTGCATGTTAAAAAGGATGCTGCAATTATGGCCCTGAAAATGCAGGCGGAAGGAAATATCAAACCAGGTAATATGGTGGGTCATCTGGAAATCCTTACGGAATTTCAGACAGACCCTATCATAGGAATGCCTTCCGAATGTATGCCAACTAAACTGGGCTTCCACAAACCATTCTGTGTTAGGTTACCTGATCGGGATGTGTGAAGCCCAGGTGGACCATCCTTTGAGCGGGGGTCCATGGTATGGTTTACAGATGGATCAAAAACGGAAGATGGGGCGGAGATAGGAATACACGGGAGTGGCACTACCCTATCGAAGTCCTTGGGTACCAATGCTACCGTTTTTCAAGCAGAAGTACATGCTATAAAACTTGGCGCTAGGATAGGCATGGCAAAATGCCTAAACGATGCAAAGATTTATATTGTATCAGACAGCCAATCGGCCTTAAAGGCTCTTAGGTCTTGTACCGTTGAGTCGAGGGTGGTATGGGATTGTATGAAGGTTACTAAACATCTGGCAGGCTCAAATAAGGTTACACTTATATGGGTGCCAGGTCATACTGGAATCGAAGGAAACGAGGCAGCTGATGACCTCTCCCGTGAGGGTTTTGCCTCTCCATTTATTGGACCAGAACCCTTCTGCGGTATCACTAAGGGACACCTTAGAGCAGCGGTAAAACGCTAGGAGGATGTTCAAAAGTCCTCCTACTGGCGCAGAATTCCAGGTTTTCGACAGGCGAAGAAATTTATATCACCTTTGTCTGTCAGGGTTAAAGAGTGTCTTGAACTTAGAAAACCTGAGTTGAGGCTGCTTACTGGCTTCCTCATAGGTCATGTCCCCTTAAGGTACCACCTTAAGAAGATGGGCATAAGTACGACAGATGGAAGCCGCTTCTGCGATCTGGAAGCGAAATCAGCGGAACATGTTCTCCAGCAAAGATTGTTGAATTTTTATTGTTGATCTATAATGATGCAATAGATGACCAAAAATTTGACAAATAAAGAAAATATTCGTTCATCTGTCAAGATGTCTCCTACTCACGGTATCTCGAAATAGGTTGCCCGATTTGAAAAGTCGTTGAGTTTGGAGTTGAATTGAGGATTTACTTGGGGTCGATTTGCCAATTGGATTTTTATTGACTTGGGGGAGTAGCTCAGTGGAGTGCTGTGAAAGCATGTAGTTTTTTAGAGCATGTTGATTTGGAAGTTGGGCTAGGCGTTAAACCTGCGTTTATTAATAAAGTTTTATTAATAAAGTTATTTAAGGGATTTGTGTGTGAAAATGTAAAACGATTTTAATTTATTTCTCCGAATTCTTCGTAAAATTCAAGCCGTCGTCAACGGATTACGGGACCCCAAAAATATGAGCTGGTCGAGCGTGTTTTGGCTGGTTATACCGTCGCTGAGGGTAGATTCATATCGGCTGATGGCAAAAAACCAAAAACAACAATTTTGGGCTTAATTAAGTAACGAGTTAAATGGCGTGGATTGAGCCATTAAAACTGTGAGCGGGTGGCAAAAGGTAAATGGCACTTAAAGTACTATATAGTCATAACGGAAATAATTATTAATTTTTTTCGATTTATTACAGTCAATTTATAACATTCGGAATGGCATTAGAGTAAAATTCACCCAAATGTGGAATCATGCCTTTAAGACTGGTGGTGCTGAGCCCTGAGATGTGAAGGTGGATCCTCTGGAGGAGAGGTTGCTTTGTGTATTAACTCCTGAGCAAGTTGACGGAATAGACAGCGTGGAGGGAGGATTTTAAAGTATAATTTTCAAAAATAAATGCACCGATGAGGGGAGGCCCGTGTGGCAGTCACAGCGGTGATCGCCTGGGATTGAGACGGTCACTCCGAAGCGATCACTTCCAGCTTATCATTTTCTTTTTGCCGCTGAGGCCGTGGCAACTTAATTTTAATTTCCTTTGTCCCTCCAATTTTATTGTTATGCGGTTATTCAAGCATGAGAAATATGTCTGAGAATCCCCACGCCGCACCGTGAGCTCTAGCCAGCTACTATACCGCATCAGACCGCTATTCTCATGTCTGTTAACGTAATCCCTTGGGGATTCCGTTACAATTTTAACTCATTGTATTTTTTTTATAGTACACAAATACCATTCTAAATTTAGTAAAAGCCCGGCCCGCCATTGCACGAACGGAGTCACTGGTTATCTGTATGGATAATGCTACAGATCCAGTGAGCATATCGGAGACTGCAGAACACCCTACTTGAACATTCTATTTCAAGCCAACAGAATTACCTGGGCTATCTGCTATTATGCTAAATAGTCGGGTAAACTTTAAAAAACAATTTTCCTATGTGTATAATTAAATTAAATTAAGTTAAATCATTTTAGGTAACAGCACCTGGAATTGCCTACACCATCGCCACCACCACCAGATGCATCGCCCGCCACTAACTCCAGCCATTCCCACTATTACAACACAATTCGACCACAACTTGCCGAAGCACTAGCAGCCATTTAAAATAGCAAAATTGTGGCCAACTCCAACAGCGTGTATTACTTTCGCTCATTTTTAAGGAGCGTAAATATTGCCTTTTCAACTTGGCTTCGGATAGATTTATGCAGACGGTAAAATTATTTTTCAGCGGGGCATCGGGTATCCATGATCGCCTAGAAGACAATATTTTTGGGCATCGGGCTATCATGAACTGATACTGGATAACACGCATTCTCCTGCTATTCGATCCCTTTCTACCTCTTCTTGAAGAAATTTTATTTATTTGGCCATTAGGATATAGAGGAGGTCGGTCAGTACCCAAATGCATTTACTAATGGCCGACTGTAATGTATGAACCGCTTGAATAAAAATTGAATGCTACCAAACACATTATATCAAACGGAATACATAATCCCTCTTGGTCTACAGATGCAATCCCTATTGTATCTCGTATTTGGGTGTTTTTTAGAGCTTTCAATTCCTCTATTAGTTTTATAGCCAAAGCGAGGGTAAACCGAAAATTAGCTCTTAAAATCAGCTTCCTTCATCGGATATGAGTCATCTTGTTGTCTTCGATTCACGTTTAAGTTCTGCTGCTCATGCCAGTATTCACATGATATGTGCGAGTTGCTTGATTCCATGATCTCCAAGCAACAAACACTGTGGAATGAAATGAAACATATGTTGAATGATTTTTTGCACTTGTGAAAGCAAGGCGGAAGGGAAGATATTGTCGTCTCTTTCATTCAAATCAATAAGCGACGTGACGAAGTTCATCCACGATGACACTGCAGTAACCTACAACATTTTATTTATATCACGGTTTATATCACCAAATGTAATATAGCTCCACAAAATGACCATCCAGATGTCTTGTATGTTATGTTTGTGGTGTGGTGGTGGCTTTTGCGTCTCAGAAGTGGTCTATTACTCCATTGATAAAACAGGCATTTCAGCTTTATTTCGGTTGGAAAATAGGGGATCAACACAAACATTGGGCGCCACATATCTGCTGTAATCTGGGAAACTTGTTAAATCATAAAAAGGAAGAAAAACCATTACAGGATGTGAGTTTTTTACGGGAATGTGTTGCGAAGAAAATCTTTACGCACCTATAACTTTGGAATACGACCACCTTGAGATTTAAGCCATACCATATTTTCTTATTTGGTCGAGGTCTATCAGTCGTCTGTCTTTGTTTCATAAAAATGGGACACGCACTTTTCGAATTACTATTTGTTAACAGACATCAACCGTGGGGATATAAGTCATCATTCTCGCTCTAGTGCTTTGCTTGAGTTGATATGCCTAAAAACGATGTATGGGGTTTGCTGTTGGATATGCCGTTCGCATGAGAGAATCGTACGATAATATAAAGTACCTATTGACAAGCATAAAACACGATGAGCAACAATGAAAGATCTGTGTAAAAGTTGTTGTACTTTTGCTTGGGTTGCAGCAAGGCTATACCAAGTTTTGCTGTTTTTTGTGTGAATGGGACAGTCGGGCAAAGGCACTTCATTACAAAAGACAAGACTGACTTTTGGAAAAATGTACAACATATACCATTGGTATACTCCAAAAATATTTTGTTGCCACCATGGCACATCAAATTGGGGCTAATGAAAAACTTTGTTGAGGCAATGAATAGAGATGGGGCTCCTTTTCAATACCTGCGTCAGAAATTCCCCAGGCTGAGTGAAGTAAAAATTAAAGAAAGTATTTTTTTGGGCCACAGACTCGAACTATTCTTAAAGACGAACATTTTGACAGTACTCTAATAGATGTTGGAAAAAACGCTTGGAATGACTTCCGCCTCGTGGTCACTAATTTCTTGGGAAATAAAAAAGCTGACAATTACGTTACACTTGGAATACCATATGTCTCTAAAGATCCATTTCCAATACTCACAACTGGACTTTTTTCCTGGAAACTGAGGAGCTCTAACTGATGAGCACAGCGAACGGTTCCATCTGGATATATCAACAATGGAGAAAAGGTAGCAGGGAAACTGCAATGCTTCTTGTAAAAAATGCATTTTTCAAACAAGACACAAAAAATCAACTAAAATTGGTTGTCCTGTGTTATTTACTAACGAATCTAAAGCATAATTTTTGCGGAAAATTGGTATTATTAAAATATTACAGTGTGCTTTTCTTTTGCACCTACATACGTGAATATATTTTGATGTCATTGTTTTAAAGAATGCAATTTAATTTGTGATAATTACTCAAAAACTTATCAATGTTCATGAATTGCAATTTGAAAGCATATAATTTATTATATTTCTACTCATACCTACGTGCATATACATAAATTATAAAGGCACCGTTCTATATTCGCAAACACCACCCAACACTATAGACACAAAACCAAATATATAAATTTGATTAAAATATTCATTTTATTATTGGGTATGGAATTTTTTTAACGATCATTAAATTTATAAAATAAATAATAACAATTTTATCATGCTATAAATAAAAATAATTTTTAATAATCCAAATGTCAATATATTGGATTTATTACATTGTTTGGTTGTTTTATATATTAATTTAAATTTACCATTGTTTGCCGACGTTAGTTGAGTGTGCAAAAATTATAGTAACCAATGAAATTCTTCCTATTATACTAGAATTCCTTAAAAAATCCTCTATTATACACCAATAAATGTTATTCTCCGTATTCTATACCGATTCTCCCGTTCCTAGAAACAATGAATGTCAAATGTTTCAAAGTAGACTTCATCAGCAGAAAAATGTTCTGAAGCTTTTTGCATGACATTGATGAAAAATACCATAGTGTTTCTATCACACTACCATGGTCTTTTTACCAAATGTCGCGAACACTGCATAAGGCGTCAAATACGTACTACTTTTGAGGGATAGTAGTACTACAATTATTTGTTAAGTGACTACTGTTGAAAGTAAGTTTTGCCCGCAAATTTTAAATCGCAAAATCGTGTTTCCTGATGATAATATTTATTATCCCAGCCGGCAAATTTTGGTTACAAACCAGTTTTGAAATATTTTTGAAACTTTTGGTCTCTTCATCGAAACGTTTGCGAAACCTTCTCGGGCCCCTTTTTGTCCAGGTACAATCCGTCCAGGTACAGTCCATTTAGAATTTTAGTACACACGTCAAATCATTTTTAAAACATATCATTGTTTTCTAATTAAATGTGAAATCAAACAACGTTCCTAGGTCATGTTTTAACAACATATGAGTTTCGTTTATTCGTCCCAAAAACGTTAAAAATGGTATTGTTGAAGCCCTAAGTATTTTTGAAACGGCTTCATAATAATCAATATATCGGAATGGTTTATTGGGAACGGTCTTACACTAAATTTGACTCATATTTTCGAAACTTTTTAATTTCATAGCAACGTTTTTACAATTATGTTAAAGCTGATCACAGGTGAAAAATGCCAATCGCTATTTTCAAAGCGTCAAATCCAATTCTTTTTTAGTATTATATCTGTGCTTGGGAGGTACACCATCCACCATGTATTGTTTATATTATTTTAAAGAGAATGATAAATGTAACGTATAGTGTGAAATCCAAATTAAAAAAAAAAATGGCAGAGGGTAGTACACCTACCGAGAGTACTATAGGGTAGTGTATCTGCGATCGAATCATCATGTGATTTAATTTCCGATGTAGGTGTGAGATTACAAATTTCCTGATGGTTTATATTTTGTAAAAATGATTGCGTAAAATTTGAAGTCTCAGAAACCATTTAGATAACTTTTTCATTAAGTTCGCAAGCCTCGCTTTCACTGCAGGAAATAATTATGGTTTCTCGCTCCTTGTCGAGGGCATCTTTTAGGGTTGCTAAAGTTGAAGTTATGTACATATAACAATTTGAAGTAATGTAAAAGATTTAAACCGCATTTAATTTCTGTAACTATGATTATAAATTATAATTTACCAAAACGATGCATTGCATCAATACATCAAAGAATCAAAATTTAAATCTGACTTATAAATGTCTAATAAACATGATTTTATTGGAGTTTGATAAAAATCACTATTGTTAACCAACTTGTTTCCGTACACTCTGGTTTTATATTTTGATGAATAAACATGGTTTAGCTAAGAACCTAATATCATTTTTTGAACTTGTAACGAGTGCCCGACCTTGCAGTCACCCGTTAACAGAATGCCCAGTAGTCACCACCTGCAGCGTTGGGCCGGCAATCGCACAGTCTGGGGCGTGGAGAAGTGGTGGTGCCCTTACTGGGTCTAAATGCTGCCTTTTTTAACTGAATTAACGAAACACACACACACACATGTCGCAACGCTCACCTCCTGAAATATAAATAACCAAACAACTAGTCCATCATTCCATTATTACAATCATCATAATCCTCATTTATATTCTGCATTATAACATAATACAATTAAAGAAGCTAAACGTTACGTTATATAAATAGACAAAACAAAATCTTGTACATTTCTTTTCTCTCTCGGTCTGGGAGGAGGAATAATCACTACAATCGAGTTATGATGTCCACTAAGTTAAACCATATCCCAGTGCTGGAGTCAGTAGGGCCCTCCCGAAACTCGCCACTAAGATCTGAAATGAGAAAAAAAACAAGGGAATGCCCCCAAAGCGAGGAAAATCAAAATATACAAAAATTAGAAATTAATTTTAAATTGGTAATTATATACAAACAAACAAAAAAATAATAATAAGCAATTGGATGACTATAACGGGTTGTTACTGGTCAGCTGTTTGATAATTCCGTCACCGGACGTCTTTGTAGGCAAGGCCGTATATACACGCGGTTGCGACGCGCCCTTGAGAATCCGCAAATAGCGGTGCTGACCCGTTGGAATAATTTTGAAACAATATGATGAGGCGCAGCAATCTCCAAATCTACGTTCCGACTTTTGTGTAACTTTCCACTTGTCTCGCCTGATCCAATTCCAACTGTATGATGGAGTTATAACACGTACGGCAGTCCAGTTATCTGCCTCTTTCTCTCGCGTCGAATCGTGATTTCGCTTACTTATTTATTATACCCGTTCACCAACTGGGCATTTCGAATACTGTCCAACAGCAAACGAACACAAAAAAAAAATCGTAATTTATCAATTAATAAACTATAAATTTAATTGATCATTAATTTTCGTATCACTTATGTTTAAATTGGTCCCGAAACCAAAAAAAACTTATTTTTTTCGTTTTATTAAATTTCTTTTTCGACCTGTCACTAACATAGCACAAAATGAAGTCCTCTCCAATTCTTTTTTTTTTCATCACATCAACAATGAACAACACGCCACGCAAGCAAAACGAGTATTCTCCATACCAAGATTTAAATGCGCGACATCTGTGTTGTATCACCAAGTTTCACGTAGACGTAATCGCAAGATAGGCAATTATCATAGATACACACCATAAAGTTGTGCCATAATAATATCAACACCCTGCCGCCCTGGTTATTTGCAAGGTCCACACGTTACATCGTGGGGAAGACCCACAACTCTGAGCTGTCTCATTAGCCGGGCTAAAGAATAACAACGACCAAAGGAAAGGAAAAGGAAATGATTTTGGCCGATACCGCATTGATTCAAGTATGAATATCTTTGGCGTGATAAATGCCTAAATTTTTACCTGTGCAATCTTCCAGATGGTAACCTACCGTTCCAACTCTTCCCTTGATGATGGCGGGTATAAATTTCGGTGCTAATTTTGCCGAGAAGCTGTTAGTTGCGGAACTCTGTGGGAATGTCCTAAGGTAAACTTTCTGCTCAATAGCAAATTCCCGAGGCTGACTTTTTGAATTGTAAATTCGCTCATTTTTCATGTGAGCATTGCGAAGATGTTTCAACACTGAATCACGTACCAACTCCATACGAGAAGATTTGGTTGTTATTCGTGCATCATTGTCATTTTCGTAACCCAATATGCGACGCATTTCGTAGTCTTGCGCATGTCCAATATATTGTTGTCCAAAAACGAGATAGTATGGTGAGAATGCAGTTGAACTGTGAACAACATTCCTCAGAACTGAAGCTATATCAGGTAAAAACCGGTCCCACTCCACATGGTTTTCACCTAGGTATGATCTAATGCCAGCCAATACCGTGCGATTGGTTCTTTCGGAAGTATTACATTGGGGTGCATGTACAGGAGTTTTTATGTGTTTAATTCCGTATCCAGCCAAAAGATTATTGAACAGGTGAGATAGGAATTGCTTCCCATTATCCGAAACAATGAATTCAGGAACAGAATAAACACTAAAAACTTCGTTTCTCAACAAATCGCACATTGTAGCTGCTGAAGCTTCCCTCATCGGTTTTAAGAGCACAAACCTTGAAAAATGGTCTAAAATAATTAGGATATAACAATTACCATTGCGAGAACGGGGGTACGGTCCTAAAAAATCAAGGTATAATTGTTGAAACGGTCTAATGCTTTCACGGTACTCACCCATATTTGGTCTAGTTCGATAATTTACGGCTTTTGACATTTTACATTGGGTACAATTTTTGACATAATTCTGGACGTCTTTTGCCATGCCCGGCCAGAAAAAGTACCTCTTTAATAGCTCGGTAGTTTTTGAGATTCCCATGTGTCCACCAGTAATGTGTGTATGTGCCTTTACAAGAAGAGCTGGAATCGCGCGAGTGGGTACGACCAATTTCCAATGTGGAAGTTCCGTTTCTTCGCAGTATTTCCATCCGTGTCCTGGGCAGATAAGAATTTTTCCGTTTTCCACTTTGAAATTTGTTAAGACATCAGGTGTATTCTCAATTTTTCTGATTCTTTCTAAATACTCGTTATCTGCAAAATAAGGAGAATCCAACTCAATCCAAGGCATACCACTATCTGACAAAGCGAGAGGTTCCATAGAGAATGCTTCGCAAAATGCACGTGATAAGGCATCCGGCACGACATTAACAGAACCTTTACAATGTTCAATTTTAAAATTGAACCCTTGTAATTTTAGGCTCCATCTGGCCAATCTTCCCGATAGGTCAGACTGTGACATAAGCCATTGAAGGCTCGCATGATCCGTAATGATCGTGAATGGAAAGCCTTCAATATAAGGACGGAAATGTTTTACCCCGAGAACAGCAGCATAACACTCCAACTCTGTCGTTGAGTATTTGCGTTGTGCGCCGTTTAATTTCTTCGAATAGTACGCTATTGGATGCTCAACATTGTCCGGACGCTGAAATAAAACACCTCCCACTCCAACAGAAGAAGCATCCACCTGCAAGAAGAAAGGAAGCGAGTAATCTGGATGTATTAAGACAGGGGCGGAAGTGAGACATTTTTTTAGATTATCGAACGCTATTTGGGCTTGTTCGGTCCAAATAATATTTTTTTTAGACTTTAGTAATTCTGTCAATGGTGCAGCTATGGAGGAGTAATTTGGAACAAACCGCCTGTACCAACCACTCATACCTAAGAATCTTCGTAATTGTTTGAGATTTGTCGGTTGTGGGAATTTTTCAATGGCTCGAACCTTTTCGGGATCAACGCGAATGCAGCCTTCGCCTACTATATGCCCTAAGTATTTAATACGCTTCAGCACGAATTTGCTCTTCTCCACGTTGATAGTGAGATTAGCCTTCTTCAACCAACAAGCCACGAGTCGCAGAAGCTCGATGTGATCCTCAAAACTACTGGATGTAATCAGCAGATCGTCTAGATAGACAAATATCCTATCGTGGTACTCGTGAGGGATCACACGATGCATCAAACGACTCATGGTTTGTGGGGCGTTGCACAAACCGAAAGGCATCACGGTGAACTGATATAGAGGCCTGCCCGCAACCGTAAACGCTGTCTTTGGTTTAGCATCACTGTCGAGTGGAATTTGCCAGAATGCATCTTTAAGATCCAGACTGGAAATGTATTCGGTGTTTTCCAAACGACTCAGAATTCCTTCGATTAGCGGCAGCGGGTAGGCATCCCCAACAGTCACTTCGTTAACCTTCCGGGCGTCAAGGCACAAACGTACTTTTCCGTTTGACTTTGTCACCAACGTAACCGGAGAAGACCAAGAGCTGTTTGACTCTTCTATCACGCCGAGTTCTAGCATACGATCCAGCTCCGTGAACAGAAGTTTTTGAATGGCAGGTGAAATGGCGTAGTGCCGTTGTTTGACAGGTCTAGCATTTGGAGTATCAATACTATGGCTTAAAAGTTTGGTACGTCCCAGCCCTAATTTAGCAGAGGACGGAAACTGAACTATAATGGCATTCAGTTTAAGCAATTGACTTGGGGTTAATTTATGCATTTCGAGTAGAGGGTCTACCGTTTTGGATTCCGACAACATTTTGTCGGCTTGTACTTCTGATAGGGACATTTCATTGATGTGAATTTGTAGGTTAAACAACTTAAAGAAATCTATGCCTAGATACAAGGTTTGTGATAGATTTGGAGAGAGAAATACCTGCATACGCTTAGTTTGATTGTTGAACGAAACGTTAACAAATATATAACCCAGCAACCTTTCTTTGGATCCGTTCGCAGTCGTAATGAACGATGAAAAGTGGTATAACCGCAGATCATTATTATTACTGAGGAAATTTAGGCAATCTTTTCCCAACACACTAACGTTAGCACCTGAGTCGAGAAGACCTCGAAAATTTTGGTTATTCATATGAACATCCAGGTATGGACGATCATCATTCGGTATGTTTTGAGAAATGATGGAATCACAAACGGAGCGGCGAAGTTCTTTACGAGTCTTAAAAAATGTGTATGATCGTTGGAATTTAAGTTTCGGCTTGGAAGTAATTTTTGCGTCCGTAAAACAAAATTGCGATTTTAGTGGTTCCGACGAAGTAGTCGGTAAAATTCTGGATCTGTGTTTGACGCAGATTCGGTTTTGTGTGTTGTGGTATTCGGGAGTGGATGCGATTGAAGAATCGGTTCCCGAATAGACGAATTCTTCCCCTGCGTGTTTCCCTGGTTGGAATTTCTAGAATTACAACGCGGACATTCAGCAAACGAGCTGTTCTCGAATCCACACACCATACAGAACAAATTCCGTTCTTTACTACGGCAGTACCTGTACGTGTGTCCGTTACATTTGCAGTTCCAACACTTTAACTGAGAACGTTCTGTGGGTATTCTAAAATGTGGAATCTCCTTTCGGACACATGTCGTGTGGAAAGCATTTACATCAGGAATCGGGGTAATTTTATTAGTTTCCTGAGACGTATCACTTAACGAATAATCATGAATGGACGATTCTTGAAATGTTGGGTTATAAACTTCATGGACGTTGTATCTATGGGTGGGTCTATTCACCAAGGTGGGAGAATTGATGCCAACTCTTGCCCAGATGTCTTCTAAGTTATTACATTCGAAGGCTAATTGCCTAATAGTGCGTATATCTCGGTTCGCGAGTAGTATTTGTAATTGTGGATCCATGTTATCTTTTAATATTGCGAGAATATCTGAATCTGAAATCGGTGTTTTAGCTTGGAGTGCTATTTTGACGACCGCGTCTTGAAATTCGCCGAACTTTTCTCTAGGTTTCTGTTTTCTGGTATCCATGGCCCTTCGAATATCTCGATCCGATCTAAATGGGTTGAAACGCTCTGTGAGGTCTTGTTTTATCTGATTCCACGTAATATTATGAAATTGGTGACGCTCTATATACGTCCAGTACCATTCGGAAGCAGTACCACTCAGAATATTACCTAGGTGGTCGATTACATTTTTACATGAGATGTTGGAGGCTTGTGCCAAAAATTCCAGTCTAAACAAAAATCGGTCAATTGGTAAATCATTCATAGTGCCACTAAACTTCAAATTCCACGAATTGATTATTCGAGAAACTGACGTCTCGTGTGCTCTATTGAAGTTGGCAGGTTCTGATTGAAACGGGCGTGTCTGTGATGACTGGGCTATGGGAGGTTGAGAAATTTGAGAACTAAATCCGTGCTGAATTTGTTCTTCATGAGTATGAGGGTGAAAATGTTGAGATGTTAAATTTTGGTACACATTTGAAGTAGACGGTAACTGTGTTTGAATAGGATCAGTTACAGATTGAATTCCCCTTTGATCTTGCTGATTCATGGGTATCGACCTAATGTTGTTACGTACTGAACCCATTGCGCTACTCATCATTTTCGTTGGTAGAGCCGAAGGATTATCAAATGGATTGGAAATATTCTCAATGCCCGGTGGTCGCGAACTAATACTAACTAATTCGTTAATTTCAGGTTTCGATTCTTTCCCAGACGACAACGCATTTGCATTAATACTATTGTTTAACGGTCGGGCTTTCAGTATATTTAATTCAAACATATCGAATGCTTTAGAATTTTCACTCGCTATAGGTTGACTAATTGCGTTCATGTTGGATTCTGATATACAATATTCGAACGACATTAACTGGTCAATATTTTCTTGAGGTTTATTTAGTGATCTCGGTTGTGTATTTGTGATACCACCTTCTGGTGAATCAACCTGTTCAAGATCCATGGTATCAATTTTGGTAGTGGAGGATAATACTCTATTTCCATTAATACCATTTAGCAATTCAATTACGGCCCCGCATTTAGCCAGTAAATCTGCAATGGCTGGTGTCAAATTTTCAATGTCCAAATTTCGGAGACGTTGAAGACGCTCACGATAATGGATTATTCTAGATTCTAGTACCTTACTTTCTTGTGCCGTGGATATGATCGAGGTACTGAGAGGACTATAAATTCGTTGAACTTTCAGAGAACATAGTCTAAGTTCATAATCCGGGTTATTAATTGCTTTTATATGTGGTCTTAAGGGTATGAGAACAGCAAACAATTTTTCAGACTGCATCTTGGCTTGCAATATTTTAATTGAAACACTAGACACTGGGATATGACGAACTTCACATTCAATATTGAACTCTTCAGGTTCCAAGTAACTAGGATTCATACTAGAATATGCCATATTTTCCCTTTACAACTTATTCTAAATAGAATACGATTAATTAGAATAAACAAATATAAATAGAAAAAAAAATCAAATATAAATTTAGGATAATAAATTATAAACAATAATAAATAAATGGTAAATAGAGATTAAAGTTAGTATACAAGTGTATATTTATTAAATGTATAGAAATAGATCATAAAAAAAAATAAATAAGTAAGCAAAACTCACGATTCGATCCAAAAACACTTCAATCCTAGGAAAAACGTATGCAATTCCTGCAACTGACTGAATATAATATGCGTATAGATGAATTTCAGGAGCTGAGCGACGACATGCGTATATGTGTAAAACAAGCCTATTAAAACAATAAAACAAAAAAAAATTAATGAAGCGTCAATTCCGATCTTTCACAAGCAATACAACCAGCCCTAACTGGGATATATTTATTTATTTATTTATTTATTTATTTTCGATGCCATCGAAATTCACTGGAACAACAAAAAAAAAATCCATTCACAACATAATCAAGCATCATGTGGCAGGAAAATACCTCCGACTCATAATGGATAATGATGTGCTTTCTCTATCTTACCGAGATTCTAACGTAAAGCTGACGAAAATTCCACAATCACGCTGTTACCATCAAATACAAACTCTTGTGAGGATATTAATGTGTCCACGTGATGGTGCAATTCACGAACAACTGAAATGAAATTTGAAAGTGAATACGGATGAATAAAATTGAACTTCTAATACGAAATGAATATCTCATAACAATCAATACAAGAAGCTAGAAGCTCCGATATAATTGCGGATACTCATTAATAAATCTAAATAAAAAAATTAAATTATTCTGACAAAAAAAAAAAGAAAGAAAAAATATAATATCGAAAAAAAAATAACCGTACAAATTAAATAACCGTACTGTACCGCTTGGTTTCAACCGCATGGTTTGGTTTTAACCACGAGTTACCACCACAACGAACAATCCAATTTTTACCACGTGTTTGGTTTACATTTACCGTATTTGGTTTACATTTACCGTAATGTTTACATTTACCGTTTGGGCGCCACTGTAACGAGTGCCCGACCTTGCAGTCACCCGTTAACAGAATGCCCAGTAGTCACCACCTGCAGCGTTGGGCCGGCAATCGCACAGTCTGGGGCGTGGAGAAGTGGTGGTGCCCTTACTGGGTCTAAATGCTGCCTTTTTTAACTGAATTAACGAAACACACACACACACATGTCGCAACGCTCACCTCCTGAAATATAAATAACCAAACAACTAGTCCATCATTCCATTATTACAATCATCACAATCCTCATTTATATTCTGCATTATAACATAATACAATTAAAGAAGCTAAACGTTACGTTATATAAATAGACAAAACAAAATCTTGTACATTTCTTTTCTCTCTCGGTCTGGGAGGAGGAATAATCACTACAATCGAGTTATGATGTCCACTAAGTTAAACCATATCCCAGTGCTGGAGTCAGTAGGGCCCTCCCGAAACTCGCCACTAAGATCTGAAATGAGAAAAAAAACAAGGGAATGCCCCCAAAGCGAGGAAAATCAAAATATACAAAAATTAGAAATTAATTTTAAATTGGTAATTATATACAAACAAACAAAAAAATAATAATAAGCAATTGGATGACTATAACGGGTTGTTACTGGTCAGCTGTTTGATAATTCCGTCACCGGACGTCTTTGTAGGCAAGGCCGTATATACACGCGGTTGCGACGCGCCCTTGAGAATCCGCAAATAGCGGTGCTGACCCGTTGGAATAATTTTGAAACAATATGATGAGGCGCAGCAATCTCCAAATCTACGTTCCGACTTTTGTGTAACTTTCCACTTGTCTCGCCTGATCCAATTCCAACTGTATGATGGAGTTATAACACGTACGGCAGTCCAGTTATCTGCCTCTTTCTCTCGCGTCGAATCGTGATTTCGCTTACTTATTTATTATACCCGTTCACCAACTGGGCATTTCGAATACTGTCCAACAGCAAACGAACACAAAAAAAAAATCGTAATTTGTCAATTAATAAACTATAAATTTAATTGATCATTAATTTTCGTATCACTTATGTTTAAATTGGTCCCGAAACCAAAAAAAACTTATTTTTTTCGTTTTATTAAATTTCTTTTTCGACCTGTCACTAACATAGCACAAAATGAAGTCCTCTCCAATTCTTTTTTTTTTCATCACATCAACAATGAACAACACGCCACGCAAGCAAAACGAGTATTCTCCATACCAAGATTTAAATGCGCGACATCTGTGTTGTATCACCAAGTTTCACGTAGACGTAATCGCAAGATAGGCAATTATCATAGATACACACCATAAAGTTGTGCCATAATAATATCAACACCCTGCCGCCCTGGTTATTTGCAAGGTCCACACGTTACAAACTCAAAAACCACCTATTTGCATTAAAATTATTTAGTTTAAAATTATTAACTATTAGCCCCTTGTCATTACAAACAGTAATTATGTTTTTTTTTTGTATCTGTATGTAATATCGTCACGTTCATATACGTCACGTTTTAACACGCACACAATATAAATGATATAAATTCCGTTCCCTTCCAAAAGTGAATATCTGTTAGAGACCTACATTCTTTCAATTTCGTTTACGGACAGTTTACTATAAAAATTGTGTTGTCTTATCCAAAATAATATTAATTTTTTTACAACTCTAAGAAATATTAAATGCATATAATCCAATGAGAATTGTTTAACCATAACAATGGGCGTAGTTTCCAGGACAGAATCGTCGGTGTGATGTTCCTCTTCAGGACATCAAAAATTATTATTATTATTAATTGTTTAATTTTACTAATCTTGTTGACATAATTAATATAAACAAAATCAACATCTCCGACATTTTTTACTTATATACTCCCATAAAACTTCAACTCCGTTTATAGACATATTACTCTAAAAAATCAAGCATGCAAGGTAAGTAAAATAATAAATCAATGAAAGAAAATTGAAACATTATTTTCTTAAAAATTTATGGGTGTACCATATAAGTAATATTGACGTTTGTATGTGAAAACTGCAACCTAAACTTCAATAAATCCATTAAGTTAATTAATTAAGTACAATACATTTAGCCTCTCGATTTGCTTTTACATAATTCCACGTTGTTCACATTCGTTTAAGCGAAATTTGACACGCATAAATAAATACGTCATTATGTATTGCAAACCAAATCTCAATTCAACTCTAAATTAATATTTTATTTATATAGTTTAGTTAATGTATGCGAAGTTAGCCCAGACTTTCATCCCAGACAAAAAAAAAATATATTATCAGGCAACACTAAAATTACAACGTTATCCCAGCCCAACATTATTTCATATGATATAATTTACTCTAGCCCAGAAAATATTTTTTATTTTATTTTATAACATATTTTATTAAAGAAAATCGCAAAAATTTAAATTTGACATTAAACAGGAAAATATAGAAAAAAACACTAAATTTTAAAGTAAAAGGCATTTAAGAAAGAATACAACCGGGATTTAGTCGGAATGTTTCTTTTCCGGAAACTATCGGTACGCCATTTGGTTTGGCGTTACGTTATCTAATTCCATTAAAAATATTAAGACGATTTGCTTGTTGAGATTGGCACTATAACTATTTAAGTTAGTGTAGTACTGACAGTTCATACAAATGGAAGCGATTAGGCCCTGGGAAGATCGGGATGTTTCTTTTCCGGAAACCGCCGTTATGCCATTTGATTTGGCGTTACGTTATCTAATTCGTTATGTAGCCAGGTCTTCTTCAAGTTAATCGCGATACGGTTCGAAAAATAGCCAAAGAAAACCTTAGCAATTATCGGTACAAGCTCCAAAATGCTCCTCTTCTTACGGACAGAATGAAGCTCACACGACTTGAAAGATGCAAGGTATTACTGAAGCGGTTCGGGGCCAAAAAATTCAGAAAAATTATTTTTACCGATGAGAAGCTGTTCACAATTGAACAATGCTACAATCGTCAAAATGACCGTATTTGGTCAAAAACACCTCCCGAAGAAGCTACAATTATTGCTAGACGCCAAAAACATAAATTTGATATAGTTTGGGCTGCATTTACCGCTGTGGGAAAGCTACCGCACAAATTCATCAATTATCGACGTTATGTAACGGATACCGTATCCTCCAGATTAATATTCTGTCGACTATTTTGCGCCATACCATGTACAATTTTGGAGACATTACATGCTTCCATTGTCAAGGTATGGGAAGAAATGCTTAGAAGTGCTGCTGATAATTTTAGTAAACGTTAAAAGTTATCAATCTCAACATGCAAATCTTCTTGATATTATTAATGGAATTAGATAATGTAATGCCAAATCAAATGGCATACCGGAGGTTTCCGGAAAAGAAACATCTCGGTCATCCCAGGACCAAATCCCTTCCATTTGTATGAAATTTCAGTACTACACTAACTTAAATAGTGATAGCGCCAATCTCAACATGCAAATCGTCTTGATATTTTTAATGAAATTAGATAATGTAACGCCAAACCAAATGGCGTACCGATAGTTTCCGGAAAAGAAACATCCCGACTAAATCCCGGTAGTATTCTTTCTCAATGCCTTTTACTTTAAAATTTAGTGTTTTTTTCTATATATTCCTGTTTAATGTCAAATTTTAATTTTTGCGATTTTCTTTAATAAAATATGTTATAAAATAAAATAAAAAATATTTTCTGGGCTAGAGTAAATTATATCATATGAAATAATGTTGGGCTGGGTAACGTTGTAATTTGGTGATTTGGCGTCTACTGGAGGGGGGGATCAAAGTTGAGTAGAGTAATCTACCAGCTCCGTAACCTTTCGGTAGGGTGCACATTACGCGAGCTGTTCTGGTCATGTTTTAGGCAGCTGGCGTGATGGGTACAATTGTGGAAGGGGTAACCTGGTCACAATTCGCAAGTGTACGTACTGCCTCCTCGTGGCAATCACTGGTAACTGAGGCCCTTTGGTACTTCTGACCATTTGGCACAGGCTAAAGTACGGCGCTAAAGGAGAAACCCTTGATAAAAAACCCTAATCTAAGGTGGAACAGCATATGCCGATGGATGAATGGCTGATAGGTTAATCAGTCCAAAGTATGCGGACTCTGGATACCAGGCGCCCTCCAGTTTTATTTAGCCTTCCTGTGGTAAAACTGGGTGTCCCACAGGCGACTCTCTTTTCCCAGCAACTCGTGGGAATAAAATGTCTAAACAAGTAAAAAATAATAAGGATGATGACGCTCCTAAAGCGTCATATACCAGCGATTGTTCCGCGGTGGTGTTCGAGGGCCTCGGTCCTCTTTCCGCTGTGGGACTCTCGATGAGTGGTCTATCGGATGGGGAGCTCCGTTCGGGGATTGAGAAATTAGTTCTCAACTCCGACATGGACACCTCAGGAGATGAGAACTCGAACTCCGTAAGTGGGGGTATCGCCTCTGTGAAAGCAGGGGGGAGCAAAGTCGTCGGGGAGGACCCGAAAGGAACTGTCAGCAGCACTGACAAACCTTCCGCGGCTCCTCGCGTGAAAATGTGTGGGGCCGCGAAGAAGCGGTACAGGAGGCTTCTTGCTGAGGGCAAACCGCCCGGAAGCGAGACAAGGCTTCTGGCGATGCGGCCACAAAGGGAGTCTTGTGCTCCCGCAGAGGCCCCACCGTCAAAGAGGATCCGCTCGGATGAGGGTACTCCACCGGCACAAAAGAAGGCCAGGGGAGAGGAATCTGTCCCGACGGTCTCGGGTTCTGCGGTCCGGTCTGGACTTACCTTCAGGCAGGCTGCGGAGTCGGAGATAGTTGGGATCTTGCCCACTGGTTTTCCAGAGGTTGTCCTCACTGGAGAGCAGCTAAAGGCTGTCCAGGAGGGCATCCTAGATAAGGTGCTAGAGCAGGAGGCCAAGGAGCTTAAACCCAAGTTCCTTGGCAGTCAGCTTCGGCCTGGTTGGCTGGTACTAACCTGTGCTGACCGGGCCACTGTTCAGTGGCTCAGGGAGGCCATAGGTTTTATCAAGCCATGGGAGGGTGCGCAGCTGATCGTGGCCGAGGCGGAAAACCTGCCTCGAGCCAGGATTGTGTTCGGCACCTTCCCAAATAGTGCTGAATTGCCCACAGAAAAGCTTTTTGGGTTTATAAAAAGCCAAAATGAGGGCATGCAGGCGATCAACTGGAGAGTGATCAGGAGAGAGGCGAAAGGCTCTTCGGCCTTTTTCACGTTCTCTATGGACCACTCTTCAGTTGAGAAGCTCAAGCGGGTTGGCTTTAAGGTCAACTATAAGTTTGGGACTGTACAATTGCATCCCAAGGGTGGTCAGAGCGGAGCTAAGCCGGCTTCTGTCGGCGGGACCCAAGTGGTGAAGCCTGTAGAAGCTACGGTAGCGGCACCTGTAGCTAAGACCACCGGGGTGACCGCCCTCTCCAGGAGACAGGTGAGGAGAAGGCGGGAAAGGGAGAGGAAGGCGTCAGGGGTTCCGCGGGGGAAGGCCTCACAAGGACTCCCCCCGTGCAAGCCACTGGTTAGGCCTGGAGGCTCTCAGGCAGCGGGGGCCAGCAGAACGGCGATGGAGGACACTGGTCAGCCATCGGCCGGACAAAGAATGCATGCGGGTGGTAGCGGTGCTGAAAAGGAGGCTGAGCAGGGCCTTCAGAAGGGGCCTTCGGTAAAGTGAAGGCACACATCGCCTGCCTGCAGATAAACCTGCATCATGCAAAGGCGTCTTCGGACGTCCTTTGTCGCAGGTTTATCTGCCAAAACATTGGCATGGCTCTAATCCAGGAGCCATGGGTGATTGGTAACCAGATTAGAGGTATACCAAATCAAGTGGGTAAGTTAGTTTATCATAACGGAACTCAGAGTCCAAGAGCGGCCGTTGTTGGCCAGTTCGCAAATTAATCTTATTCCTATTTCAGAGTTCATCTCCAGGGACTTGGTTGCAGTAATGGTGGAGGTTCTGGGTGAAAGAGGCAAACAGGAGGCTATAATGGCCTCCGCCTACTTTCCTGGAGACTCAGAGTTAATTCCTCCACTTGAAGTTAGGCGGCTCATAGCTCATTGCAAACGCAATGGGCTGGCCTACCTGATAGGATGCGATGCAAACGCGCACCACACGGTGTGGGGTAGCACGGACATCAATAACAGGGGTGAGTACCTTTTTGAATTTCTGATCTCAAATAATGTAGACATTGTCAATAGGGGAAGGAAACCTACTTTTATAAATGCGATTAGGCAAGAGGTCCTAGATCTGACACTTGCTAGTCCGCATTTTAGCGACTTGGCCAAAAACTGGCATGTGTCTGAAGAAGCCTCATTATCGGATCACTTGCACATCAGATTCGATTTGGCGGCTGAGACCATGCAGCGGCAGGAAATCAGAATTCCAAAACTGACCGACTGGGACTCTTATAGAGCCTCACTCGGATCAGAAATGCCCTCGGTTGTGGGGAACATAGAGTCTCCAGAGGGTTTGGAGATCTGTTCAAACCAGCTGCATAATTCTATACACTTGGCTTACGAGAACAGCTGCCCAGTTAAGCGAAGAGAGTCCACAAAGATGGTCCCTTGGTGGAACGGGACGCTGGGTAAACTGAGGAAAAAATCGAGAAGATTATTTAACAAGGCTAAACGCACCGGTGAATGGGGCGAGTATAAGATGGCCTTGACGGAATATAATCTCGAACTAAGGAGATCCAAAAGGGCTACCTGGAGGAATTTCTGTGAGGGAATCAATGAATTGCCCTCTGCAGCTCGTCTCCAGAAAGTCCTTTCCAGGGATCATTCAAATGGTTTAGGACTTCTCCAGAAGCAAGATGGGGGGTTCACTGAAAACCGGAAGGAAACCTTAGAGGTACTGTTAGAGACCCACTTTCCGGATTCAGTAGTGGTAGGAGCCCAAGAGGACTCATATTATCCTTCGAGTGAGGTGGCCTATTCGCCTCACAGTAGGATCTGGAGTCTCTCTGGGAAAATTTTCACACCCAGCAAGGTTCGATGGGCTATTGGGTCTTTCAAACCTTTCAAATCCGCTGGAGGGGATGGTATCTTTCCAGCTTTACTTCAAAAAGGTATTGAGGAAATACTCCCCAGCTTGATCCAGATGTTTCGGGCAAGTTATGCTTTTAACTATATTCCGAAACTGTGGAGGAAAGTAAATGTGGTCTTTATACCAAAGGGCGGGGGTCGTCCAGACACCCAGGCCAGGGCATATCGGCCAATTAGCCTCACATCGTTTCTTTTGAAGACGATGGAAAAAATCCTGGACTATCAAATAAGAAGTGAGGTCCATGGAAAGAATCCGCTGCATCGGGACCAGTTTGCGTATCAAACTGGTAAATCCACGGTTATGGCCCTTAGCGGGCTAGTCACGAGGATTGAAAAAGCAGTGACATATAAAGAAATTGCCCTTTGTGCCTTTGTGGACATTGAGGGGGCGTTTGATAATACCTCCTATGGATCTATAGAGAGGGCAGCAATGGGAAAAAGGGTTCCACTTTCCACAATTAGGTGGATCCGTTCCATGCTGGAACATCGTGAGGTTACTGCCAGACTAGGTGGCGAATCAGTAACCATCAAGGCCGTAAAGGGCTGTCCCCAAGGAGGGGTATTATCTCCTCTTTTGTGGTCATTGGTTATTGACAGACTACTGGTCCTTCTGAGTAGCCATGGGTTTGATGTCCAGGGCTATGCGGATGATGTGGCTATCATAATCAGAGGCAAGTTTGATGAGGTCATTTCTGATCGCATGCAAAATGCACTCAATATAATATGGCAGTGGTGTTACCAGGAAGGACTCAGTGTCAATCCAAGCAAAACTGTCATTGTTCCTTTTACGAGGAGGACAAAGCTTGCGCTTACAGCTCCCTCGTTAAACGGTACTACTATTCCTTTTTCCAGCGAGGTTAAATATCTAGGGGTTATCCTAGATCAAAGACTGAACTGGAACCAACATTTGTTGAAAGTTCAAAATAGAGCCATCAAGGCTCTCTGGGCCTGTCAAAGACTCTATGGGCGTACTTGGGGACTACAACCAAAAATGATTTACTGGTCATTTCTTACAATCATTAGGCCTATGGTCACCTACGCATCGGTTGTATGGTGGCCTAAAACTGAGCAGAAGACAACGCAAACCTTATTGAATAAGGTTCAGCGTGTAGCCTGCATCGGTGTTACGGGCTCAATGAAGTCGTGTCCAACCGCGGGGGTGGAGACACTTCTAGGACTGACACCGTTACACCTGCATATTAAAAAGGACGCTGCAAGTATGGCCCTGAAAATGCAGGCGGAAGGAAATATCAAGCCAGGCAATATGGTGGGTCATATGGAAATCCTTAAGGAATTTCAGACAGACCCTACCATAGGAATGCCTTCCGACTGTATGCCAGCTAAACTGGACTTCCACAAACCATTCTGTGTTAGGTTACCTGACCGGGATGTGTGGAGGGCAGGTGGACCATCATTTGAGCGAGGGTCCATGGTATGGTTTACAGATGGATCAAAAACGGAAGATGGGGCGGGGATAGGAATACACGGGAGTGGCACTACCCTCTCGAAGTCCTTGGGTACCAATGCCACCGTTTTTCAAGCAGAAGTACATGCTATAGAACTTTGCGCTAGGTTAGGCATAGCAAAAGGCCTAAACGATGCAAAGATTTATATTGTATCAGATAGCCAATCAGCCTTAAAAGCTCTTAGGTCTTGTACCGTTGAGTCAAGGCTGGTATGGGATTGTCTGAAGGTTATTAAACATCTGGCAGGCTCAAATAAGGTAACACTTATGTGGGTGCCAGGTCATACTGGAATCGAAGGAAACGAGGCAGCTGATGGCCTCGCCCGTGAGGGTTCTGTCTCTCCATTTTTTGGACCAGAACCCTTCTGCGGTGTCACTAAGGGACACCTTAGAGCAGCGGTAAAACGCTGGGAGGATGTTCAAAAGTCCTCCTACTGGCGCAGAATTCCAGGTTTACGGCAGGCGAAGAAATTTATATCACCTTCGTCTGTCAGGGTTAAGGAGTGTCTTGAACTTAGAAAACCTGAGTTGAGGCTGCTTACTGGCTTCCTCACAGGTCATGTCCCCTAAAGGTATCACCTTAAGAAGATGGGCCTAAGTACGACAGATGGATGCCGCTTCTGCGGTCTGGAAGCGGAATCAGCGGAACATGTTCTGTGCCATTGCCCAGCCATTTTCCAGCAAAGACTGCAACATCTAGGAGGGAGAACAATGAGCCCGGATAGTATGTATCTTGTACCGGCCAGTAGTATTGTCAGATTCATTAAGAGCCTGAATATTGACTGGACGGATAATTAAGTAGGGTCCAGCACAATAGATCTTTTAGGTCGCGGTGCGAGGTGGCTTATCGCCCACATGGCCCTCCAGTAAATAATAATAATAACGTTGTAATTTTAGTGTTGCCTACTTAAATAACATTTTTTTTTTTTTTGAGATGAAAGTCTAGGCTAACTTCACATACAATTTAGTTAATTTATAATCTTTTAATATTAATTAAATTAATTTAAGTTAATGCAATTTATAATACCCTGTAAAAAAATAATGATACCTAAATAAATTATTTGATTTGGATTATATAATGCCGTTTCCGATTCAACTCAAACTTACTCTATTATACGAAGTATAAGAATCCTATTTGAGTCGAATACACTTAGATTTTTGTTGAGTTTGTATAGTTCGTGTTTTATCAAGAAAACTATAGTTGTCTCATGAATACAAAAAACACAAATAGAGAAAACAACACCAAAATAAAAATAACTGAATCTGATATACTAAACCACCAACACACATTGAAGGTAAATATTTTTCTACAATCTTCCATGTGCGTAGCAGGAGACGTAACAGGTTTTCATTATATTATATACAAATAATACTCTTATAGCGAACATACAAACATTCCTGTTCTATGTATCGAGATACAGGAAAATAATTGTGACGACTATACCAAAACCAACAAAAATGTCTCTCTGTTTTTGTTGTTGTTTAAATATTATATGACAAAAACCAATAATATATAGTACATTTCCTTGATAGGATCTGTGTAAAGAGCGAACGAGACGGCCTTTATAAACATTTTTGTTGGTTTTGCTATGTATCAAGCTTCTAAAATATATTTGTGTCGATTGTACATAAAATAAAACACAAGAACACATTCAGGTATGCGTAAAAATAAAATCAGATATGAAATTAACTACGACGAATATCAAATTAAGTTAAAATCAAATTTAATACGATCCAATTATTCGATTTTAGTAATTAAATTCCATGTACAACCACACAAAAATTAAAATCATGCACTTAATCAAGAAATCAATAATATTGATTTCTTTATCTATAAATATAAAACATTGCCTGATAAATGCATCCCGGTGGATTGCATTTTCCAAATTTACACTTTAATTAGTATTAAGAAAAAAAAATTAAATAAAATTACATTTTTGAAGAGGATAGAAAAAACACGTCTATTCTCTTCGAAGAACATTTGCTTACCTTTACTTTGATGACAATCCGCTTTGAAAAAAAAAAAAAAAACTATCTACACTGGAATGAAAAAAGACAATATTTTTTTGTTGTTGTTGTTGTTTTTCAAGAAACAGAGTGGCAAATAAAATGTCCTGTGTATTGTATATATTACTATACAAAAAGAAAAATAATCCGAATCCGAAAACGGATATAAATTTGGGCAGCGGGGATATAAGACATCTATCTCGCTGTAAATTTTGCGGTAGCGTATAACAAGCGACTTTATTAACAAAAAGGATATAACAGAGGTGTTGGTTGACTTGGGTTATTTAGGAAACCCGTCTGTTTACAAAAAAATATCGAAAAAAGGAACAAAAATTTGATAAATGTTTACAGAACAGAGAGATATGTAAATTCATATTTATGTTAGCCACCTTTACAAATTGATTTCTCAAATAATGTTCTTTTTTATGCTAACATTTATATTTGAACGTACACACGTCACTCATTCGGTGGTTGCCATATCAAAATAGACTTGTATTGAAATTTACATGTTTATGATTTTATGTACTGTACAAACATATAAATACATATAGAAATACATAAATAGTTGCCAAGCAAGAAAGTTACACCACAATCTAGACACAAAATATCAAAAAATTTAAAAAAACCTAACAAGTTCAATGTTTTTCCTTTTGTGTTAGATATATTTTCCCAATTTTGTTCTATTTGTCGTTTTCTATAATCTTCGTGATAAGAATTTTAATGATGATACATTTTTTTTTGTAAAGCAAACGATATTTTTACGAACTTGTTCTGTATATTTTTTTTTTCATTGCCAGTTCGTGCTAAAAATATTGTAATTTTTTTTCAATAATTTTACGGAAAATTGATTTTTTAATTGAAACAAATTTAGCGGTTAAAAAATTTCATCAGGTATGTATGTACATTAGAAATTATGTTGTATACACGTTTCATAAAAAGATCGACAAGAGAATATGGTACGATATAAAATGAATTGTATCACATCTTACATACACTAATGCCTGCATACTTATATGTGGGTATTTTTATGACATAAATTAGGACAATGTTGAACATGAGCTAAACATTTTCAGGGCTTCCTTAAATTTGATTAGATCAATTAAAAAATGAATTTATGCGTACATTTTTGGTGAAGAGTTAGGGGTTGTTGAGTGACGGCTAATATTTATTTATAAATTGTTCAAGTTAATATCTTAGTTAAAATATTAAAACAAAAAAAAAATTTTACAAAAATTCTAACGGATAGCAAGATGACCTTATTATTCTGATCGTAGTTTCAGTCTAAACTAAATTTGTGAAACTTAATTGTATGGTTTTAGAGTCTCTCATATGGAACAAAATCCAACGGAGAAACGTACATTTATTAGTAACTAGCTGAAGTACCCGGTGTTGTTCGGGTTTAATAAAATATTTTTATTTTAGCAAAGATGGCACCAACATCTCATTTTTTTTTAAATTAACTAAAATCGTTTTTTCAGTGTACTCTTCAAAAGGTTGTAAAACATAATTTAACTCCCGCAAATTAAAGAGACCACCCCCTTTAGAAAAAATTGGTGGAGGCACCTAGACCAAGGGGATAGACCCCTTCAAAAATACTACAAAAACCTGCTAATTTTCTTAAGAAACCGCTACGCAAAGTTTAAATCTGGTTGGATGAACGGTGTAAAAATGTATTGCATTGGTGTACTCTTTTAAAATGAAAAAAATTCAAAGTTTCAAATTAACAGTTAAAAATTTGAATTTCTATTAATTTTCGGAATTGTCATATGCTTATATATTTGATATATTTGAATTTAAGAACAAAAGTCCAAAGACCATTAATTTTTCACAAATACATTGTCGTAAAAGTCGGAATTGAAAGATGCACGCCACTCAATTTGCTGGTGATTTGAAAGGCACCACTAATCTACAACTCATCGTGCCTTGACATCTGATACCCATAAGAAAGAAGAACTTTTTCATATAAATAATGTAAGATGTTTAAATTCAGCAAATTAAAAGCAGGCCCCAAGTAACAATTTGATAGGTAAATTGTCCTACACAGCAAAAAAAAGCTGTTACAACGTCGTGAAATCCGAAAAATTACACAAATTAGTTATAAATGTTAAATAGATATATAATAAGTTTTTAAAACGTTGTGGCAATTAATAAAAAACTAATTAGCTTAAGTTGGTATATAAGACATTCCAACCGCGATTTTGTTATACGCCATAAAGCAAAACAGTCGGGAGAAAAGCAATTTTGCTGTGGTAATCAACTAAACAAGTTTAACAGCTATAGTACTTTATTTATTTTATTGTGTAATTTTCAAACATATTTGCATTTAATCAAAATTACTGTTAAAATAACAAAATAGTTAGAAAACAAGTCTAAAAGAAATTTATCAGTAATGTAAACACTTGCCCAAAAATTCACCAAGCGTCAGAATAATTATTATAGTAATTATTCTCACGTGATTCACTAGCTTACTCCCTTGACGCCCTGTTATTGGCTGCTGCTACTCAACTAACTCGACCGTTATCTAATTTCTCCCCTCTTTCTATATACATATATATTCGTTCGTCCACTTTCGTCGTCCATCGGTATTCGTCGTGTACATGTTGTTGTATTCTACTCTATCGTTTATACCGGCGATGATTAGTCTCAGTAGTAGTATTCTAATCCTCTTTCCCCTATATACTTGTCTATATATCTTCCTATAAACCCTACAACCGACCCAATCAGTATTTCACCGCGCCAACCGTCAAAAGGAGAGAGCAATGTGAAATCACCATGCCCTAAACACCAAATACGCCAACTTCGAACTGAAGGGATTTTTCAGTCATTACAGCTCGGCCAACCTACTATTTCACTGCCCCCAGTGAACTTCAACACATGCCTCATATATTGTTCACTCAGCATCAGTCAGACTGTGTTATACGAGCATCAGGTCCAGCTTTGACCTCTGAGCAATCATTTACAGCTTTAATTGCTACGCTTCCCTTGTTATCACCGTCTCACTGAACGTCGGTTCTACAGCATACCCCGATCACCAACTATAACAAAAGAATTGACCCCCATGAATTTCACATAATTCATGCGTGGTATTTACAGCCATAGTTTTCGTTCATATTCAGCATAATGAACAGGAAAGCTTAAAAACGAACACGCGTAACTTTCTTCAATTACACAACAATATTTTATTCAGTTAACATAATAATTGAATTAATTCAGCAGCTCAAATTATATAATGTAATAAAATTCAATAATTTTCATAAAATTTTTTTTCTTTTTTTTTACTCCATATCCATGGTGTCTGAATCTTCGTTTCGATCATCTGAGTCGTCATCAAAGTTTAAATCCTCTAATTTACACCAAGGTTTCATCCGATCTGCCGACTGAACGCCCTCATACGGTTTTTGCGTAATCTGAGTGTTGTTTGTGTCTGTGACTACATATCTATCGTTATCAAGCACCGTTTTAATCTGGTATGGTCCCCTGTATCGAGGTTGAGTTTTTTTCGAAACCCCGGCCAGTGGTTGCTGCCTGATCAATATAAGGTCTCCCTCTTCGTACGTCCTTGGAGATCGGTGAGTTGCATTGAATCTGTCAGCATATTTCGTTTGCTTCTTTAACATTTGCTGACATATTCGATCCCTCAATTCAACCATGGAAACATTAGTTTCAATCTCACCATGCAACTCTTCTTGTAAAGCAATCAAAAGTTTATTCTTCAATATACTTTTAGGCGTATAACTCAATAATAGTTGTTGCGGAGATTCACCAGTCACCGAATGCTTTAGAATATTAATTCCCCATTGGATTGCTGTAATGTGTTTATCCCAATCAATTCCTTCGGCATCAGTTGACATTGCTGATATAGCTGGAGAAATGGTTCGAAAATATCTCTTAATTTGTCCATTTGCCCTAGGAGTTTGAACAGCTGTTGCTACATGTTGGATTGCGTTCTCTTCACAATATTTTCCAAACTCTTTAGACATAAACGATGTTCCTCGATCCGTGATAATCCTTGTGGGCATACCAAAGTATTGCGTAGCTTCATCTAACATCTTAATAACCAGTCCTGTTTTCGTGGTTCTTACAGGTTTTAAAATTAGGAATTTGGTGAATGTGCAAACGATCCCTAAAACATACAAATTCCCGCTTTTGCTCTTAGGGAACGGTCCCGCGTGATCCATATGAATGGTGTGAAATGGAATTGGTTCTCTCTCCACCACATGTAAGGTATAATTCGTTTCATCCCTTCCACGTTGATGATATAGGCATTCCACACAGTTGGCTATATATCTTCTCACAACTGATCTATCTCTCATAAGTGAACCAGGTGTGGATCTTGCTGCTGCAATGTTGCAAGCCAGTCATACTTGTCAATACCAATCGACAACACCCTATCACTAACCGTATCACAGTTATGGCCAACCTCATATGGGACGCGGCTCAAAGCATCCACATGGGCCATTTGTTTACCGCTACGAAACTCCAACTCATAATCAAATTCTGATATACGAAGCCACCATCTAGCTATTCTGGGATTTATATTCTTCTTTTCTTGAGTTAATCTCAGTGAGTTACAATCGGTAACTACTTTGACATGTTTGTTCAGTAAATAATGCTTAAAACGATCGAGACTTTCAACTACAGCCAAAGATTCCAACTCGTAGCTATGGTATTTCGATTCACTTTCTGTCGTCGCTCTGCTAAAATATGATAACAGCCTCATTTCTCCATTTGTTTCTTTCTGCAATAGAATTCCCGCTAACCCATGGCTGCTTGCATCAGTGTGAAGCTCATGATCCGCATTCACGTTATACAAAGCTAGTAGCGGTCGGTTCACTAATATTTCCTTCAATCGGTTAAATGCCCTGTCCTTTTCATCATCCCAACCAAATGGAGTGTCTTTCCTCAATAGATCGTTCAATGGTCGTGCTATATTTGCAAATCCCGGAACAAATCTTCGAAAATAACCACATAATCCCAAGAACTGTCTCACCTCTTTAATCGTCTCTGGCTTTTTGAAATGTTCTACAGCTGCTATTTTTGCTGGCCCCGGTTTAATTCCCTCTCCCGAGATTTCGTGTCCCAGGAATTTAATCTCAGTCTGTAAGAAGTTGCACTTCGCTAAGTTTATAGTGAGACCCGCTTTAGTCATTTCGTTCAACAACTCTTCTAAAATTGCCAAGTTTTCCTCGATTGTCTTGGTGGCAATTAATACATCATCCATATAATGAACAAGGTTATCCGAATTTTTCAGACCGAGACAAAGTTTCTTCATTAGTCTCATGAAAACAGCTGGTGCGTTCGACAGACCAAATGGCATTCGGTTATACTCGTAATGGCCATCAGGGGTCACAAATGCCGTAAGGTGTTTTGACCTCTCGGAAATACCAATTTGGTGATATCCATTCATCATGTCCAAATTCGTGAAATATTTCCTATTGGCTAGAGAATTCAATGTTTCTTCAACATTGGGTACTGGGAAGTTCTCTTTCTTGGTGATAGAATTCAATTTTCGGAAATCAACGCACATTCGGTACTCACCGTTCTTTTTTGGAACCAGTAACACCGGACTAGCATACTCCGAAGCCGATTCTCGAATAATGCCTTGTTGTAATAACGTGTCGACAACTGTTTTTATTGTAGATTTCAATCCATATGGCACTTTATAAGGACGATAATTGATGATTTCATTACTTTTCAATACTATTTCCATCTCCAGTAGATCCGTTCTTCCAATTTCATCTGATGTCAAAGCCACACAATTGCGATATTTATTTAATAGTGATAATACCAATTCGATCGCGGCGCTCTTTGAATTTTCCCCGATGTTAAGGTCGCATACTTCGATTGGTTCACAACTTGAGTCAGCATTTGTATTATGCTTCTTCACAATTTCAAAGGTTTTGTATGACTTAACAATCTGTACATCTGGCCTATCAAATAAATCACGTCCGATGATAACAGGGTAATCCTGAGAAGAATCATCCACCAAAATTAATTCAATATCGAACGTTTTATTTTGTAATGTCAATTTGCTGTTAAATTTCCCTAACGACTGAACTCTACTGCCACCGAATCCCTTCAAAATCATTACGTGCGGTTCGATCTTCCATTTATTTTGGTTTACAATGCTCTGCCAAATGGTAGTACAGCAACTTCCCAAATCCATGAAAGCGACTAATTCCATACCTTCGATCTGAATCAGAATATGATATTCATCTTTCGGATATTTGTCCAGATTATTGATGGTCATTTGTTTTAACCTACAGTCGTTAGCCAGATGTCCCTCTTTTTTACAATTAAAACAAATTCTCACTTTGCATGGGCAACTATTCGCTAAGTGGCCAAGTTCAACACATTTGAAACATCTACGGACATTGGTTTCAATATTTCTACGAATAACTTCTTTATTTTCATTCACATGACAAGGACGACGTTTATGATTATATGGGTTAAACCGTTGAGTTTTCAATTCAGCACTGTTAAATTCTTTTCTCGAGTTATTAGAAATCCGGTTCCGATTACCAACTTGTATATCAACAGCTTCAATCTTTTTAATTTGTTTCAGTAAGTCATACATGTCAACACAGTTTGAAGCCAAGAGAACGCCCTTTAAATGTTCATTATCTAATCCCGAAATGATATACCGCATGATTGCTTCATCAGGTAAACTGATTTCCTTTCCCAGGCTAACAATTTCGTAAAAATAATTTTCAATGCATTCATCCATTTTCCGTCTACGGCCCATTATCTTAAATAATATGTCGCCATCATTACAACACTCGGGAAAACTCTTAATAATTTCGATTTTAAAATCTTCCCAGGAACAAATTTGGCTTTGTACTGCAGTAAACCAAAAACTTGCTGGCCCTGACAACCTGAGTGACGCGTAAAATAGAACACTCATGTCGTCCCACTGATAATTTATTTTCAAACGTTCAACATGTTTCACCCATGTACCCGCAGACAATTTACGGTTTTGTTGAGGATCAAACATTGGGATCCAAACACTGACTTCGTTAATTCCCATACGAAAAGGTTTTCCACTCACCTGAGATGCCTGTACCCCAGTTGTGTTCATTCCCGACGAACGACTTTCATCTTCTAGACGATCAGGTAATTCAATTTCCGAAATCACATTTTCGCCAACACGATTCATTTGCGATCGTAAAGTTTCGTTGTCTTTTCTCAAACGACCCATTTCCGCCATTGCTGTATCTAATTGAGCTGTTACTTCTTTCAATTGTCTCGCAATCGCCATTTTGACTATTAAACACTTTGATTTGATTTTGTTTTTGTCTTTTGTTATTATTTTTTTTTTAATTAATATTACGCAATACGACACGCGAATGTACGACCCCACATCTGAACTGTAAACACTTGCCCAAAAATTCACCAAGCGTCAGAATAATTATTATAGTAATTATTCTCGCGTGATTCACCAGCTTACTCCCTTGACGCCCTGTTATTGGCTGCTGCTACTCAACTAACTCGACCGTTATCTAATTTCTCCCCTCTTTCTATATACATATACATTCGTTCGTCCACTTTCGTCGTCCACTTTCGTCGTCCATCGGTATTCGTCGTGTACATGTTGTTGTATTCTACTCTATCGTTTATACCGGCGATGATAAGTCTCAGTAGTAGTATTCTAATCCTCTTTCCCCTATATACTTGTCTATATATCTTCCTATAAACCATACAACCGACCCAATCAGTATTTCACCGCGCCAACCGTCAAAAGGAGAGGGCAATGTGAAATCACCATGCCCTAAACACCAAATACGCCAACTTCGAACTGAAGGGATTTTTCAGTCATTACAGTAATTTTGAAAGTGAAAAAGGGTTTTTTCGGCAATGATTATGCGCTTAATGACAAAAAATCAAATAAGTCGAATATAATGGCGAACAAAGATTAATATCGTTATTTATAATTTTATTTATTTATTATTTATAATAATTGTAAATAGTTTTGTGGTATCTTGCAAATGAGTCCTACCAAATTCTGTGTTTGAAGATCCATCTTGCAATTGACTAGTACCAGTTGATGTGGATGGGTGAAACGTAACAGAAAGATTTGCTGGTTTTTCCATTGTTTTTTGCGACTATCGATTACATCTTGCACCGAAGGAATATTTGATATATCTTAATTTAAAAAAAAATTAACAAAATACTTTAAACTTACTACGTAATGTATTAACTTTTTTGAATTCATTTTCATCCCAGAGGCCCTATATAACATATTTATTGGAAACATCAATATCCATTATGGCCAATATTCAATGTCCAAAATATTCAACCTAAAAACCTGAAATAAAATTCATACATAAACATTTACTAAAAATCAAAATATGTAATATAGGTAAATTATTACACTCAACTTTGATGATTTCTAAGTTTATTGTTATTCGTAATTATGTTATTAATTAATCTGAAAGTAAATAATGTAATTTAATTAATATTTTATTCTAATATTGTAAACAAATACTACTTATCTTAAATTCTAAATATAGACGTCACCATTACACTTGTCAAATGTTAAAAGTGTAGGTGAATTCATATTCAATTTTGTAATGCAGTTTCGAAATTCAAGGCGAGTTCATATTTAACTTTGTAATGTAATTTCGAATTCTATGAACACGACGCGCCATCTTCATTGAGTGATCTTAAGATAAATTTCAAACACAATTTGTTGTGACGTGCATATTTTTTTTGTAACTTATTTTCGAGACTGTACCTTTTTACTTTTTCCTTTCTTGTATCAGATTTCACCGAGTGAACACGTAAAAATAAAAAACTCGTGTAATAAAAAATATAAAATTAAAATTAAAAAAAAAAATTAATATTGTATGTCACCATTTTGTACCAAACCAAATAAAATAAAAGTAATATTGTATACCACCATTCTTGTACCAAACCCAAATATATTAAATCGGAGTCGTATCATTTATTTTTGGAAAACAAAAACGACCGAACAGTTAATGCAACTACCATTTTGTACCGGGTTTATTTTGTTTGCGGAGCCCGAAACCTTGGTACAAAACAATATTACCGAACTATCATAAAGCCATACCATAATACAGCATGCCATTATATTATAACACCATCATGCTACCATACCATCATACCAAAATATCATAATACCGCCCTAACGTCATACCATCATACCATATTACACCACCAAATCATCACACGCCATACCATAATAATATCCTACCAGCTTGCCATCATTCCATACAAAATTGTACCATGTTACCATCGTACCTTCGTATCATCATACCATCATATCGTTATAACTTTATATCATCAAACCACCAAAACTATCACCATCATCAAACCATCTCACCATCATACCTTTATCATCATATCATTGAACCGTCACACCACCATACCATCACACCATCATTCCGTCATACCACCCACCACTGTATGGATTGCACCACTTTGTGCAATCGCTCAAGAAAAAAGAGCTTTTGTGGAACCCACATACTTACAAACATACTTTTCTTCTTTATATATATAGAGAAGAAGATAGAAAATACGAAGGCAAAGAAGAGTGGCAAAGAATACATCGCACCTTCTACATCAGTTTAATTTAATGTGAAGAGGGGGACCATTGTTCGGGTTCAATAGCAGTGACGTATCTGAAGTTATTATAGGCCTAGGAGGATTTAATTTATTTATGTCATACGTATCACAACATAATGGGATGTTTCAAGAAAGCAAGTGTACTAGAGGAATTATGGACAACAACTTATATCCATAATCACAAATACGTCGCATGCGTCCCAAACTTGGCACGTTTAAATTTTGTCCGGCACGCCAAAAATTAGTTGAATTTTAAAAATCGACCTTTCTGCAGTTATTCGTATGAAAACTGGAAATCACGTTTTTAGGGTTTTGATAATAGCAAATGGGAAACCAACAAATTAATTTGGTACCATTTAGTACCACCTTTGGAATGATTATCAAATATTTTCGACAAATGGTGAACACAGTGTAGTACAAAGAACAAACCCCACGAGTTCTTTCGACACAAATCCAGGCGTTTTATCCGGATTGCTTGGCGCAAACAGCGCATAACTTCCAGCTGTACCTTTGAAATCGAAGGTAACAGTTAAACAGTGACGAACTATTTTCGGTCTGGTCTCTTCAGAAAATCTCCATTGAGACGATTGGACCTTAAATTCAATGTACTATACGAAAACTCCTGTTTTATCATCAGTTAAGACCCGTTTGATCAGATTTAGATAGTCGTTGATTTCATTTAGCAACTTCTAAGCAATATCCAATCGACACTGCTTTTCTTTGATTATGATTCTTTAATGGTCCATAACCATTTTGTTCACATTTACGACGATGTTGTCATATATTCAACTTCTTCATGGTTATCTTTGAAAAACTTGTACCACTGGTAGAACATTCAGCAAATCATTCAACATTTTCACTGTGCACTTTATTCCATTCTTAAAGCAAAATTCAATAAAAATTCTTTGTTCCACTTTTCCACAAGTAAAAATCGCCAAGCACACCAACATATAACTTTTCGACAGCCAACAATAGGTACCAACACAAGAAAAAATTTCTGAAGAAAAAATCCGCGTTTGAAAATATTTTTCTTAAATAACAAAATGTTGATCAAGCAGTCATAAGAAACCATCGCAAATTTGCGATTTTAGCTACACACTAATCCCTCGCTATAGGAAGTTATTAGTTTCCAAAAAATTGGGCATAAATCGAAATATCTTTTCGCTCTATTGGGAAATTTCGTAAATCAGGACACATGTATACCAATCCATCGATTTACGAAAGTTCCCAATAAAACGACAAGAAATTTCGATTTATGCCCAATTTTTCGGAAAATCATAAATTCGTGTGTTTAATTCATTGCGGTTTATGTGGTTTTAGTTTCGGATTTGTTAATAGCCAGTTATGAGGCACTTTTCGTTGGTTTTAGTTAAAAAAAAAAAAAGAAAGAACAGCCAATGGGAGTTGACACTAGGGTGGGCTAAAAATGTTTAAACCAGAACGAAGTCTGGAAAAGTAGTACATTTCGACTAAAGAAAGTCAGGACAGAAATTTGTTGTTAATGTATTTGCTGAAAAAAAGGAAACAGCTTTGTAAAATTAGTTTGGTAGCGACGACCATCCAATGGCTGGGAAACAGATTTGTAGTGAAATCTCTCCTAGAAAAGTTTCAAAACTGTTGGTTAAGTTAAACATGGTGCATAATCGCAAAAGTTTCGTTTGGGGCAGGGATGTAGCTTCTTAAATAAAACATAGCCAGAATTCAACAAATATTCCGGAGAACTAAGCTAGTGATTGATACATAAGTATAAACAATAAATCAAAAAATTAGGTTTACCAAAGAGAAGTTTGTTTTTTAAATACATAATCATTCCAGTTCTTTACAACAATTCCAGCACCAAATGGAACTCGCACGTTTGTCAATCGATTTTAGTGAAATTTTATATCGAAGTCATTAAGCCGAATCGCTATAGTTTCTCGTTTAAAATAGAATTATTCACGGCCTCCAGGGTTTCTTTCGACGAGCCAAATTCAAGAAATATTCCGGAACAACAAAAAAAGGAACTGGGTAGCATGTTTGTGGACGGATTTTAATAAAATTGTATACTTAAGGTTTAAGATCTTAAAATAAAATGAATTCGGGCTCTGAAAAATTCCTTCGGCCATATCATCTGGGGTCGGACTTTTTAATTAAACCATAGCTGAAATTAAAAAAATATGACGGAACACTACCAATCACCTATGATAGCGCTAGAAAAATATTTTGCAGATGTTGTATACCCAAGAAAATACAAAGTTACAACTACTGCAGCAGCTCAGGTTTACAGATTTTTGACAAATAACGAAACTTTTGTTATAAATTAGCTTCAGTTATTCCATCGAATTGTTCGCGTCGTCAAAAGTCTGCAAGGCTTCAACACCGTCTTCTTTATTTAATGATGGTATTTAATGGAAATGAAAAATCAAGCATCAAATCCATATTTAAAATGCAAATACCACCAGGGACAATTTTCCAATATATTGCAGATGGAAGTCATTTACTACATTCCGTAATATGGTCTAAACCATACGACTTATAGCCAAAAACTAGTAGAAGAGCAAAAGAAGGGACCAATTGCCAATTTTTCAACAATTGACATATTCGTAGTTTGCGCTGTTTAGCGTTCAGATTAGATTTTCACAACCCTGGCTCCAGGGTTCGCTCAACACTTAGAAATGGGATATTTCCTAAAATTCTAATATCAACCAGTTTTACAATCCTTTAAGATTTCGTTTCTATTGGAATTAAATATTTAATATTTTTGTACAAACTTTCTGAACTATAAAACTAACAAAAAATAAATGTTTATTATTTTTGGTATTTCTTCGTACCCTGAGAAATAACCCTAAGATATCTTTGATTTCGCGCTTCTATATGCTATTATTCTGAATTCAAATATGATCGTAACATTTTTTCGCAGATGAAGGATACAAAGTATAAAAAACAACGACCAAAATAATATTTCATTGCCTACTATTTTTCAACATTATCTACGTCGAAAACTATTGTTTATGCTATTGTCGAAATTTGCGTGTAGCCAATCTCAAAATGGGTGTAAACGCACAACACTGAATATAACACCACGTATCTTAAAAAACTTCAACAAAAAATGATCTTCAAATACATTTTTTTTTATTCTTTGGTACCGTAGCATGCGGGACCGGAAATCATGTTTGAATTTTATGATTTTTATGTTTACAATATGTACCAATACATTGAAAAATTTAAAATCATAAAATTCAAACATGACTTCCATGACTTACTGTCGTATTATTTTTCACTTTTTAACTTTTCAAGACAGAGAGAAAGAGAGAGAAACAGAGCAAGGTACGTTGATTGGTATTGATGTGGTCCCATATAAAATGGAGCCGAAAATTCGTGACATTGGAAGTAATCGTCACAAGTTGCAAAATCGTTAAATGACGGAAGGGGTTTCGTATGGAGGGTTTGGTATCTGTGCTTTATGATCATATTGAATTGTAAGAACGGGGTGATGTTTCGTCTGGCTTATTATCTCCGGTGTTTCGTGGAAAAAGTTAAAAAGTGTCAAATGGTTGTGAATGTGTTTGGGGCCACAGGATTACGAAAAGGTTCATCACTTGTGCACAATGTATTTAGACTGATTAATGGTTGGAACACATCAAAGTCTTCACAAATTATTTTTAATTCATTGTTTGGCGCGCCAAGGTGGAATGCTTGTTGCAATGATGGAGTTGAGACCTGTGGTTCTTTTTTTCTTGAAGGACGATCTTACAACGGGGTCGAAATTTTTTGACAACTGGAAGTGCAATGCAAGTAGAGAGTATTTTGTCATTAAAAGTTATCACTTATCATTAAAAGTTAATTGAAATTCGCAATAAAATAATGAAAGTGCATACCATCCCAAGCGACGGAAATACCCTATTAAATAGAGATTTTTATTCTCAATAATCTTACTGATTACTCCGCCACCATATTGGACTTCTGCCACCAGTCTGAAAATCAACTAGTATCAAGATAAATAGGCACAATCATTTCCTAAACCCATATAATTAAATAACATGTTCTATCATACGTAACGAGTTCGTCTTGTTAACGCTGAGTGGCCTAAAAGGCAAAACTAGACAAAAAGTGATCAGCAGACAATTCACATAATTAGATCACTCTCTTACTGTCTGCTCAAATACAAATTTATAAAACTACTGAATTACTGAGTATTTTTTCTCTAGTGGACAATTATAGCATCTCCTTAAAGGTCTTGATGTGATAAAATATAAAAGTGAATTGACGCGATCTTAAACTTAATCTCTGATAATTTTTTTTAGATATTTAACCGAGTTTTAGATATCTAACCGACTTTTGAGAAGCCTAAAAATTAAAATCTATTGCGTAGACACCAAAAGCAAAGCAATTTTCACCCCCACCGCTGGAAACTATAACACAGAAATTAATTTGTTGTATACCGGGTTGCATTATGATAGCTTAAAATTTCACCAGGGTCCTATCCCACTGACAAATTCCACTGCACACTGTTCCGGTAGCACCTGGAACATCCGTGGCCTTAACAGATATCAGAATAATCTTCACATACGTATGTAGTGTTCAGGAAATCAATATGAGGGCAAGCAGCTGCTCTTCGAAAAATTACACAGAAAGCGGTTGACTGACGTCTGTTCTAGTCACCGATTACTATAGTGCCAACAGTTTTTCACAGGTCTCACCTCATACTGAGGGTCACATCTCATACTGTGGAAATTACCTCTCAATCCATGAAGTTAACGAACTACGCAAATCTGAGAGAGAATGCCAAAACACATTGGAAGAAAACGATTATGTTACCTAGGCCCTCATCAGTAAATATGTTGGCCCTGGAACGGAACCCGTAACAACATTATTAATTCTCTGCAGAAAGTCATCAAAAATGCTTGTACAAAAAATGAGCCTCCAACCGAGTGGGTCGACACCATTCAAGTTCCGATTCCCAAAATCAAGAATCCAAGGCAAAACAATAACTATCGCATAACCCTATACAATACAGGATATAAAATTTATTCCAAGTTTCTCCTTGACAAGGTGGATGAACATTTAGAATTACCGCAGTCATATCAGGAAACATTTTTAACCAACCGCTCAGCTGATGATCTTATGTTGGCCATACGTAGAGTCCTTGATGAGGTATGGCGCTGGCAATTAAACATTTACTATTTCAATTGACCTAGCAAAAGCTTTTGGCACCGATAATCTAGATGTAATCATCCGCATAATTAAAGCAAGTCTCTGGGAAAATAACTCGTTCAAATAGTTTAACGCACGTACAGAGAGAGAGTGAGGGAAGGCAAAGGTCAATTTCATTTTAATGAACTGCTGGTAACAATAGCAGCTTCCTCTGATTTTGGCTTACGCTGATAAAATTTTAGTTATCACCTGCGACCCGAGCAGCTTTGCACCAATCCTCAGAGAGTTAATAAATGGATTAGAGGTCGCGGGGCCTAAGATAGATTTGCAGAAATACACCACACTCATCAGAGCGCCAGATTCTACAGTATGCATACCTCCAAACATCAGTATAGCTGGAATATCTTTCACCACAGTAGCCAAATTACTTTATGTGGGCACCTGCTGGACAGCTAGGTTTAGTCTACCACTCACTATATAGACCCGATGTCGCCAAGCACATGGTGTTACTAAGCTGATGCAAGCTTTTATAAAAGAAAATAAAGTGTTATTTAAAACTGTAATCAATATGTACAATACATCAATCGTTCCCCCGTCGTACAATACATCCAGAGGGCAGAATGTTAAGGAAATTTTGGATGGCAAAACAAAAACTAAACGAGTCAAGATCAAACGAATAAACTACTGTGGGCATATTCACCGTCGCGGATCAACCCAAATACTTCAAGCCGCCTTAAATTACAGTGCTGATCAAAACAAACTAGGGCGATCTTACTTTACCTGGATTTGGGATATTATGGCAGACCGGCTTACGAATGGGTGCCTCTCCTATCATCTCGCATTGAGTTACGGAAAGCTGCTAAAGAGGTTTGCGTTTGTCAGGAATCCGATTCCAGTGACCTGCTTGAAGAGGAAGTCCTAACACTTACTTAGATAGGGATACATCAGATATCTTTGTTAAGTTACAGTTTAAAAAGGGCATAACGGTTTTAAAATTAAAAAGGTAGAATTAACAAAGTGTTGGAATTTTCGGTGATTAGTGGCTGCAGGGAGTTTTAAGTGATTAGTGTCACGTGTCGTTACGTTATTTAATCAATACACAACACTAGAAATTTGGCATGTTTGTAATACATATTTAGTTCGCTTTTATCGTAAGCTAGGTAGGAACAGCAAACCAACACCATAGGCAACATTGGGTTTGGAGAGCTAAGTTAGGAGAAACATGGTGGATGCTAGTGGTTGCACTGTACTAGAACGCAGCGAAGAAATATACGTCTTTGTATTGAGAATCGATGAAGCGGAGGTGGACACCGCTAACTCAATAGGGATTCAGGGATGCGGCCACAGTAAAACTACAAGGGAGACAGTGCATCTATTATTCCATATACGTACAAATGTTAGGTTAGGAATTTAGTAAGCAAAAAGTAGAATAAGTAACTAACTAAATTTGAATATTTGGCAGTATCTCCTAAAGATCACCCCTCATTAACTTATTAATGTATCATAGGATGCCAAGGATTGAAAGTCGGCTATAGAATGTATTTGAAAAAAGGGTAAAGATTATAATTAAGAATTTGTTTGTGCTAACCATGAGCAAATCATCCCTTCCAGTCCTTCCAATTAAATGTAAAAAGGGGTGAACGGTGGGCGCGGCGCCAAATTCATTACCGGGAGATCCGGCTTAAAATGCTTAGGCAGTACAGTTATTATTATGAATTGTCTACAGTAGCAGCTAAATTTAGTAAATTAAAGATACAAACAAAAATCGTCTGCGTAATATCACGTTTCTTTTCATCAATTGGGAAAATATTATTCCTCCAATAAAGACGCCAAATGGGACGAAATACATTGTACAATAAAAATAATTTCATTTTAACTATTTTTGTAACATGGTACATAAAATGTTTCTTACCTTCTCTAAACATCTAAAAATATTTTTTTGTTTGAACTTGAGAAAATGTTCAGCAAAAAGAAAAACCAAAAAAAAAACATTTTTATCGGTTAGTTGGGAATTTGGTATATGTAATTCAGTTTCCACCAACCCCGATCCACATAATTTAAAATACATAAAATTTCATTTTTGAATTTTATCTTAATACATTTCTAGGAAGGAATTCAAAATTATTTTAATTTGAATATTTTTTGTTCATATCATCTTATCATTCCGGAGCTAACCATATACGGCTCTAGGAAGAAAACTGAATTTTATTGTAATCATTTTCTTTGGTTATTCATTTCTGGTTGGGTTTTCTTTATCTTATTCCCAAGTTAATCGTTTCAACTAATCCGTAATTGAGTTTTTATTATTCTTATATTCGGTGTAATGTAACAAAACAATTACTGGACGGATTTTTATATGTTTCTTTATTTTATAATTAAATTGAAATGTTAGAGTCTTAGATGACTACTTACTACCTTTTATGCTAATATTTTAAATATTTTATTTGAGTGTATGAGAGTTTAAGACCCATTTTACTGAGACACGGCCCATTTCAGAGCAAAATTCATTTTATTTAACATTAACGAGTTATATTTTTTACTACCTTAGCCATAAAGGACTTAAGCGCAATTGTTTTTTTATTATTATTTTATAAATAAATTATAATTAGATGCCGTTTCTTAGATACAGCCATTATTATGATATAAAAACATATAAGAAGATTACAGAACAATAATAATTTGTTTTTCATAGCTTTGAGCTTTTAGCAAACTTTCTTATAAGAATATGAAATTTGTCTCAACCGTCTTGCGCAGAATCTTACTATATGACATTTTATTACTTTTCATAGAAATATTTCATGTTTTTCAACAGTTGCGATTTTTCAATTTAACTAAAACTATTTATGATGTGAACTGATAAATTTTTACCTTCTTACCTAGCATAATTTATGCAATATTTATGAGGCAGTATGTCATGTCGTAAAATAGGAATGAGTCGCATTTAAACATAAAAATTATGGGAATTTAAATATAAACGTTATTTCATAAAGTAATAAACTGCTTTAAACAGATGTCGTCACTCTTAACGATTATTTATGTATGTTTAACTACTTAACAATTATTTACGTTTCAGTTCATAAATATTAAATATTTTTTATGATTGTAATATCGTCATATTTTTATGTGATATATTTTATTATTTCGGTGAATGTTTTCTAAAACACATTTTTTTAATTTTATTGGGGGCAAGATATAATATTTGAACTGAACTAATTTCACCAATAATGCGATAACAAAACTGGACTAACCAAACAACAAATGAGAAATCACCAGAAATTATTGAAATTTTCATTTGGAGACTCGCCGATTTTTACAAGCATATCAAAAGATGTTATTTGAAGATAAAATCAATGCATTGTATGTTTTTAATATACCGCGATTGTCGTTATATTCTTAGAATAAAATAACCCTAAGGGGAAAGATCGATAAAATAAAATGCCTATTAAAAACGAAGACTCCCTTAAATTTTTATTAACTACAATATGAAAACCAAAGGATTTTGTATAATTTGCTTATCATCAGGAACCAGCCCACTGTTCAAAGTGTAATACAGAGGAACAAGCGCTGATGTCGAAGAAATATAACATAAAAGGAAGATAAAGTTAAAAACTCAATAATCTTAATTGGTTTTACTTTCTGCAGTAACTGGAATCGAAGGAAACGAGGCAGTTGATGGCCTCGTCCGTGAGGGTTCTGCCTCTCCATTTATTGGACCAGAAACCTTCTGCGGCGTTACTAAGGGACACCTTAGAGCAGCAGTAAAATGCTGGGAGGATGTTCAAAAGTCCTTCTACTGGCGCAGAATTCCAGGTTTGCGACAGGCGAAGAAATGTGAATCACCTTCGTCTGTCAGGGTTAAGGAGTGTCTTGAACTTAGGAAACCTGAGTGGAGGCTGCTTACTGGCTTTCTCACAGGTCATGTCCCCTTAAGGTCTTCGTTAAGTTATAAATTGCAATTAATTGGTAAAGTGGATTACAAAATAATTCACAACAGAGGTTAATACGGCTGAAATGGACATTTTCACATTGAACTAGAACCATTCTATCCAAAACATTTCACATTTCCGGAAAATGTTGGGGCAAAGTATGTTAGGATTCCACTTTTACATGCTTAGTTTATTTAAACGTACTAAGCAAGTAAAAGTGGAATCCTAACATACTTTTCGCCAACATTTTCCGGAAATGTGAAATGTTCTTGATAGAATGGTTCTAGTTCAATATGAAAATGTCCAATCCAGCCGTAGTAACCTCTTAGGGATCGAAAAAAAATTCATGAAAATTTTGATTTTTGATTTAAACGTACTAAGCAAGTAAAAGTGGAGTCCTAACATACTTTTCCCCAACATTTTTCAGAAATGTGATATGTTTTGGATAGAATGGTTCTAGTTCAATGTGAAAATGTCCATTTCAGCCGTAGTAGCACTTAGAAATATCGAAAGAAAATTCATGAAATGTTTTACTTTTGATTTAAACGTACTAAGCAAGTAAAAATGGGATCCTAACCTAGTTTTTCCAATATTTCCGGAAAATGTGAAATGTTTTGGATAGAACGGATCTAATTCAGTTATAAAATATATAAAATTGTAAAATATTTCAAATACCAATATAAATTTTTTTTATTACAATATATAATTTTCGCCTAAATGACATTGTTTTTTTTTACTTAAACACATACATTCTCACATTCACATTTGTTGTTGTTGCTTAAGGACAGTTTAGGACAAACTTCTCATCCGTGATGTAGTAGTAGTTAGCATTGAGGTGGAAAAACTAAAATCAAGCGATCCTTCAGCGGAACTATCTGGGGAAGTACGTATAAAAATGAGCGAGGTGAGTTACTCCTTGATTACATTCTAAGTACTAACCATCGTGTACGCAACATATACAATAAGCCGGCTTTTATAACTAGGAACAGGCAAGTATTAGATATTACACTTGTCTCAAACTTTTTCATGAATAGTCTATTAAAATCGAAAGTGTCGGAAGACCAATCCTTTTCTGATCATTGTTATCTTTAATTTAAAATGGATATGAAATCTCCTAAGTCCAATCTACAGAAATAGGAGAAAATCCTTTAAAAATATTCTGGGTAATTTACTTCCAGTTCCGATGCCAAAATCTTCAGGAGATAAGCAAGAAGTTGATGCCTTAGTGGACAAGCTGTCCAACGCTTTTAACGAAGCGACGGAAGGATTAAGTCTTCTTACTAGGCCCAGAGGACAATTTTGATCCATGGCGATTCAACAATTGGCTCAAAAATACTAGAGGCTCTGTAAAAGAGCAAGGAAAACAAGAGCTGCTCTAGACTGGGTCTTCTACAAGGTAGTCCTCAAAAGATACAAATATGAATAAAGAAGTGCCAAGAACAGATCTTGGAAACTATATTGCTTTAAAATCCTAGAGTCTTTAGAGATGTCAATGCTACGCTAAGTCCTATATACTAGCCATTCCTTTTCAGGTTATCTTCAACGGATACTGCTAAAGTTAGCCTAAAGTTGCCAACCGAAAGTGAAAAGTCGATAATGCAGATTGTGTTAGCCCAGCCGAAAGTATAAAAATAGTAGTGCAGATTGTATAATCCCAGCCGAAAGTTTCCACCCGAAATTAAAAAGGTCGATAATGCAGATTATGAAATAACATTCCAGCCGAAAATAAAAAATTTAGTAGTTATCAGCCGAAAGTAAATAGGATACATAGATTTAAATAAAAATTTTTGTAAATAAATTTGGGTGTAAAACTTTGCTTCGTAGAAAATATCGGAAATCAGAAGAATATACAAAATTAGAATTATTAGAAAATTTGTATAAAATCAGCCTCTAGAGTGTTATGTCTGGAGATGGATTGCATTGATTTGATTTGTCAATAGCTATCGCGGGAAAAAAATTCAGTTCAAGTTACTCGTGGGAAATCTCGGAAAATTCAAAAAAGTTTCCAGCCGAAAGTAAGAAATGGATGAATTAAATCCCCCTTTAGAGTGTTAGGTCTGGAGATGAATTGCATTGATGTGACTTGTCAATAGCTATCGCAGGAAACAAATTCAGTTCAAGTTACTTGTGGGAAATCTCGAAAAATTCGATTTTCCAAAAATTTTTAGAAAATTTATATAAAATCAGCCTCTAGAGTGTTATGTCTGGAGATGGATTGCATTGATTTGATTACTCAATAGGTAGCGCAGGAAAAAATTTCAGTTTAAGTTTCCCGTGGGAAACCTCGGAAAATTCAAAAAAGTTTCCAGCCGAAAGTCGAATTTCACAGATTTCCCACGGGAAACTTATACTGACTTTTTTTCCTGCGATAGCTATTGATAAATCACATCAATGCAATTCATCTCCAGACATAACACTCTAGAGGCTGATTTTATACAAATTTTCTAATGATTTTTGGAAAATCGAATTTTCCGAGATTTCCCACAGGAAACTTGAACTGGATTTTTTTTTTTGCGATAGCTATTGAGTAATCACATCAATTGAATCCATCTCCAGACATAACACTCTAGAGGCTGATTTTATATAAATTTTCTAATAATTTTTGGAAAATCGAATTTTCCGAGATTTCCCACAGGAAACTTGAACTGAATTTTTTTCCTGCGATAGCTATTGACAAGTCACACCAATGCAATCCATCTCCAGACATAACACTCTAGAGACTGAATTAATTCATCCATTTCTTACTTTCGGCTAGAAACTTTTTGAATTTTCCGAGATTTCCCACGGGAAACTTAAACTGAATTTTTTTCCTGCGATAGCTATTGAGTAAACACATCAATCCAATCCATATCCAGACAAAACACTCTAGAGGCTAATTTTATTCATCCATTTCTTACTTTCGGCTGGAAACTTTTTTGAATTTTCCGAGATTTCCCACGGGAAACTTGTACTGAATTTTTTTTCTGCGATAGCTATTGATAAGTCACATCAATGCAATCCATCTCCATACATAACACTCTAGAGGCTGATTTATTTTCGGCTGGAATGTCAGTAACATAATCTGAATTATCGACTTTTCACTTTCGGCTGGAAACTTTCGGCTAACTTTAACAGGGTCTTCAAAGGCCGGATGGTATATGGACCACTACTAATGCGGAATCGTTAAAACTTCAGTTAGAGACTCACTTTCCTGGTTGTTCCGAATTTGTGACTACTGCGTAAGAAGGTAACAGGGCAAGTAAATTAAATCATTAGTAGAAGGAAAATTCACAGCCCTAAATCGTATTGCATAGACGAATCACGTGAAAAAATTTGACAGCTATAAAAGGGTATTCATATTTTTTTAATTTTTTTAAAATTTTTTGAAAATTATTTGGGCAGGTTGCCAACATGTTTGGGAGCAGGTTTGCAACGCTCGTTGATGCGAGAGGTTTTGCCAAACTTGACGAAAATAAAAATAAAAGACGTCGAAACTACTTCGAGGATGGTAAAGAATCACAAAAGTATGTGGTAATAAAGATAGTTGATTCCGAAAAAAAAAGTTTTTATGGAGTGTCGCCATTTCTTATTGAGAAAGGTTTATCGATGATAAGACCGCACATAAAAGAAACCCAGCGATTACGTAGTGGGTTCCTTTAATACTTACTACCAAAGAAGAAGGATACCTTAAACTGATAAAAGCAGTGAAATTGCCGAGACGGAAATCCAAGTGGAGAAACACAAATTCCTAAACCTTAGCAAAGGTGTAATTTATAGCTATGATTTAATGCACGTAAAGGAGGAAGAAATAAGCCAAGAATTAGAGAGCCAAAAGGTATTCTAACTTTTAACATGATAGAATTGCCACTATACATTAAAGCCGGATTCTTGAGATTGAACGTAAGACAATATCTGCCCAATCCAAAGAGGTGTCACAACTGCCAAAAGTATGGTCACACCAAAAGTAAATGTGAAAGGGTGTCTGTATGGGGGTGGTGTAAATGTGGATATTGAGAAAAAGGTCCTGAATAGTAAGAAATGGGTTGAACGTATGAATGAGATTTTCATAACAAATGAAATAAATGATGCAAACCAGCTTGAGTGTGAAATAGAGAGAGTTAATGAAATGTGCAGTTTTGAAATAAGAGCAAAAGAAATTAAAGTATACGGTTGGTGGAACATGGAGATTCAGTATTTGCATGATAGGAAACGGATAGCTTTGCGTGAATTTAACAGGTATTGCCTGGCATGGTTAGAGCAAAAAAAAATAAATTGCTTACATCTTACCGAAATGACACATACTGATTTTTAGAGGGAAATGATGACGTTTTAACCAGAATATAGTTACAAGATGCTCCGAAGCGATTCAATACTAGTTACGCCATCTTTTGTAAATCCCTCAAAATGTATTTAACACCGAATATATAGATTGCTAAACTGCCCACTAAACCCTAATCCAACCCTAAACGGAACCCAATTCAACCGTCAATTCAACCGCAAACTCTACGCTAAACTCAATCCTCTGTTTATCATATTAAGGCCTTGAAGTTTTGACGTATATTCCCACTTTTATTGCCGTATCTGATTTTTTTTACAATCTAGTTCAGATTGAGCTAGGTATAATAGATCGGGTAACAATTATATTTTTAATTCAAATACCGTTAGGTCACGATTTTGTTTTAAAAAAAGACATTGTTTTGCAAGGTTCATTAGCTTAAGGCCAACCTGAAAAATTTAAAATCAAAGAATAATGAAATTTTTTTTTTCACTTTATTGATTTTTTTTTTTAAAAGTCTCCCATCTTACATTAGAAAATGATGCTACATAATTTCGTCTTATTAGAGAACCAATGATAATCAGCTTATTATTTTAAAAAAAATTTCACGTTTGCCTGTCATCTTTGCAAGGGCTCCACAGTTCTCAATTTAGCATTTGAATAATTAATAAGAAACACAAATTAAATAAAATTTCAAAAATTTGTTATAATTGAAAAACTTGCTTTGTTCGGAAAAACTATTTTTTTTTTTTTGAGATTTCGAGAGTAATCCTCTCTGTTGAGCTTGTTTTCTAATTCGCATAAGACAGATGTCTGACGCTAAATAACTTAAATAATTAGTAGAAAAAATACTTAATTTACAAAATTCTTGAATTTTACAATACTATCAGTTTTTGGGGTAATTGTCCGCAAAGTGTACAATGCTAGGTGGTAGCCATCATCTAAGGCAAAGCCTCTCAAACTGTGGACCGCGGCTCCCAGGAGAGCCGTGGAGGTGTTGCCAAGGACCTTTCAAACCTCGTCTTAATATCTCTACTAAACAGAACAATTTCTTCGCACACAAATTTCTAAATCTACCTATTATCAATGACCGCTACAGTTTTTTGTGCCGTTAATTGTTTTTGTATAAGATAAGTGATGTGTATATGAACTCCGCAATCACGAGGATTTTGGTAGGCAAGTTCTTATTCGACAAAAAGTGATGGTTAATATTATGACCTCTTATGAAGTATATAGCAATATTTTTAAATGTTAGGTCGTAAAGTAAAAACTATAGGAATACCTATAGGAATACCTAAATTACCCTAAATGAAAATTCTAGTTATTGGATTTTGAAATTGTACGTATTTAGTATGTAATTTTAAAAAGTTACACGTACTTAATTTAATTTGAAATTTTAAAAACTATATCGCTGAATTAAATATCAGGTTAGTGTTGAGAACTCCAAATTTATTGGAGGGTTATTCCAGGGTTCTAAAGCCGAGTTTTACCGACTAACCGGCTGATTACCGAAGTATGTATTGGAAAATTTTTCGAAATCTTACCGAACATTTCTGTAACTATGTTCAGACAAAATGCCCACAAAACACAAAATTATTAATAAGTTTTATAAATTTGTCGAAACCATTACCTTGGTTTTACACACAAAAATGTTATGTTGGTCATTGGTGTCATTGTAATTTTCAGACTCAAATTACATTTGATTGATTTGCAAATCTATCCAAATCTACCAAATCCGATAAAAATTCAATAAATCTGATTAATTTATAATGAAATTTGTCAATTAAGGAAAAAGTATAGGCTCCAGGTTTGGGGAATAAAACTAGTGGTGGGCTAAATCGATTTTTTGGTTAAAAACCATATGAGAAAATAAACAAAACAGAATGGAAAAGGTCGATCTGGTACGTCACTAAATAAAACCCTTTACTATTCAACGCAATAATCTTGACTACAATTATATAAAACGAGTACAGTTTTGTCAAAAGCAAACAATTACAAGAAATTTGTTTTAGTTAGCGTGTCAACTCTTTTTAATTATAAAACTAACTTCCGTGTAATTGAAAGTGCCTTTTCGGCCATAGAGCAGTTTGCACAAAATATACATTTCGCATTAATAGCATATGCAATCATAACTAGTCTTAAGCTTTGTTTAATACGCAAAACGACCCCAAACAACCAGACCTCGATGGTCAACCAAATTATCCCCCAATCCTAATTAAAAAAACTGAACTACTACCATCCACTGACTACTGAGCTAGAATAATTTTCTACGCGATTACGAGTTCCGTTTTTTTTTTTTTTTTTTTTTTTTTTGGGAGAAAAGCTTTCAAATTGGTTGATTACATTGGAAATTGGTAATTGAAAAAATCTAAAACTATAGCTACCTTTAAATTTTGTGTGGAAAAATTCATTTTTTTTTTTAAATGTTTTAAGCACTTCAAGAACTTTCATAGTTCGATAATTCAGTTAAATCCAAATTTGGTGGTTTTAAATACCTAAACAAAAATAATTTGGCACAAAAATTAAAAACGAATCAAGTTCGAGTCGGATTGCGGTCGAATTAGAGAAACGTGCAGAAATTGAATTTTGATAAATTTAGAATACTTTATCCTTAGTTTAGTCATTTCGTTATCTGTTCTGCTCCAATCATTTGTCGACCTAAAGTATTTAGTTTCGGAGCATTTACAGCTACATCTAATATTTATTAGTTCCTTATCTAGAATCATTTCTGTTTTGCAAAATCAAGCTTAACAATTTTGTAGAATTCTATAATTTTTGTCTATAAGAATTTTTTTACCTTCAAATCGGATGAAGCTGAGAGAATATTTTGGGTTAGTAGAAAATTGTTTTAAATTGGCGGGACATGGATAAGAGAATTCGAGATCATTTAACAAGAATGGCCAAAATGCTTAGCTGTAAATTCGTTATTATTGAATATGAATATTGAAAAAGTTTAAAAAGCACTGTTCTAAGGTGATAAATAACTTTTATAATCCATATTTCGGATGACGAAAACCACAAGCTTCAACAGTTTTGTGAACCTGAAAATATTACATCATTCCATATCGGTAATCCCCCCAAAAAAATACAAAAATCCCAAAAAAGCATGATTTTTTAAATATAGCAAATTTTTGGAAGTTTATTTTGATTCGTTGTATACCTCAGAGGGTGGAAGCTGCCGCCGAAACCGCTGCTTTGATGATTTATAAAAAATTCAACTAATAATAGAATTTAGAACGTTTTTCAAATAATTGTGTTTTTTAATAATTACTCAGTAGTCAGCAGTCTGGCGGATGTGGTGGGGGGGGGGCAATAAGTCAAATGATTTTCATCGGCTCCGCAATCGATGATAACACCCACTTCACCTGTCCACTGTACTGGTCATGTTTTAGGCAGAGGTAGGGGTGGTTGGTCACGAACGGATGTATATCAGATATATCTAGGAGAGACTCGCAAGTGCATGTACGACCTCCACGTGGTGGCTACTGGTAACTAGTAATTTTTCCTGGGCTAATGTACAGCGCTGAAGGAGTAAACATTACACAAATCCCCAAGTCACGGTGGAACAGCATATGCCAAGGAATGAATGGTTGGTTGTTAAACAGGTGGATACCAAGCGACCTCCAGTTTTAATCAGCCTTACCCTCGTATACGGATCTCTGCGAAGGTGGACCGTTTATTTCTCCGAAACTCATGGGAACAAATGAACACAAATAAAATAAAAGCAAAATAGACAGGCACTCTCAAAAAGTCAACAGGTACAACGGATCGTGGCCAAACCTTAAAAGTGGAGTCACCAACGAAGAAAAAATAATGGTCTTGAAGGCTGCGGTGCCGGGTACCAGCGGAAGCCGAGGGGCTGCTGTAGAAAGAGGGAGCTTGGACCGTTAAAGGCAAGCTACCTTCACATTAGGTTCGATAAACGCGGCCTTGGCACCTAAGCCGGTGACTGGTGCGAAAGTTATCCCTGAGGCTAAGCGGCGGTACAGGAACCGACGCTCGGCGCAGAGGATATTAGATAGGCTGGCTGGCACTCCTAAGGGGCTGCTAACGAAGGAACAGAAGGAATCTCTGGCATGGGCAAAGGTTACCAGCAGAGTCGAGAAGACAGCAGTCCCAAGACGAATTGGAAGCTGGGATAGTAAGCGACCCAGAATGCAGGGAGCCCAAGGAGATACTAGGACGCACGGGGCAAGACTGTTCAGTGACGTCCTTAAAGAGCATCCAGGGATACTAGCCGTCATTGACAGGAGTCAAGAAAATGGGAGTATCACTCTCGATAAATGGAGGCTAATGTATAACGCACTGAACTCCGTTTTCCTAACGGTTCTCGGAGAAAATCCGGGACCACCTCCATTTCATAGGGATGCAGGATGGTACCAAGGGCGCGTTAAGCTAACTGCGTGCGCAGATCAGAGATCGGCAGACCTTTATCGTCTGGCCGTAGCTAAGGTAGGAGACGTGTGGCGAGGCGCGAAGCTGGCAGTGGTTGAGAGGGACGAGATCCCTAGCAGACCAAGGGCACGCATCTGACTGCCAATCGAGCCATCCTGTCCGGATGAAATAATGCGCATAATTCGGGCAAGCAACGTTGATCTTCCGACGAACAATTGGAAGATCATTAAACAAGAGAAAGCGAATGGAGGATCTAGGTTATCTATTTTAGTGGTGAACAAAGAGTCCCTAGCCCCTCTAGATAAAAAGAAGGGGTGGCTTCGGTTTGGGGTCAATTACCCTAAAGGTGATTAAAAAGGATGAGGTCGAAGCGATTGTGGAAGACCCACCAGAGAAAGAGCAGAAAGAAGGTGCTAACACGCGGGACGTTTGGAGCTCAGCGATGGAGCGATTGACGGCTATGGGTAGTCGCCTATACCTAGACTCGAACGCAGACGATCGGGTCGATTCGATGGGGAAGGAGGGTGGCATAAAGAGCCAACACGGAGCATTGGAATGGAGCGTCAGGATTGATGACGTCCCGAGAGATTTAACCCAGCCGCGACAGGGGGGGGTATATTAAGGAAGGTAAGTTTATCTGTTTATGCTGAGCACGGTTCAGAATAATCTACACCATTCTAAGGCTGCTTCGGCAGCCTTGATCCTCAGAGTGACCAAATCAGATGAGGACATAATCCTAGTTCAAGAACCCTGGATTAGTAAAAACAACATCTGTGGCCTCGGTGTAAAAAGGTATATAATTGTATACTCTTTTGGGGCCGTTAAGATCAGATCTTGCATTCTCGCTAAAAATAACTTGAGTATTTTTCTTCTTCCACAATGTAGTAGTGGAGACGTAATGGCAGTCGGCCTGGAGACGGAAGGCTGCTTACTATGGCTGGTTTCAGCCTATATGGACGGAGAGAAGGAGGTTCCGCCGGATAAACTTGGGGAACTGATACTCGAAGCGGAACGGGAAAAAATCGGAGTAATACTGGGTTGTGATGCAAATGCGCATCATACAATCTGGGGTAGCACCGACATCAATGATAGGAGTGAGTACTTATTTGATTACTTATTGGGTACTAACCTTGCAGTGTGTAATCTGGGGCAAGAGCCCACTTTTATTATTAGTAACAGGCAGAAGGTACTGGATGTTACCTTTGAACACTCCTTCTCGGACCATCGGTAGGTGACGTTTAATATTGATATCCACCCTGTTACCCGGAAAGCCTTCAGGAATCCTAGATGGACTAACTGGAATAAATACGGAGAAGTGTTAGTAGGACTCTTACCGACCGGTGCTCTGAAACCCGCTGCCACAGAGAAGGAGCTGGATTTCCTGGTGGGGGAAATCACAAGCGCCTGTAACTGGTTTTTGGACACTGCTTGCCCCAAGAGAATACCTAAAGGGAAGCAGAAACCGGTATGGTGGTCCAGGGAGTTGGGAATCCTTCGTTCAGGGTGTAGGAAAGCATTTAATAAAGCAAAGGGCTCTAGGAAAGCTCAGGACTGGGACTCCTATAAGGAGCACCGTAAAAAGTATAAAAAGGAAATAAGGAAAACGCGGAGGAGGTCTTGGAGACTATTCTGTAATGGAAGGTGTTTCGGAGACTTCGCGCCTCAGGAAAATCTTATCTAAGAGTCCAACGAGCCCTAGTTACTTAATTAAACCAGAAGGGCTATGGACAACGTCTAGTGGGGAATCATTGGCGCTTCTGTTGGATACCCATTTCCCGGGTAGTATGGGTGTGTCGACGGAGCTTGGTAAGAATAGGGAAAAATGATCGTCTGCGTGCCCGGAGGAAATCGTGTGCAAAAACCGGATCCTATGGACACTAAAAGGCAATAAACCAGATGCTAGAAGGCAGGAGAATTAACGCGGATATGGGGGAATCCACCATTAGGAGGCGAGTAGTTAAAGGTACTCCGCAAGGTTGTGTCCTATCACCTCTTCAAAATAGTTATCAATGGATAACTTTTGGAACTGGAGAGAGAGGGAATAGGGGTGATAGCGTATGCAGATGACGTAGCGATCGCAATCTCGGGGAAGTACCTAGGCTCGATTAAGGAAGTCATGCAAGACGCGCTCGTAATCATTACAAAGTGGGCCAGCAAATTTGGGCTGGGTACAAATCCATCCAAAACAGAGCTGGTACTCTTCACCAAGAAATATAAAATGCCGGTAGTCGCCCCTCCTGCCTTAAATAGCACGGCACTGGCCTTTACTGATAAAGCAAGATTTCTGGGCATAATCTTGGACAGTAAGCTTAATTGGATGCCCAATATTTTAGAGAGAGTAAAGAAGTCCACCATGGCTCTATACTCATGTAGGAACGCCGCCGGTAGGAGATGGGGTCTAAAACCAGAGCTGGTACACTGGCTCGTCACCGCTGTAATCAGACCGATTCTGATGTAAGAGGTGAGTCTGTGGTGGCCAGCACTAAACAAGAAAACTTATAAGAATAAGATAGAGGTGGTACAGAGAACGGCCTGCTTGCTTATAAGCGGGGCACTGAGGACAACCCCTACACTTGCTCTGGAGGCTTTGTTCTACCATGTTCCTGTCGACATCTTTGGTAAGCAGAGAACGGCAACTACGGCTGCATGACTCTCTGCCGTGTTTGAGTGGAAATAGTTTCAGACGGGCCACTTGACGATTGGCAGGTCGCAGGCAGATGTGGTGAATAGTGACTACACGATACCGATTGTATGCTTTGAAAAAGGTTTCCGGACTCTTCTCCCCTCAAGGAAATCCTGGGGGAACAGATCAATAACAGAAACTGGAAATAAACAATTCTATACTGACGGCTTCAAGCTAGACGGCAAAGTCGGAGCAGGAGTCTATTGTGACGCAATTAATGTGAATATATCCGTTCGTCTTCCTGATCACTGCAGTGTGTACCAGGCGGAGGTGGTAGCGATTGAGGAGGCGCTGACTAGGTTGGAGCATATTGTCATATCCACAAGGGATTTAACAATATATGTGGACAGTCAGGTGGCAATCAAGTCGCTGGAAACAGTTTCTCTGACGTCCGTGGTGGCATTGAAGTGCCGCTCATCTCTTAACGAGATGAGTGAGCATTTCAATATCCAGATAGTCTGGGTCCCGGGCACTCGGACGTACTGGGGAACTGCAGGGCGGACGAACTGGCAAGGCAAGGTACAACTCTCCAATTGAAACCGGAAAGGGCAAATCTCGGGAGTCCTATAGCAGCGTTTTATAGGGCGCTTAAAAATGAGGCGATAGCCTCAGTACAGAAGAGGTGGACTAACACCATAACATGCTATGTAGCGCGGCAAGTCTGGCCGAAATTGGACTTGAAGCGCTCCAAAACAGTACTATTCCTAAGAAGACCTGAATTAAGTATAGTCGTGGGGGTGCTCACAGGTCACGAGCCACTTACTCAGCTCATGCCCGGCGCTAGCTTACAGGAGGCATAAACATCTGGGCAAGTATAGTTTGGACGGCCTTATGGATCTCAAGAACTTCAATGTGCGAGATATCTTACGCTACATATGTAGCTCAAAATGGTTCCAATGAAGGTATAAGGGGGGTAGGATCCCTTGGTATCACAACGGACCGTCATCGGTCTAAGTGTGCATTTTGGCAGCCACTCTAACCTAACCTATACTAACCTAATAATTATTTACATACTAAAATAGAAAACTCCCCAAAGCCGCTTGGGGATATCATCATATTCCCGAAAATAAAAATCCCAAAAACTACTCATTAATGTGCCCCATTAAAAAGGAAGGCTATTAAATTTTTGTTAACTTCAATATGAAAACAAAAAGAAGCTACATAATTTCATGTCATCCTAGCGCAGATAGACTCCAATGCTAAGCGTCTTTGAGGAAACCAAAAACACAAATTTTTCAAAAATTCACCAATTTCTATGAATATTAGTATTTCAAAAAATGGTTACAGCGGGGGTTTGGGCAGCAGCCCCCATCCTCTGAGGTGTAAAACGTTGTTATATTTAGAAAACATGATATTTTGTTATTTTTTGTTATTTTTGGGATTTATACCTACACAGCCAGCCGCTTAGCATAGGAGCTTTTGCGCAAGAATGACAGGACAACGTGGTAGTGTTTTCCAAAAAAAAATTCTATATATTATTATTTACATTACCCTCTCTACGCTTAGAGTGACAAGAAATTAAGTAGCAACCTTTTGTTATCAAATTGTAGTTGATGTAGTGTGATTTGGATATTTGGACATTACTTTGCGTTTTCGTGATTTTTTTTGGGGTTTTTGATTATTGGGAATTCAAGGTGATCCTATTCCACAATATTAATTTAACTAAAAGAATCGACTTAAACTACGACTAAAAAAATTTTGAACCATAACTCTTACATATGACAAACAGAGCATATATCAAAAATAAATAGGAAATATAAATAAAACGTTTCTTTCTGTCACCTTGCGGTGTTCTAAAGATTAACAGCAGGTGTACAACATTTTAGTTTATTATCTGTGCTGTACAATCGATTTGTTTAAATCTAAAGTAACAAAAATTGGTATCTGTTATTAAATACAAATAATGTCGCTATTAAATAAAAATTATGCTTAAGAAAGAAGTAAGCCTAAGCCTATGTGTGCCCACTTTTAGACTATTTCCAGATAATTATAAATATTATTTTCCATTAAAATCTGCGTGTAATAAAAAAAATAAAAAATTTGCGAAAAAGGTTTCAAGAACGAGATAATAATCTGTTTACTAATGGTTCTTCTTCAATAATAAACAAATTTTTTAAGAGAATTTTTAATTGTAATTAAAAATAAAATATTCTTTCAATTAAGTAATTAAATTTAATTAAATTATTGTGGGAAATGCTTTTTACTTCTAATTGAATTACAATTTTGTAAAGTACTTAAAAAAAATTATGATTTTTACAACACAATTCATGCTTTTTATTTTAACTAAAATACTTCAACGCTCCGTTGTTATATTTATTATAAGGCGTTCAAAAATGCAGCTGGGAGATAATGAGGAATTTAGACAAAATAGAAGTACATATTAAAATTTTACTTTACTTTTTGAAGATTATTCTGCTGTTTTTTTTTTTTTTTTCAAATTATGTGTATGAGTACAAGGGAAATATGAAGGGCTTCTAATAGGATTTATGGGCAAAATGTATTTTGTATCACATATAAATATTCATTTACTAATATACGATACTAGACGTAAGCGCGTGCTACGCACGTGAGATATCAGTCGCTAAGCACTTATCTACTATCTCACAGGTCAGTAATATCGGATGACTAACATGCTAGCACTCAGTAAAAATCTTTTTAGGATGTTTACTGAGTGCTAGCATGTTAATCATCCAGTAATATCGGACCTGTGAGGTAGTAGATAAGCGCTTATCGACTGATATCTCACGTGCGTAGCACGCGCTTACGTCTAGTTTTTAATAAAAACACGCTTGAAATTAGTTGAACAGTAAACAAATTTATTGAAACCAAATTAAAATATATAACAAAAGCCGTTTTGTAAGCTAAGCGGTTAAACATATGTTTGTAGTTTATTTGGCTTTTATACCTTGGCAATGACTGTCAAATATTAGTATTTTTACGTCAGATCCTCTCCTCACTCTTGAGAAGGCTACATAAAGCTGTCCTTGACTAAATACTGGTTCTGGTAAATAAATACCCACTTTATCCAGTGTTTGACCTTGAGACTTATTGATGGTCATTGCAAAAGCCAATTTCACAGGGAATTGGCGTCTCTTCATTTTAAAGGGAAGATTCCCATCAGATGGAGTAAGGCCTATTCTGGGACTGAACACTAAGTTCCCTTCCGCAGAACCGGTAAGTACCTTTGCTCTAATTAGGTTTGGTTGGAGTTTCTCGACTATCAACCTGGTACCATTGCAAAGTCCCCTTTTTGTGTTAAGGCTACGCAATAACATTATTATTGCACACTCTTTAAGATTTAACTTGTGAGGGGGCATACCGGAAGGGGTAAGACTATGAAGAAACTCAATAGGGAATTTATCAATTTCCTGAGGATCATCAGACACGACTTGGTCAATGCTATTGTATGTCTTGCTTTCTCCTTTTAAGAGACCAAGAACCTCCTCATTTAATTTATCCACATCCTCATTTTTGGGACACAAAATAGCAGTTTTTGCTACTTGTAGGATTTGATCTTTTGTTATCTTTTCACCAAAAGTATCCTTTATTAAGGAGTTTGAAAGGTATTCTTGAGGTATTCCGATAACATCGCCCTCAATACCGTCTTGGTTTTTTAATGTTCCATCTCCCATCTTAAGGAGGAATTCACTGTATGGTGGGTCTTGAGACCGCACATTATTTCTTAGTCTTAGAGTCTGGAAGTCTCCCCTTAGATGAAATCTTTTGACAGTTGCTTCTAAAATAGAAGTTCTCGCTCTATGTTTAATATCTGGAAGGCATTGCCGGAAATCACCTCCAAGCAACAAAACTTTACCACCAAAATGTTGATTATTTTGCATTATCTCCTTAAGGAGTTTACCAACACATTTCAATGTGTATTTAGAGGTCATTGTACATTCGTCCCAAAACCGGTGCAGTTTTCCGGCTTGTATTTTGCATGGTTGCAATAGTCTTCAATAAATGAAGATTTAAATTCATTCCTTAGATCTTTTGGGGGAACTGACATTGTTGAAAGCCAATATCACTGAGACTAAAGCAGCATCTTCAATGGTTTCTTTCCAAACCTCGTCTGATTCCAAAAGACCAAGGGCCCAGCAAGCTCCCTTAAAATTGGGATGCAAAACGTTCTTGGTGAGAATCGAACCCGAAATTTTTTATGGAAATGGTTAAATATTGAATGAAATAATTTGCTGAATCAGCCTAAATGTTGAATACCAGTTTTACAAAATTTATTACATACTTATTGTTTTCAATACCAAATTTTATATTTTCCAATTCGTATAAAACCAATAAAATGCCGTTATGAACTTTATGACTTTATGAGCATCGAAACCCGAAACGTTTTCTGTAAGAAAACATTGTCATTGTCAAATCGTCAACACCTATATCACTTAAGCTACTGAGGTATAAAATATGAATATGTAAATTGGAAATATAAGAAAAGCACTTAAAAGTGTTTTTATGACCTTTGACCTTGAAGGGGGCATAATTTCAAAATCAAAGGAGAATGGAGCCGCCTAGATTTTTTTTGTGATTTTTAGAGCTACAGCATGAGGCTCTAGGAATTGGGAAGTAATTTTCAATAACAATATTAGATATTATTGAAAATTTAGTACAACTTAAGGATCATATATGTATAATAGATGTTCCAAACTACAATAAAATTCCAATAGGATTTTTCTTTATCAAAAGTCTGTTCCAGCAACGTGGTTGAACAAACTTCTTCTGTACAGGTTTACATGATTGCCTTACAATGGTTCTTTTCGGAAATTGGTTTAACTTAAAAGTAAACTAATTTCATAAAATAAAAATTAATGAAGAATTTTTGAGTCAAAATACGAATATAAAATAGTAATGGTACACTTCACTAAATCGTTATTTTATATAGTTGGTTGCATAGTCAACGGTGGCAGAAATTTGTGTTTTTTTTAGTTAAAGTGGATTTGAAGTGGAATCTTTTGAAATTCTTAAACAATTTCCACAGACTTGGTTAATAGTGTAATTCAATTGTATTAATTCCAATTTTTTTTTGAAAGACTACTCATTTTCTTTAATACCAATAAATGGTCAAGTCGAGACTTCTTTCAAATAGTTTAAAGGATATTGACGGGAACCAGTGACTAACCTTGGAAAATCGCTGGGAAACTCGATGATGATTTTCCCATACAAATTCCAAATCAAAATTTATTTGATTTTTAGTGGAAAATTAAACAATTTTTTTTGCACAAAAAAAATTTTGTTGTGGTTGTTTGGTTACACAACCACCACACGCTGTTTTGAATTGAATTACATACATATGTACATATAGTATATTCAGTCGGTGATAAATATGTATATAATTAATTGAATTATTGTGCTATGATTGTTGATTATTTATTTTAAAAACATTATCGAGCGGTTTTATCGAATTTTTTTAATTTTTTTAAACATCGATAGATTTGGCACCCTCAATAGAGTAAGGGGTTGACTGTTTAAAGCGATAAATGTCGTGCTCTATGTTTCAACTCTGTAACTATGCAGAAAGATGCTTCACATTCCTTCCAGAGATGTAAAGCCAATAATGCATTAGTTGAAGCGAACAATTTAAATAAACAACCGAATGATACAATTGTAGCATAACGACCAGCTAAAATGTCTGGGCATTTTCTGAAGGTGATTCTTAAATGGAACGTATGGCGATGATGTAGTTTAATAAGTAAAACGCCACAAAATTAATATTGTTTATTTTATAAAAGTTTCACCATTCACTCAATTTTATTTAATAATGTTTATAGAAGTTTACAAATGCTTTAATTTAAGAATGTTTATTTAATACATTTACATATAATTATTAATTAATGAATAAATTAAATTGTATACAAAACGCGCTTACGCACTATGTAGTGTTATGTAAATGTATTGTTAAAGTTAGGCGAGAGTTGCCAGATGAAAGTGAAAAGTTGATAATGCAGATTGCGATAGCCCAGCCGAAAGTTAAAAAAGGTAATGCAGATTGACCCGGCAGAAAAATGGAGTCGTTATCAATCGGAGCCTGATAAAGTAAGCCGAACGTTTCCAGCCGAAAGTAGAAAGTCGATAATGCAGATTATGTTATTAACATTCCAGCCGAAAATAAAAAATTTTGTAGTTATCAGCCGAAAGTAAATAGGATACATGGATTGAAATAAAAATTTTTGTAAATAGTCTCACGTGGAAAACTTTGTTTAACCTAGTCTTGAAAAATATCGAAAATCAGATGAATCTACAAAATTAGAATAAAATCAGCCTCCAGAGTGTATATCTGAAGTTGAATCGTTTTTATGTGATTTGTCAATAGTTACCGCAGGAAAAGATTTTGTTCAATTTTCCCGTTTGAAACGTCGGGAAATTTGAAAAAATTTTCAACCGAAAGAAAAAAATGAATGTTTGAAATTAGCCTCTAGAGCGTTATGTCTGGAGATGGATTGCATGAAAATCTCGGAAAATTCGATTTTCCAAAAATCATTTGAAAATTTGTATAAAATCAGCCTCTAGAGTGTTATGTCTAGAGATGGATTGCATTAATATGGCTGGTCAATAGCTATCGCAGGCAAAAAATTCAGTTCAAGTTTCCCGTGGAAAATCTCTGAAAATTCGATTTTCCAAAAATCGTTAGAAAGTTTGTATAAAATCAGTATCAAATACGTTTCCAGATATAACACTCTATAGGCTGATTTTATACAAATTTTCAAATGATTTTTGGCAAATCGATTTTTCCGGGATTTCCCACGGGAAACTAGAACTGAATTTTTTTCCTGAGATAGCTATTTAAAAATCACATAAAAACTATTCAACTTCAGATAAACATTCTAAACGCTGATTTTATTCCAATTTGGTGGATTCTTCAGATTTTCCAATATTTTCCACCAATAGATTAAATAAAGTTTTCCATCAGACTCAGCTGAATTTTGGAAAAGTAAAAAATAAATTGTAATGAGAGAGAATTTAATTAATGCAACGCTGGAACTAGATTAGATCTTATTCCATAATCGGTTCCACTGATTGCATGTTTAGTAAATTGTCCGACTGTTAGATGGAGATTGGAATACTAGGAAGAATTAACATGTTGGTAGCAATGTTTCGCTACATCACCAACCGCCAAGATGAAGCAAACGAAGTTTAAAGAAAAGACAAATTTATGTTATGCGTTGATACGAACGTTTTTCTGTGCTTTAAAACCAGATACTTGAAATTATTCCATAAGCTGGTTTCAATCTCTCGATCAAAATGTTACGTCTAATAATTTTGTACTGTCCTTCGTACGGTGGAATTAAACCCGTGCGTGCCTTATTTACCCGCACGAAAACAAAATCACCATCGTCCAGAGATTCCGGGACATTATATGTCATTTTGTTTGGATTGACGTGTGTTAGTGGGTATGAGGTTTTGCATTGTTTTGCGTAGTTATTTAATAACTGTGTCTTGATTGGGTTGAGGTGAAAGGGGATTTTCTATAAAGAACTCACTGGGTAGCTTGATTGTTTTTCCGTAGGCATGTTCAGCTGGTGAGCACTTTAGATCATCTTTCACTTCACGATCGAGAATTCCGATCTCCAATGCACTGTATTACCGCGGGCCTTATGGACGATTTTGAGCTGTCTATGAAAGCGTTAGACTATGCCATTATATTGGGGATGATACGAAGTAGTAAGAATTCGATGTGAGCCTAATATATATGTTAACTCTGAGAAGCGTTTGAACTCGAATTGATTACCTTGATCGTTCCTGATGTTAACCGGAACTCCAAATCTAGATATATATTGTTCTACAAATGTTTTCGCAATAGTTGCTGCAGTGATATCTTTAACGCAGTATGCTTCAGGCCACCGGGTAAAGCGATTGACACAAGTTAAAAGGTAAGTATATCCATTAGAAGGAGGCAGCGGTTCAACGATGTCAAATGGATATGTTCGAAATGACCTCGAGGAATATCGAATTGCCCTTATGGTGATTTTGTCTGTCTCTAAACTTTACATTTTTGGCAAGATAAACGCAATTTCTATTTAACTCAGTTCAAAATAAGTCAGTTAATAACTTAGTTTAACTCAATTTTTACTAGGCCGAAATTACCGAGATGTAATCAATTTACGCGTAGCACGGATATTTGGATGCGAAATATTGTGCAAAGTATCGAAGATAGTTCGGCGTAATGATACTGCAATGTTGATGTTTCGCAGTAATTTTGTAAGCCAGATAATTTAAAAAGCTCTAGTTTCATGCTGGAACTTGTGTGACATTCGAAACCAGAAAGTAAATTCTGAAGGTCTAGGTCTGCTTTTTGTGACTTAATTATTGTATTATAGTCGAAATGAGTGTCGACTGCGGCAGTTTCGTAATCTGATGTGCGAGATAGTGTATCTGCGACCATATTATCTTTGCCCTGGATATGTTGAATATCCGTGGTAAATTGAGAGATGAAATCCAAGTGACGCGATTGCCTTGGATTTCGTTCAGTTTTTGATTCGATTGCTTTTGTCAGAAGCTTGTGGTCAGTGTAAATTGTGAAGTTCCGACCCTCGACAAAATATCGAAAATATTTTATTGTTAAATATATTGCGAGTATTTTCCTGTGGAATGCTGAATATTTATTTTCTGCATCAGACAATTTCTTCGAGGAAAATCCCAGGGGCTCCCAACATCCTTCATGGAATTAGGCTGGGTCTGGAGGCAAATGACTTCTGCAGAAGCTGCTTGGACGAAGAGGAGGAAGAGACGTTGGTCCACTTCCTCTGCTCGAGTCCAGCATTGGCACTCAGAAGGCACAAACACTTGGGTAAATTCAGGATGGACTGCCTCTCGGATCTCGAAAACATTAAAGTGCGGGACGTCTTACACTACATGAGTAGCTCGAATTGGTTCCAATAGGGGTAAAGGGGCTATATTCTGTGGTATCACAATGGACCGTCACCGGTCTAAGTGTGCCTAAGCAGTCACTCCAACTTAACCTAACCTAACCATCCTTCATTATACTGTTGCAGTACCGCGCCGACAGCAGAGTTTGATGCATCAGTAGTGATGCTGAATTTCGTGTCGTTCAAGGGATGTGAAAGCAAAGTTATGCTCGACAATTCATTCTTCAAGTGAGTAAATGCATTTTGGTATTCTTCAGGCCAAAGAAATGTTTTGTGTGTCTTGGGCCTTTTGAGTAGTTTAGCCAAGTGCGAGTGAATTGAAGTGAGTATGTGAGCCATTTTTAGTAAGAATCGGTGGTAGTAGATTAGATTTTATTCGATAATCGGTTTCATTGATTGCATGTTTAGAAAATTGTTTGACTGTAAGATGGAGATTAGAATACTAGGAAGAATTAACATGTTGGTAGCGGTGGTCCGCTACAAACGTGACCTGTGAGGAAACCAGCTAGCAGCCTAAACTCAAGTATCCCAAGTTTGAGGCATTGACTGACGAAGGTAAATAAATCTTTTTGTCTGTCGTAAACCTGGAATTCTGCGCCAGTAGGGGGACTTTTGCACATTCTAACAGCGTTTTACCGCTGCCCTTAGGTACCGCAGAAAGAGTCTGGTCCAATGAATGGAGAGGCAGAACCCTCGCATGGCGAGGCCATCAACCGTCTCATTTCTCTTGATTACAGTACGACATGGTACCCACCATCATTAACTTATTTGAGCTTGCCAGATGTTTAATAACTTTTAGACAGTCCCATACCAGACCTGATTCAACGGCACAAGACCTAAGAGCATTTAAGACTGATTGACTGTCTAATGAAAGTTCTATAGCTTATATATCTGCTTGAAAGACGGTAGCATTGCTACCTAACGACTTCAAGAGGGCCGTCCCACTCTCGTATATTCCTATTGTTTTGTTCTGTCTATATCATACATTTATTGTTGTATCACCTTGTTTGTAATCACATATTTTGTGGATAAGGGAGTAAGAGGTAAGTACTTGGACTTGTTGTCTAATTACCTCAGAAATATGCTACCTACAAGCGCGGACTCAGAAAAAGATTTCACAAGCAAAAAAACAGCTCGTCTTGGCTAAAAAGCAGGTGTAAGTCTATGTTGAAATGGCTTGAAAAATGACCTATATTTATGAATATTGGCTTTAAAACTATTCTGGGAAAGGAAGCCACATTCTGGAAAAGGCGAATTTACTTTTTTTGTTTTTCAGATCTCCCGATATACAAGGAAAGGCGCTATAGTCAGTTGAATGCTAGCCGGTCTTTTTCTTCTGCTGCTAAATTAATCACAAAAATACGTTCACGCTTCAATGACAGTATCCTTGATTGCTTGTGTTTCTTACGAGCGATAAATGTTAGTAAAACTACTTGAAATATGCTTGAATATTTTTATATTTTATTAATTTACTTTATTTTTCTTAAATTTTCAAGGTGACAATACGAATGAACCGCGCAATAAAATGAATTTATTTCAAAGTCCATTTGAATTTTATGTGATAAAAAGAAGTCAGTAAATTACCGGATGTTTAACGAAAACCGGTAAATATATTTTTGCTAATAATTGCAATCCCTTGGTTTTTTTCAATAGATGACTATCAGTTAAATTTGTGTTGGTTAATGTCACACATCGATTCATATTTCTTGAAACCGTTTAAGAGGTTAGATGCTATCGAAGAGATGTTGGTTTTGATATTTTCTTGTTTTTTCCCAACTTCTTTATTTTGATATGCAACCTTAAGTTTTATGTCATTAACGCCGTGCTTTGTAAAACTGAGGAGGAGATTTTTTTTTTTTCAAATTATATATGACTGTGAGAAAATCTGGTAAGGAGTAGGTATATATTTTGAAAAATTTTTAATGTAGAATTGTGTATCTATTATTTTATTCAAAATACGTAAAAATGTACAATTTATTACAACGGTTTTTCGATAGGGTAAGAAATTTTTCCGGAAAAATTTGGCAATTTTTCCAGGAGAATTTTGCAATGTTCGCAAATTTTTATTTTACTTAGTTTAAAATTATAAATAAAATTTAAAACAAGAAGAATTGTATAAATTCTGGGACAGAGGGGGTTTGGGGGCGGCAGCCTACATCCTCAAAGCCTTTTTTAACATTTTGATTCCTTAAATTGTATGAATTTTGTAAATTCTATAAATTCTATAAATTTTTTATATTTCTCAAATTCTGCAAATTATACTTATTCAAAATTTGAATAATTTCTGTAATTTTTTTTGTTTCTACAAATTTAAATTCAAGAAATTTTATAAATGCGATAAATTCTGTTACCTAATTCTAATAACTATAAATTCTATAAATTCGATAAGTGCTATACCCTCTACAAATTTTAACGTTCGATAAATGATTCTAACATTTTTTGATATACTGCAATAAATTCCCGAAATTTCCCAACTTTTAATAATATGTACTACAAATTTCATAATTCCTGTAAATCGTATAAATTTTCAAAATTCTTAAAATTCTATAAATTTTATAAATTATATAAATTCTTTAGTTGATTTAAAGTGTAAATTTAATAAAATCTAATAAATTAAAAAATTTATAGAATTAGTCGAATTGATAGAATATGTAGGATTTAAAGAATTTAATGAAATTGTTGAATTTTGAGTCGATAAAGATTTTGTAGAATTTACACAATTTAAAAATTTTTATAAATTTACAGAACTTAGTAGTGTTTTTTTATTCGCTCCGGATAGCTGCTATCGAGAGCCGTCATTTTTATACGCCTAAATTTAAATTTGACGCGCTATTTATTGGTAAACTTTACTTATTTAACATCAAACTATCATTTTTAATTCAATTGTTTAGCGAAAACTTGATACAAAAAATATTTGGCTCTACCTATTTATACGGAGCGCTATCCGGAGCCAATTTTCATATGACGGCTCTCGATAGCAGCTATCCGGAGCGAATAAAAAAACACTACACTTATAAATTTTATAGAAATTATAGATATTATATAAATACTAAAATTATATAACTCTATAAATTCTGGAAAATCTTATAAATTCGTAAAATTCTCTAAATTCTAAAAAGAGTCAGTGATTGAGAAATTCTTTAAATCCTGTAAATTCTATAAATCTTATTCCTTCTTAATCTTATTCTATAAATCTTACTCAATATCTTATTTCGGATTCAATAAATTCTACAAATTTTATGAATCATAATATGTGTAAAAACCAGAATTCTTCAAATTTTATAAATTTTATCAATTCTACAAATCTTATGAATAATATAAATTCTGTACATTTTATAGGTTATATGAGTTGTTTTAGTAGTTTCAAGACTTTCTGTTCTATAAATTCCACAAACTCAAATTTTACTTATTCTAGAAATTTCATAATTTCTATACATTTTAAAAATTCTATAAATTTTACAAATTTTATAAATTCAAAAAATTCCGTAAATCCTTTAAATTTTATAAATTCAATCATTTCTCTAAATTTTATAAATTCTTTAAATTCTATTAGTTTTATAAATTTTGTTAATTCATTAAATTTAGTATTCTTTAAATTCTACAAATCCTATAAATTCTGTATATTCGATAAATTCTTTAAATTTTAAAAATTGTATAAATTTTATATAATCAATAAATTCTACAAATTCGTTCAATTTTATAAATTCTTATATGTTTATAAACTCCTTAAATTCTATAAATTTTCTGAATTTTATAAATTCTATCAATTATCTAAGTTCTAGAAATTTAATAAATTCTTTATATTTTATAGATTCTTTGGCTTCTACAAATTGATTCAAGTACATCAGTTGTATAAATTCTGGAAACTCAACTTTGAGTTATTTTAAAAATTCGACGAATTTTCATTTTAAAAATTTTAAAAATTTTATCAATAAATTCGATAAATTCTATAAATTTTAATATTTCTATGAATTTTTTAATTTCTGTAAATTTAATAAATTCTATAAATTCTATAAATTTAATAAATTCCCTTAATTCTTTTATTCTTATAAATTTTATAAATTCAATAAGTACTTTAAATTCTACAGATCCCATAATTTTATAAATTCTTATAAGTTTATATTAACTCTATAAATTCTATAAATTCTATAAATTTTATTTAATCTATCAATCCCACAAATTCTTCAAAATTAATAAATTCTTTATATTTTATTGATTCTATGGGTTCTATTGGTTCAAGTACATCAGTTCTATAAATCCTTTAAACTAAAGTTTGAGTCATTTAAAAATTCCATATTTTCTATAAGTTTTTTAATTTCTATAAATTTAATAAATTCAATGAGTTATAACAACCCCATAAATTGTTTAAATTCTACTAATTCTATGAATTTAAAGCTTATTAATTCATAAACATGACAAATTCTTTAAATATGCATGTGTCTTCAAGCTCTATAAATTCTAGAAATACTTTAAACCCCATAAATTCTGGAATTTCTTTTAATTTTTTTAAATTCTACAAATTCCTTAAATTTTGTCAATTTTAGCAGTTCTATAAATTCTATAAATGTTTAATATTCCTCAAATTTTACTTATTCAAAAATTTAATAATTTCTATAAATTCTTTAAGTTTTATAAATTATTTGTTTCTACGAATTTGAATTCTAAAAATTCGATTACCTAATTCTAAAAACTATAAATTCTATAAATTCAATAAATAAACGAAATTTTACAAATTTTACTTATACTACAAATTGTATAATTCCTAAAAATCGTATAAATTTTCTAAATTTTTAAAATTCTGTATAATTTATAAATTATATAAATTCTTTAGTTTCTATAAACTAAAAGTTTGTAGAATTTATCAAATTAATATAATTTATACGATTTAGAGAATTTATTACACTTGCTGTATTTTTACTTTGACTTTCGAGTCGGGCAGACGTGTTTTGTTTTAATTTTCCTGAAAAACCAATAAATTAATTCAATATTTTTCCAAATCAAATTAAAAAAAGCAAAGTTATGTTTTAAAGTACCTCAACTGAAAGGCTGCCTTCAGGAATGTGTAAATTAGCAGACTTTTGTTAGAGAGACAAGAGAAACCTCAATATTGATTCAAGTAATGGTATTGCTGCTTGCTGTGACCATGGCTTATTTGCAGAAATTTGATGTATACTCGTTCTGTAAAAATGCACCCTATTGTAAATTAGCTCTTGCTCAAAATAGAGTGTCTCAAAATTTAAGTTAAGTTATAGAATTTAAAAAATTTATAGAAACTATAAATTTTATAGAATTTGTAGATATTAAGTAAATTTTATAATTTTATAAATCTATAAATTTTAAAAAATCTTAGAAATTCTGTAAATTCTCTTAAGTCTACAGATTTAAGGTTGCTAAAATTAGGTAAATTCTATAAATCTCATAAATTCTGTAAATACGATAAACTTTATAAATTCAATAAATTGTAAAATTTTTATAAATTCATTATATTTTACAAATTTTATAAATTTAAACATGGCTATAAACTATAGTTTCTTTCACTTTTATGAATTTTATCAATTCTACAATTCTTTTGAATAATACTATGAATTGTTTTAATTGTTTCCAGTCTGTAGTTTTTATAAATTCCACAAACCCAAACCTTACTTATTCTAGAAATTCCATAATTTCCATAAACTTTTTAAATTCTTTGAGTTCTACAAATTTTATAAGTTTAGAAAATTCGATTAATCCTATAAATTGTAAAAGTTCAATAAATTCTAACTTTTAAAAATTCTATAAATATTAATATTTTAATAAATTTATTAATTTTAATAACAGTCTTTAAAACCAATAAATTCTATATATCTCTATTTTGATAAATTCTATAAAATTGTTAAATTTTATAAATTCTAATATTAAACTCAATAAATTCTTAAATTCCATAAATTCTACGAATTCTATAAATTTTATAAATTCTTTATATTTTATAGATTCTATGGGTTCTATAAATTGGTTGAAGTACATCAGTTCTATAAATCATTCAAACTAAGTTTGACTTATTTTAAAAATTTCATAATTTCTATAAATTTTATAAGTTCAATCAATTCTATGAATTCTAAAAATCCAATAAATTTTATAAATTCCATAAATTCTTAATTCTATGAACTAGAAGCCGAATAAATAAATGAAATAATACTCTATAAATTCTACAATATTTTAAATTCCAAAAATTCTGCAAACTGCTTAAATTTTATAAATTTTGCAAGTTTTATAAATTTTATAATTTTTGTTTGTTTTTACAAATTTTAATTCAATAATTCGATAAATCCTATTACCTAATTCTAATAACCATAAATTCTATAAATTCAATAAATTAATGAAATTGTACAAATTTTGATTATACCACAAATTCCATAATTTCTATAAATAAATCGAAAAATTTTCTAAATTTTTAAAATTCGATTAAATTTTATAATTTATAAAAAATCTTTAGTTTCTCTAAACTGTAAATTTAATAAATTCTAATAAATAAAAATTTATAGAATTTATCGAATTGATATAATATACAGGGTTTCGGAAATTTAATAATCTTGCTCAATTTTTAGTCGTTATAAAATTTGAAGAATTTACACTATTTGTAGAATTGAAAAACTTTACAGAACCTATAAATGTTATGTAATTTGTGGATATTACATAAATTCTAAAACTTTATAATTCTATAAAAACCCCATAAATTCTAAAAAATTTATAAATTCTGTAATTTTATAAATTCTCTAAAGTCTAAAATTAAATTTTTTTGAATTTTATAATTTCTGTTAATTTGAAAAACTTTACCAATTCAATAAATTGTAAAAAAATTTTAAATTCTTGTGTAACGGGCGCTTGTCATCCCCGTTACAAAATATATGTACCCAATTCCCACCCCCCCCCCCCCCCCAAAAAAACTAAGAAAACACATATTTGTTTCTACAAACAAATAAAAATTCCAATAACAATATCCGGGTGACCATCCTAGTTACGCAAGTTTTTGTTGTTTCAAACTTGTTTATACATAATGGAACTATACACATAAACAAGTTTCACAATCAACAAATGAATTAGCGTAAAATCTCATTAATCCTAGTGACACGTGCCCATACGAGTATGACCCATATTTTCTTTTACGTTTATTTATAATTTTATTTTTACTCAAGTGTCGGTAAATAAACGTAATAGTATATTGTGTAACGTGTAGGAAAAACGATATATTCCCGGACGAGTATGGAAGTTGCTGGGACGAGGCGTCAGCCGAGTTCCAGCAACCATAAGAGTCCGGGAATTATAGTTTTTCCACGAGTTGCACATACGATTTTTTCTCTAATCGGCAGTATATCAGATTATCCATTTTATTCATTATATTCTTTAAAATACGCAACATTTTCCAATTTATATTTTCAATAGATTTCACTATCAAAGTTACCTTAGAATTATAACAATCGCGTGCGCTGTCAATTTATTTAAAGGTCTGTCAGAGCAAACGATACCCGTCGTTAATTTGTGGTTTAGTTTAAATATAATGGACAGCAATTTTGATAATTCAATCCCAGGTACTCCGCCTGGCATCTTGGAGACAGCAAGATTGACCACACTAAATTTGTTGCCGCAGAAGTCGAGGGAGAAGTACGAAAATGCATACAAGCGTTTTATGGATTATCGCATAAATAACAAGGCCAATTCATTCTCCGAAAACGTTTTAATTGCATATTTTTCGGATTTATGTCAAAAGATGAAACCGTCAACCTTATGGTCCAACTATTCCATGGTGAGGTCGACGCTTAGCATTAACAATATTGTTGATATATCCAAATATGGAAAACTATGCGCATTACTGAAACGTCAGTCAGATGGATATAAGCCTAAAAAATCCAAAATCTTAACGAAACAACAAATAGAAACATTTATGGAACTTGCCCCAGATGATACATATTTAATGGCAAAAGTATGTTAAGATGTACGCGCTCATAATTTATTTACAAAAAATTTGTTTTCTAGGTTGCCTTAATTTTTGGAATTTCTGGCGCATGTCGTCAAGATGAACTATGCCGAATAAATTTGAATGACATTCAAGATTTGGGAAATAGGATATTGATTACCATTCCTGTTAACAAGACGAACAAGCCAAGATCATTTATTGTAAATGAAGCGTATATCGAAATATATCGTAGATACATAGCATTACGTCCCACTGATTTCGATAACCCTCGATTCTTTTTCAAATTAAAAAACGGTAGAGGTAACAGACAAGTAGTGGGCATACATCAGTTTGGCAAATTGCCTCAAACTGTAGCTACTTATTTGAAGTTGCCAAATGCGATAGAATATACAGGGCACTGTTTTCGCAGATCATCTGCTACAACATTGGTAGATACAGGTGCAGATTTGACTTGCCTTAAGAGACATGGTGGTTGGAAATCGGCAACGGTTGCCGATACATTGATGATTCTCTAAATAATAAAATTGAAGTTGCAAACAGAATTTTCAATACCACCGAACAAAATCCAGGTGTGGACCGTAACATGACCGAAATAAAAATTTTCAATACTACCGAACAAAATCCAGATGTGGACCCTAACATGACCGAAATAAACGATAATAGTGCATCAGTGGCTACAACTAACCTTAATTGTAATGCATCTGCGCCAATTTTCAACACCTGTACAAATTGTACAATTCATGTAAATATAACCAATAATAAATAGTTGTTAAATATGTACTTTTACAATTATAATAATAAAAACTAAATAAATTAAAATTATATCATGTATTTCTTAAAAACAGATGATAATCAGTACTAGAAAGTATTCTCTGCCTAGGCAAGGAATACTTTCCAGTACTGTTTTTAGTAAGTTGCCTAGCAACGATGTAGTGTCGGGGAATACTTCATTTTGCTGACAGATAACAAACCAGAAAACTGACGTATTTTATCCGATTTGAGAACAAAACATTTTCCTTTCTTACCGCATACATTTAAATAAGTGTGTGTACAAAATTGTGTGTGTGAAATCATTTTTTTTTTCAATTTGGGCAGTTCTTGTGTTTACACATGCAACGAAAACGTGCCGCATATTTGCAATTTTTGCATATTAGTCGAATCAGTAAAGTATTGGTGGGGGTAGGAATGAGTTTTTCGGTTGGTTGATCGATGTAAAAAATATTTTTATTTTTTTTATTTTACTGTGTGGGAGAGCAATTATTGGTTGACGCTGAAATAGTCACGTTTGATTATTCACGAATTATTCAGAGTTTTGGTTGCTTTCTACCGAGTTTTGGACAAGAGAAAGGAAATTAAAATAATAATTTTTTTTTTTTAAATGAAGAAATAATTTATATCTTTCGAATTCAAATAATACATTTTTTTCTCATCAACAAGGGGATTAAACACTAATAAACAGGTAAATATGACCCACCCTAATTACTAACACCGGGCACTGACTGGTCAGTAGTCTGTTGAAAGCCTCGCAAGAGGCGGCGAGGGAGCATATGGTGTCAACCACCATTCCCACCTTTCAGTCAACAGCGGCTGCCAGTCTTAATCTAATACTTAACACTTTTAGGGATCAACGGCCACCAATAACCACGGCCAGCGGTCAAGTTTTAAATTCAAAGCTTAGGGTAAACATAAACTGTTTTTATCTCCATTCCGAGTTGCAATTGGCAACACACGTTTTGGGTGCTTTGACTCCCATCCAAAAATCTCCCTACCCTGGAGCAATGTGCTCACAATTCTGCTTATTGAAACCCGACGCGGCTAACAAAATTTTACTTATGGTACATTTCCCGCACCAATTCCTGTACCTGACCGAGCTACAGGAATCATGCCGCCGGAACCTAAAAGCCAGTAAGATAAATTCGATGTAATCAGTGGGAGCTGGCTTACAGTCAAACCCCACTCATTACACTTGTAGGTCTATAAACTATAAATTTTTATATGTTATAAATTATATCAATTCTATAAATTATACAAATCTTATGCATAATATAAATTCTATAAATTTAGTAGGTTCTGTTAGTTGTTCAAATTGTTTTAAATCAGTGTGTTCTACAAATACCACAAACCCAAATTTTTCTTATTCTAGAAATATCATCATTTCTAATTTTATAAATTCTTTGAATTGTACAAATTTTATAAAATCAAAAAATTCATAAATCCTGTAAATTATAAAAATTCTATAGGTCCTATAAGTTTTGTCAATTTTATAAATTCAGTAAGGTAAATTCTGTAAATTTTGTATAATCAATAAATTGTAAAAAATCGATAAATTTTATAAATTCTAATTTCTTTATAAACTCTACAAACTATACGAATTTTAAGAATATAAATTGTATAAATTCTGTAAAGTCAATAAATTGTGTAAGTGATTTAAGTTCTACAAATTCCATAAATGAAATTCGATAAATTCTATGAATCTTAAAAATCCAATAAATTTTATGATTTGCATAAATTCTTAGAAAACGATAAATTTTATAAATTCTAATATGTTTAAAAGCTCTATAAAGAATATAATAAATTCCATGCGTGTGAAGTTGGAACTAGATTAGAACTAAAAAAAATAAAAATAAAAATTTAGTACCAATTTAGGACAAACTTCACACGTCATACATGTTTTATGAAGTTTATACTAAATCTAAATATTTGTAATTGTATTAGTCAGAAGGTAGTGTATAATAGTTAGTCGGTCATCATTTAGGCAATTACAATTTAATATTCAGAATTAAAATATAATAAAAACGTTACTTTATTTTATCAGTTTAAATACATATTAGAATTTTCTTAAGAAACTTAATATCTTAAGATTTTCGATATTTAGCAAGAACGATATTATGGTGGTTTGATAGGTCGATAATAGGACTTCAAAACTGCCAAATCATTCAAAAAGCTAATGGCTTTCACATATTTAAAATTACAAATTTCTGTTCAGACATATTAGAAAAAAATGATGTAAATTTACAAATACAACAATTTAACCATGTGAAAGGCGTTAGCTTTTCAAATGGTTTGGCATGTTGTAGCCTTAGATTAGACCTACCAAAAAATCATAGTGGCGTTGGTGATAAATATGGAAAATCTTAAGATATCGCCTTTCTTAAGAAAATCCTAAATAGTAAATTTACAAATACGACAATTTAACCATGTGAAATGGTTTGGCACGCTTGTAGTCTTAGATTAGACCTACCAAAAATCATAGTAGAGTTGGTGATAAATATAGAAAATCTTAAGATATAGACTTTCTTAAGAAAATCCTAAATTGTATGTTCCAAATGTGGCAATTTGATTTAGTGAAAAGCATACTTTTAAAGTGGTTTAACAGTCACACCCTTTTCTAATTAATTTATTTTATAGATGTGTATTTATGTAGGCTAACCTGTATCTCAATTTTTGGAATTCTATAAAGCCTATTATCCGTAAAGACTTGAAATTCTATAAATTTTAATAGGCCTTAAAAATCTATGAATTCTAAAATTTTTTTAAATTTTATATATTTTATAAATTCTATCAACTCTGTAAATTTTATGAATTCTATGAATTTTACAAATTTCATAAATTTTGTTAATTTTTAAGTTCCTATATTTCCTTAAATTCTTCAAATTTTTCTTATTCAAAAATTTCATAATATTTATAAATTGATAAATTTTTTAAATTTTTTTGTTTCTATAAATTTAAATTCCAAAAATTCTATAAATTTGATAAATTCTAGTATGTAATAACTATAAATTCTTTAAATGCTATATTTTCTATAAAAATCATCAATTTTATCAGTTCCATAAATTGTAGAATTTTTTCATATTGGGCAATAAATTCCGGAAATTTTACAATGTTTACTTAAACTACAAGTTCCGTAATTTCTATAAATTATTTAAATTTGTTAAATTCTTAAAAGTCTATGAATTTTATAAATTATATAACTTGTCCAGTTTCTATAAAAAATCTTAAGAATTTATGGAATTTAAGAAATATATTGGATTGAGAGAATTCAATGAACTTGCTGAATTTTGAAACGTATATTTATAGAATTTATAGCATTTTTAAATTTTTAGAATTAATAGAATTAGTAGATATTATATAAATTCAGTAACTTCATAATTTCTAAAAATTCCTAAAATTTTGAAAATTCTACAAATTCCCTAAAGGCGAAAAATGCAGTGTTTCTGAAATTCTATAAATTCTGTAATACGTTTGATAAATTCTGTAGATTCAACCGAGAATTATTAATTCTAATATTTCTATGAACTTTAAAAATTCTTTAAATTTTATGAATTTTATCAACTTTATCAATTTTCTAGATTTTGTAGAACTCATAAGTTCTATAAATTGTTTAAAGTCTCTCTGTTCTATAAATTCTACAAACACAAATTTTACATATTCTAACAGTTGATGAATTTATATAAATTTTATAAATCCTTTGAATTCTACAAATTTTATAAATTTAATACATTCTTTAAATTCTCTAAGTCCTATAAATTTAGTAAGTTGTTTAAGTTCTTAAATTCACTTAATTCTGTAGTTTTCATAAATGCTAAAAATTCGATAAATTCTATAAATCTTATAAATCTTTATAAATTTATTAAATTCTTTATATTTCACAGGTTCTACGGTTTCTATAAACAGGTTCAAGTGCGTCAGTCAAGTTTCAGTAATTTCAAAAGTTCCATAATTTCTAGAAATTCTTTGAATTCTACAAGTTTTAAAAATTCAATAAATTCGATAAATGCTATAAATTATAATATTTCTAGAAATTCTTTAATTTCCATCAATTTTATAAATTAAATAAATTCTATTAATTCTATTAACAAAATAAAATCTGTAAATTTTATAAATTTTATTATTTCTACAAATTCGTAAACTTCAAAAATTCTATAAAATTTATGAATTTTACAAATACTTTAAATTTTATGGATTATAAAAATTCTACAAACTCAAATTGTTTTTCGAATTCTTTTTTCTGAAAATTCTCTAATTTCTATGAATACATGCAAAAGGACATAAAATATGCGGAAGGCATCTGAAATTTGATTTATATTTGGCATAAATCATAAACCCTAGAATACTAACTAATAAATTCGAATTTGTATATTCTAGGGAAAGTATGCAATTATATGCAAAAATATGTGTTTACATAAAAAAAAAATCCGGGGTCTACCCGTGAGGAATGCATAAGCAGCGGAGACCAGTTTGATGTTGCTCTAATGACCAAGACATTTAATTAAATTTTACAACAACGTCGGAAATCTGGACTTAAAACCATAATGCCCTGACAAAAAAAACATTGACATTGTAAAAATTAGAGTGCTTATGCATTTTTATAACCAAGAAAATTATGACATCGAAGTAAAAAACAAATAATTTGTTACAATACATATTTCATTATCTAGTGAAAACTAGACAACCAAGTTCCTATTAAATCTTAATTTTTTTTTTCTTGACACAATTATTTTATTTCAAGTTAAAATTATAAATTTAAAACACAAAATTTTTGAGGTTTAAAAAATTTTACCGGACTTAGTTCTTAATTATTAAGAAATCCTGAAAAATCTTCCAATTAAAACCACATCAAAGATATTTAGTAGTTTTATATTACATCGATTCTCTGCATAAAAATTATATTAATTTTGTAAAATCTAAAGCAAATTCCATTACATCTTCTAAACCCGCCCAGATACTCAATACAAGCTACTACTACTTACTAAAGAAAACTGAAGAATCAAAAATGACCCAAACGAGGCAGTTATCCTACTACTAGTCCAATTTATGCAACCAAAGCAACACCTGACCCATCTCATTTCTTTTAGTAATTTCAAAATCAGATTTCGGTCAAAAGATTAGCCTAAAGCCTCTTTATAAAGAATTTACGATTTTTTTTTTAAATCATCAATATAGAATTAGACCGAGCTAAATGTTAAAAAATAATCTGAATCCAATCCCCGTATTTTGTTACGTTAGCCACATTTTTTGCCGGAATCCTTGATTTCTTCAAAGATAATTTTGTGTCTTGTTCCTTAATACTGTAAATAACTTAAACAATTACCAAAGCGAAAACTATACCGTCACTAATAACCAAAAAGGGGAAATATAAAATAAATTAGACGGCATCATTGTATTCAGCAAAGTTTTTTGATGATGCGCATGTTTGTGCTGTCTACTTTGCATTGTGAAATAAAAAGAATTTATGTACAAATGTACATTCATTTAGATATACGAGTATCACATAACTATACACAGAATTTTATCTTAATCAATGATCTCATGATTTTAACCATAGATATTGAAATATGTAAACAGATAAAAATGTTAAGGGTAGATATTGATAATACTCGTATGTACATTATACCAAAGGATTGCTTCATTTTCTAATTCATATGTTACTGAAATACGTTCATAGCTTTTGTAAGACATTTTGGTATCGCGTTATACAATATTTTATGTGAAATAAAAATTGCTAGCGTGCTAATATTAACTAACTATTTTTCATAAAAGCAGGATACATTTATCATACTATTCAGTATTTTAGAATATATAACGTAAATTAATTAAATTTTGATTAAAATAATGTTTTACATGGCAAACATGGTTGTTTCGTATGAAAAAAAAAAAAATGAAATAATCCTTGCGATAATATTTCTACCTAATGGTTTGTGGTGACACGGAACTTGATAAAATAAATTCCCCGAGGTATTAAATATTTTGATGGTAGTTTAGTTTTATAATATTATGGTTTTTATTTTGTGTGTTAATTGTTTTACGATTAAAAATATTTATAATGGCAATATTTATAGGGAATAGATATTGAAAGTTTTGTAAACAAACCTTGAAACACAGATAAAGAACTCTTATTTACAAGTTATATAAAATTATTTTGTTGTTGTTTCGTTGGGATAAATTACCCTAAGGGCTCACCCCACATTTTGATTATGATATACATATTTTGCTAAGGTAGAATATAAATAACGTTTATTTAAATGGTTGAAAAAAGTAAACATAAAAAAAGGTTCGTTTAAGCCTAAATTTGAGGACCAACTGAGCTTTTCGCCGGCTGTTAATCTCCTGGATGTATATATTTTCGGGATCATCCTGAACTTAAAGCCTTGTAACGTGTTTTTACGTGCATCAACCGGCGTTATTAAGGAAAATAATTTATTCAAGGAACAATTTTTTTATTGATATTGTAATTTACTTAACCAAAAACGTCTTCTCAATAGATTTACAATTGAAATAAAAAGAATCCTACAACTTTATTTATTATTTGATAATTTATTTTCTACCGCACCATTAGTATAATTAAGGCCGAGTTACAATGGATCAGTTCCTTTCCTTTCCACTTCTCCATCAAAATTAGTTTTTGAAATTTTCTGTATAATTTGTAAGGAGCAACGGAATGGTTGATTACAACAAAGTGAAAAGAGACGGACAAGTTCATCGGTTTTGCGAAAAAAAAAAAAAATAAAAAAATGGATTTTATGGAAAGACGTTGGAACACATAACCAACCAAACTAAAATCAATTTTTTTTCTGTTTTGACTTAACGTGAGAGATGGTAATCTGAGTAAAGAAATGATTTACAATTGTTTGAAAATATTATACATAAAATATACAAATTGAAGAAAATTTCTTGAACGGAACGGAACGGATCCATTGTAACTGCACCTTCAATCTGTTACAATTTTAATTTTAATTTTTTAGTAGTAACAGTATCTACGAATGAATAATAACATAATTTAATTTTACAGTTATTTCATTGAAATTTCTAAACAAGAAGAACAATATTGAGTTTTTACGGAAAGTACATTTACATTTAATTACAAGTTTTGGTTTCTAATTTGTTAATTTTTTTTTTAGGTTTAATGGATCAAATCGAATGAATATCAAATGCATAAATATTTATATGGTTTAAGACAGATTTCTTAGCATAATTATTTGTTGTTTCTTTATTTTAGGTTGATGATAGCTTCAGAAATTCTCTCCGAATTGAATCATCTGATTCAATTGAAATTTTGGATAATGCTTGTGTAACGTTGGAGTAATTAATGCCTGCCGGAGTACATAATGTCGGAGTACTCCAGGAGACACGATACGCAAATATATCAAATTTCGGGTCCCACTGTAAACCCAACAGCTTCACTGTTATGCCATCCCGTCAAAAATCCCTATTTGATTGATATTCTATCCTCCACTGGTGCCGTTTTCAGGAATGTATCTAAATTGGAAATCCATTTCCGTAATTTCATTACAACTCCGTTAACGATATAAACAAGGCAATTTCCAATTCAATAGTTTCTGGGCGCAGCAATTGACCTAAATAGGTACATTGACTTAGTGCTGCAATAAATGAGCTTCCGAATTGTCGTTTGTTTTGTTTGATCGACAGTTGCATTAAAAATCTCCTTTTAAAATTTTGATATGTGGTTCGAACAATTTTCCACACTTTTCCTCTTGCTGCGTTAATCCCGGTATATCTTCAGCTCGATTTTTCTCAGTGTTAGCTACTGGACCAACATTGCTTGCCGTTTTACTTAACGTTTGTGCTTCTAGTTCATCGCCCAGTATCCAACACTGCGATTATATTTTATTCAACTTTGATTCTTTCATCCAAGGGTATATTACCAACATGTAGAATACATGTGTTAAATATACCCTTGGACTTGGTAGGTAACTTTGAATACAGCTTGCTCAAGGCCAATGCTTCAACTTCAATATATTTCTGATTAGCGGCACCTGACGGTAGAATGAATGTAACCATCCCCTTTGTAATTTGATTTCCGGAACCGCTGATACCTGGTACCATTAATAATTAATAATTAATAATAATTAATAAAATTTTTAAAATTAATAATTTTTAAAATTTTCCTTTATTTTAGCCAATATGTTGTGGACCTTAACCGATTATTTTTAATTTAAAAAATTAAGAAAATTACTTGCATAGAAAATGGAAATTGAGTATTTTAAACAAAACAACAATTTGTTTGATATTTTTAAATGTCAAATAGTACATAGGAACCAATAGATCAAGGTATACAAGTTTTGGGCTAAAATAAAGCAAACAATTTGGAATTATTGCGAAAAAAAACAAAACCAAACATTTTTTCGTTTTTCTGTGGGTTTAGCGCTTAACATTTTCAGAATCATGTTTGGCCCTTTTTATTAAATTTCAAAAGAAAATCCAACAGAGTTTATCGATTTTTAATATTTTTTTTTCTAGTTTGTACTTTAATTTGGTTGGATTAGAGACCAATTCGTAACATAAACCAGATTTTTTGATTTAGATTGAATTTAAATCAAACAAATCGATTTTTTTTATTTTAAATAAAAAGCAGTTAAAATACAAATCAGCTTTAAAGCTAAACTAGCCAAACTAGCCGTATACATCCAGAAATGTATTCACTCACAAAGATGAACATTGCCTTTTCTAATGTTATACCAAACTTTATGGAGTAGAATGTATGCTCTCTACAAGGAAAAAGATTTAGGTACATTCATTTCGCAGAACCTTTTCTAACGGTACTTTCTCAAAATTAAATATTGATTAATATAGTATTATTTAAGGCCTTTCAAAGAACGTACCAGCAGTAAAATTATCTGTTATAGAAGTCAAACCACATAACAACAGATGTAGGGACCACTAAAACTAAAAAAAAAAAAAGTAAATGCCAAAACAGCTCCGGACAATCTAAAGTGAAAAGTCTTTAAAAAAACATAAGAGACCGATTTTATTGTATAAGGAACGCAATAATAATCAAAAAATTAAAATAAACAGATTAGTGGCAATAATTCAATTCCCTGTGGTAAGTAAACGATTTATTAGTTTTCCCATTAACCCAATAGCTAAAATTGAGTTGAATATTTTATATTATTCAGAAAGTCGTATTAATCAGACTACTTCTAACAATTCAGTAGCAAGTAATATATCGGAACCATATCAAGAGCCAGCTAAGAATTCAAAACAGAGTGTTCGTCGAACGAAATATAAAGAAGTGTAACACAAAATATTGTTATGAGGGGCACTAAAACCATTAAAAAAAATCACACACAAAATATCTGAACTCGAATTTAACTCTAAATAAAATGTACTCAATGGGTGGAGTGATTAAAAACCAGTAAGAACTAATAAGTTGAAGTTTTCCGTCAAAGGTACTACTTTTAAGTAAAAGTTTTTTCTTATTTCGAAGTGAATAATAACTACCTTGTTCTTACAAGTACTTACCGGAAAAAGTTAATCGTACCTATAAGTCGTTACTTACTCATAAGGTAAGTACTTTTATTAATTTAATTCTAATTATTTATCTAAACCATTCGGTGCTTATTTTGTTTTTCATCCTCAGCTCTTTTTTGTTAGCCTAGAATTCGTAGCTGTTCATTTCTTTTCTCATTTTGTCCATCAAACACCTAAACGTGATTGCCTAGTTGTCTTTATCCTCCTCGATTACATAAAGATGATTTAAATGCTTTCGTCTGTTATTTGAAAGTGCGCGACAAATAACAGACATTGAAATTTTTGCGGTAACCACATGGCAACGTCTAGTAGGCTTCTTTATGGAGTTACAAACGTATCCACTGCCCCTAGAAGAGAAATAGGACCTGTAAACTGCGCTAATTTTGCTTATATATTTAAGTTTAGGTATCCTTTTCTATTATTAAAATTGTCAATATTTTCACCTGGGAAGCTATAAAACCATTAAATGAAATCCAACGGTAGTTCCTTAGGAATACCAATTTTTTTATTATTCCAGAGGATTTAATTTCAATGATAATCTAGTAATACTATAATTACAATACCACAATCAGCGTACTAAATTTCTTCTTATCATCACCGAGATCCATCGGGAATTAAAAGCAGAGAAAAGATAACCTGAGAACCCTAAGTTGCAAAGCAAAGCTTTACCTACGCGACAAACTATATGATTTAGTATGATCAAATTTTTCAACCAAAAATACCCCTAAAAATTAAAAAAAAAATAAACTCCGCTATAATCCTTTCATTTTCAACGATCAAACCTCAAAATTTGTGTACTTTTTGTTGGATCCTCACATCCCCAGCGTTCACGAAAATTTTTCATTTTTCGAATATTAATAATTCGGGCCATTCTGATATATACATAGAAATATATATCTGACAATATATATATTTCCAAACTAAACTGAAGTCTCCTTGTACCCAACCTTGTTACTACCTTGCTACCAATTTACTTACTTTGCTCACAGCTTTTTAAGCAGGCACTGTACAATTTTTAAGTGTTAGCTTAGAACAAGCAGTTACTTAAACTTCTAGTATCCATTACCCCATCAAGAATGTACTTAAAATTTATTCACTTGCTGTAAGCAGATACTTGAAAAAATTAAATCACTTACTTGTTTTTATTCACTCCAGCCAATGTATGTGATGATCATCAAAGCATCGTGTCCATCACAAAGTATTGCGAGATATTTAAAGGTGAATTCTGTTTGTATTACAAATTTTATTAACAATTATTTATTATTATTATTGAAATAATTGTCAGGTATGGGTTTAAAATTTAAACATCCAAAGGTAGATATTTGTAGCAAGTGTGAAGTTTTTCAACATAAAATTTATTTAGCAAAAGACGAAGAAGAAAAAATACAACGTTTAACCAAACTAACTGAACACCACTACTGCTAAAGAAAACCAAAATATGTAACTAAATGTTTCAAAGTACAAAAAAAATGTGACTGTATTAGTAAATTGCAAAACATTTGGCGATTTGAATATACGATTTATTTAACGAATAATTGCAGACCTACATATTTATATTGAGTCCGTAATATCTGTTCAGCTAGGCCGATTTATGAAGTTCTAATAAATTCTACCCCTTCAAATTTAGCCTGGGCTGCACCAGCCCCATATTTCATTAATCATTCAACTTTGGAGCAGAGCTAAAAACGGTTCTATGGTTTTTCTCATAGGTTTCCCTGATCATTGTATTATCTGTCCGAAGTACTCATTCTAGTACATGCCACCCCTAAATTAGGACATAGAAATGATGAAATTTTGGAAAAATTCAAATCCTATTGTTAGGTAATAAAACGGCAACTCTGTGCAGGTAAGTCATGTTTTATTGTATAAAGAGTAAGTGTGTGGTGGCGAGCTCTTGATAAGACAAATACAAGAAAGAAAATGATTGACAATATGCAAAGAAAGGGCTGTATGCACATTAGCGGAATGCTAATAACACATTCGCACGCAATACAATTTATTTTGCACATTCTTCCGGTCGACTTTTTCATTGAAATATCTCCTTACATGAGACGATAAGCGAACTAAATGAGGAGCTACCGAACCTTTATTATTGTTCATTACTCCTCGGTGGGTAGTCCGTTTATATAAATATACATATATGTCTTTGATGTACGACAAACAATGTGGATAATATCTTACCGAAAAATCCAAAAGGAAAAACTGGTACGGCGAATAAATTTCCAAATTTGTCTCACAATTTTATGTTACCTCGACAATACAAAAAATGGGTGATAAAAGTTGTGCCGCGAATTGTGTCACCGCGGCAGATAAAATATTCCAAATTGGACGTGAGGTTTACCAAAAATTTCTTTGTTGATTGTAGAAACTTTTATTAATCCTTTATTTTTTATAATAATTGATGTTGTTGCCTCAACGGTAGATGAAAAAGAGAGCGAACAACCAAAAACTTTTCTTTAATTGTCAAATATACTATAAATGTTATAAACTATGCTATAACTATGTCTACATGCAATTACAAAATTCTTACGACCAAACGGCGCAAATTTTCAAATTCTTATTTTCTTGATAAAATAATAATTGGTTACGTGACTTAATAATTGGTCAAATTATTATTCTCTTACATTAATAAAATAATAATTGAATATGTGACTTAATAATCCATTACAATAATATTCATTAAAGCTAGTTTGACAATCAGTAAAGTTTTCATGAGTGACAGTAAAACTAAATAAATTAATTCAATAAATTCTAAAAATATGATAATAATATAAATATAAATTCAAGGTTCCAGATTACATAACTGGAATATAAATTTTCGAGCTTACAGCTATTCCTTTAATTTGTGTTTTCTCTTTTTTTATTTTAGATATTTTGGAACAGCTGACAACCAAAATAAAGGATTTGTACACACAATATGGATTATATAATATGATAAGATAATAAATAAAGTGATTTAAATTATAACAATAATTTTGTTTCTGAATTTATAGTTTTGTTTTAATTTTGAAAAACGTTACTGTTCTGATGGTGTGAAATTATGGCTGCGCAGCAAACATACTCCCCCGGTTAAGCAGTTATTTGCTTAACTACTCGCTCATTAATTTGCATAGTTTGTTGATTGGACGTTTTAATTCACTCGTGCTAGTTTTCAACGTGACAACTCTGACGGCACCGTCTTGGCCCGGATGAACTTTGATAATTCGGCCTCTCGCCCACGTCAGTGATGATGCATTTTCGTCTTTAATCAAAACGAGATCGCCTTCCTTGAAATTATTTTGTTGATGCTGCCATTTGGATCGTTTTTGGAGAGAGGTGAGATATTCTAAATGCCACCTTTTCCAGAAACCTCTCGACATATTCTGTAGTAATTCCCATCTTTCACCTAATTTTAGCGTAGCATCGTTTGGACCTTTATCCGGTATTTCGAGAATTGAAGAGCCAATTAGAAAATGCCCCGGAGTTAAAATGCTCAAATCGTCTGGATCATTATTAGTGGGTGTGAGTGGCCGGGAATTCACTATAGCTTCTATCTGGATAAGTAAGGTTTGTAACTCTTCGAACGTAGGAGCTGACTCTCCCAATACTCGATGAAGATGGGTTTTAATTGATTTTACCCCTGCTTCCCATAAGCCCCCAAAGTGTGGTGCTGAAGGAGGAATAGTGTGCCATTCAATGTTTTGTGTACCAAGATATGCAGATACTTTTTCGTTGTGTGTTTTGGATTTCATAATCAGAAAAAACTCGTCGAACCTTCTTCGGGCTCCGATGAAATTGGTTGCGTTATCACTATATATAGCGTTTGGCACACCTCCTCTTCCTGTGAAACGCTTCAGTAATGCAATAACCGCATCAGTTGACAAATCCGCAACCACTTCGAGGTGTATTGCCTTTGTTGCCATACAAACAAACAAGCAGATATACGCTTTTAACCTTTTTGACCCTCTTCCCTTCTTGGAACTTATAGTGATAGGACCGGCGTAGTCAACCCCAACGTTTACGAATGCGCGTATTAATGTTTCTCTTGGTGTAGGTAGATTTCCCATAATTTGCTCCCCTAATCTTGGATGACTTCTAATGCAATGTACGCAGCTATTGGATATTTTTTTTACTTACTTACTTTTTACCTTGGCCCCAATTATCCAATATTTAGCTCTGGTTAGGAACAGCAACGTTGACGGATTTGGATGTAAATATTTTACATGTAGATATCTTATGAGCGTTTCTGTTACTTTATGTTGCTTTGGTAGGATCACTGGATGCTTCGTCGAATATATAACATTCGAAAGTGTTAGGCGGCCGCCTACTCGCAATAAACCATTATCATCGATAAAGGGGGAAAGCGATAATAATTTGCTGCATTTTTTGATTAACCTTTTGCTTTGAATTTGACTTATTTCTACGTGGAAGGCTTCGTGTTGAGCCCATTTAATTATTAAATCTTCGCTTTTCTGCAAATGTTGACTAGTTATGTAAGGAACTCTCTTTTTACGGCACAATTCGGCGAACCGGATACAACTGCTTAGTACTCTTAGCATCAACGTATAAGAAGAAAATCTGTCAATAACATATTTTATAGAGCAAGTTCCGTTTGTAGTAACACCAGAATTCGTTGAGATTAAGACAGTTTTTCTTTTTTCGACTGTAGTAGTTTGAAATGTAGCATTTTCATAGTTTGGACGACGGGGGTCTCTGCAGGAATTCTGGACCAGTCCACCAAATTTTATGCTTTAACAGCTCGCTTGGTGATAAACCTCGACTTGCGCAGTCAGCTGGATTTAATTTTGTTGGTACGTCCTGCCAATGGCTGCTTGGTATTTTGTCAATAATAAAGCTCGTTCTATTACCCACAAAACAATTCCACTTTCTAGGAACGTCTGAGAGCCATGATAGGACCACGTTAGAGTCACTCCACGCATATAATGCTTCTGAAGGTGCTTCAAAAATTCCGGCAACTTCGATAATAAGCTTTGTTAAAAGCACGGCTCCGCACAATTCCAGACGGGGTATCGATAGTTGCTTCAAAGGCGAGACCTTAGTTTTAGCAGCAATTAAATGTACAGAAATGTCGCCGTTTGTATTGGTTGACCTTGCATATATTACTGCTGAATAAGCCTTCTCGGACGCGTCACAAAAACCATGAAACTGAACTGTACTTGTTGACTGCATCTGAATAAATCGTGGAATGCGTATACTGGAGAGACAAATTAATTCATTTCTAGCGTTGCACCATTTATTTATTTATTTATTTATAGTATTTATAAATAATTTAGTATTAAGAGGAAAAGCACACATGGAAACAAAGCAATCGAAACAAAAAAAGAAAAAAGAAGTTGCTTCCATTAGGAATAAAAACCTCTTAAATTTTTTCAAACAATTTCCACCTCGTGCTTACACATGTTCGATTGATGTCGTCTGGCAGTGGATCGTCCCATCCTAGTTTTGTTAGCCAAAGCGCCTGGAGTATGATTTTGAACATAATGGTTGCTGGAGAAAGCCACCCGAGCGGATCAAATATTTTACCACACTCTGACAGTAGTCTTCGTTTTGTTGATGGTTCAACCCGTAACTCTGGAACATTGAAGGTGAAGGCGTCATCATTCGTCAACCAGCAAATTCCCAATGTTTTGACGTATACTTCAGGATCTTCAAATGAAATGGAATTTCCTCCTCGTTTTCTATGGGTATCTTCCTTAAGAGCTCACGACTGTTAGAACTCCACTGCCGTAGTGGGAAACCAGCATTCGATAAAGTGGTAGACAAATTAGAGCAGAGTTTAATGGCTTCTTCAACATTATCGCAACCTGATAATAAATCGTCCACGTAGAAGTCCGTTTTGATTAGGTTTCTTAATTTGGAGGACAAATTGTGGCTGTCATTTGGTATTTGTTGCAAGGCCCTGATGGCTAGATATGCTGAACAAGTTAGCCCATATGTGACCGTTTTTAATTTGAAATGCTGCATCTGGTTATTGGGATCTTCTCGCCACACAATTCTCTGATAGTTTTGATGTTTTGGATGAAGTGAAACCTGCCGATACATCTTTTCAATATCAGAGACAAATGCAATCTTATGTCTTCTAAATCTAGACAGCATGGAAAAAAGATCATCCTGAATTCTCGGACCTGTCATTAAAACATCATTTAAAGATAGCCCCGTGGTCGACTTGCACGAGCCATCAAAAACAACACGTAGTTTTGTGGATGTTTGCCTCCCCCCTTTTCGCTAATATTTCTCGATCAGGAATGCGAACCATGTGACCAAGCATCTCATATTCTCGCATAAACTTTGTGTACTCGTCTCTAAGGTGTATGTCCCGCTGAAATTTACGTTCCATGGCGATCATTCTGCAGGTTGCTGCCTTTATACTGTTGCCTAAATGTTTGAAATCGCCCTTTAGGGGAATCTCTACCATATACCGACCATCAGCGAATTGATGAGTACTAGAAAAGTGTTCTTCACAAATATCATCTTCATTCGGAATATCTATCGGGATTTCTTCCACTTCCCAAAATCGCCGTAACAGTTGACAAACATCCTCGGAAACGTTTTGAATGGTAAGACATCTAGTTGTGGAGTTAATTTGTTGATCCGCACAACCGGCTACAATCCAACCGAATAGACTGTCAAGCAGGAATACATTTGGTTCTAGCACTATCCGCCTTTCTTTTATAATGTCGTAGAACACGTCGATACCGAGAATCATGTCAATTTGATTTGGTTCGAAAAATCTCGGATCAGCGAGACAAACTTCTTGAAGTTTGGCCATGTGATTCTCCTGGAGTATTATTGCCTGAGAAGATAGGTGGTTAGTGAGTTTACCCAATATTAGAGCACATACTTCTATGAAGTATTCTTCATTGTATCTAGATGATAATTTTATGTTGATTTGTCCTCTAGTCCTGCCTGCTGATACTGAAGCTAAACCGTTTACTGTAATGGAAGCCTGTTTACGCTTTAATCCTAATCTTTTCGTAAGTGCTTCAGTAATAAATGAAGATTTCGATCCAGAATCTAGTAAGGCCCGAATATAATGAACATTGCCTCTAGTATCAATTGTAGACATAATCACAGTTGGTAATATTGATTGTTTATTTCCACCAACTGGTATCTTTGAAATGGCATAACTTTCTGAATCCTTATTTTGTGCTGACTCAGTATTAGCGTCTTTGCTAGAGGTGTTTGAATTTACACTTGTTGGATTCGAATTGCTGTTGTCATCATGCAAGATCGTGTGGTGTTTAAAACACGTATTTGTTGACGAACAGCTGATCACAGAATGGCCCGCTTTCAAACAATTAGTGCATAAATCGTGCTTATTGATATAGCGTTTGCGAAAGTCAATATCACATCTTTGAAATTTGTAGCACCTGTGAATCGGATGTGGTTTATTACAATACAGACACTCGACCTTGGTGCTTACTACATGTGAAACCTTTGGAAAAGTCTTGGTTGGTTTTATGGTTATATTGCAGCTTTCTAATGCGTCACATCTTTCATGAAGAAACTTTAAAAAACTATCTACACTAGGCACATCTATGTTTACTGAATGCAAAGCCCATTGCTGCCTGGTTTCATTGTCCATCTTGTTGAGTAGTAGATGCAATATCCGGCTCGAAGGACCACAGGTCACGAGCTTCGCAATCTGGTCCTAAAGCTTTTAGTCCCCGAAGCAACTCGTCCGACGTTTCCGTGATGTTTCTAAGTGACTTTGGTGAAGCCGGGTGAATAGCTGGTTGATCTGAGAACGTTTTTATTATTGTGCTTACTATCGTGCGTTTCTTATCGTATCGTTGTTTTAATTTATCCCATGCCTCTCCATAACTAGCTTCAGTAATGAACAGATAGTTGATTAGCCGAGCCGCGCTTCCTTGAAGAAGTCCCTTTAGTATCTGAAACTTGTGCACACGTGATAGAGATTCGTTATTATGCACCGTAGCTTGAAACATATCTTTAAACGACGGCCATTGTGTGTATTCCCCATTAAACGGTGGAATATTAATTCCCGGTAATTTCACTTCGTTTGATTGACCCATCGTTTTATTATGAAATGACTCAAAATATGCCTTTTGTTGAGAATACATGTTGCTTAACGTAGTGTTCAGCTCATCATTATTCGGGTTTCCGTTACTCGCGTTTTCGTTTATTTTTCGTTTCTTTATTTCACGTAACATGGCGGCTTGAGTACTAAAGAATTTAGATTCGAATTCATTGGATTTCGAGGCCTGCTGCGGTAATAGTAGCAATTCGTCCTCGATGTTGCAAAATTCTTCCCACCATGAGTCGAGTTTCTGACGCCTTGACTCAATCTCCTCAAGTGATGTCTCGTCATTCACATTCTCAATAAAAGTAGAAGCCTTTGTCAGAGAACCAAGGACTCGACCACGTTTCTGCACGAGCAAAGCAGCCATATTTGCACTCAATAAACACCTTTTTGTATAACTCAAATTAATTTAATGAAAATGTATTAAATGTTACGCAATGGATTTATGGTATATCAATATAGTTAGTTATAATATTTTTACGTGCGAGTTTATATTACTGTTCACTAAATTCACAATCAATGTTCACTTGCTAAACACTTAAATAGTTTATCAATATAATCGTAAACTTACGTAAATTTATAACAATAATTTTGTTTCTGAATTTATAGTTTTGTTTTAATTTTGAAAAACGTTACTGTTCTGATGGTGTGAAATTATGGCTGCGCAGCAAACAATATATATATATATATATATATATATATATATATATATATATATATATATATATATATATATATATATATATATATATATATATATATATATTTATATATATATATATATATATATATATATATATATATATATATATATATATATATATATATATATAAATATATTGATCTATGTCTGAGTATCTGAAATCCATGACAAAATTCTAAAAGTTGGTCAGTCATTTTATTAGGCCTACATCTCATCACCCAATACCTATATTTGCGTTTAGTATGCGATAATATTACGTCAAAGTTCGTAAACTGGAAATATGGTATGTGATCCTTATACATAATTGGTTTCTATTTGTGTATCTGAAATCCAAGACAAAATTCTAAAAGTTGGTCAGTAATTGTATGTAGGCATAATCTCATCACTCAATAAAGGAATCCGATGAGCAGTACCTATAAATGGGTTTAGTGTAACGTCCAAATTCTTCAACTGGAAATAAGGTGTGTGGTCCTCCCGTTCAGTATATAATGATCTCTATTTGGGTATCTAAAATCCAACCCAAAATTCTAAAAAATCGTCAGTAAATATATTAAGCCTACATCTCATTACCAAATAATGAAATCCGATCAGCAATAGCTAGAAATGCGTTTAGTATTACGTCAAAGTTCGTGAACTGAAAATATGGTGTGTGGTCCCGTTCGGCAAATATTGATCTCTATTTGGGTATCTGAAATCCAAGCCAAAATTCTAAAAGTTGATCATTGGTTAAACTGGGCCTACATATATTATCACCCAATAAAGGAATCCGATGAGCAATACCTATAAATGTGTTTAGTATTACGTCAAAGTTTGTCAACTGGAAATATGGAGTGTGGTGCCAGTCCGTATATATTGATCTATATTTGGGTATCTGAAATAATATATTGATCTCTATTTAGCTATCTGAAATCCAAGCCAAAATTAGAATTAGAAATAAAATCAATTTTAGATGAAGGTCTGGAATAGAGCCAATTAGGAAGGAACTTGCTTATTTCTTAGCGATTATGATAAAATTCGATTTGTGCGATGGAAATAGGATACAAAACTGATATTTAGAAAATGTTTTGGAATATGGCTAATTAGGAAGAAACTCTGTTATTTCTAAACAGATAGTGATGAAATCTGGTAAATACGACATGAAATCGGTGAGAAACAAGCGAGCCCTTTCCTAATTGGAATTATTCCAGAACTTCATGTAAAAATTATTTTAGAATTCCATTTCTGTCGTAAATACCGAATTTCATCATAATCGGTTAAGAAACGGCCAAGTTCTTGAACTGTGCCTAAAGCTCATTTTAAAATCCCATTTCCGGCCTACATGCTTAATTTCATCATAATGGGATAAAAACCGGGCAAATCATTCCTAATTGGCCATTTTGCAGAACTTTTACCTAAAGCTCAATTAAGAATCCGTTTTCGCGCTTGTTAAATTTCATCATAATTGGTTGAGAAATGGCCAAGTTCTTGCCTGATCGGCCATATGCCAGAACTTCTTTTTAGAATCCCATTTCTACCGTGCATCTTCAATTTCATCATATTTTGATAAGAAACGCCCAAGTTTGTTCCTAATTGGCCATATTCCAGAACTTCATCTAAGACGCATTTTCACAGTTTCATGCTAATTGGTCGGAATTTGATTTGAAAATGCTATTGATGCATAGACTATGGTATGTATATAAGGTTTTCAAATTTTCTACATTCGGATCTAAGGAACAATCGGAAATTAAAACAGGCCAATCTCCATTAAGTCTCAAAACCGAGGATTCACTGATTTACTGTAACATATTATTCCTATACCAATATAGAGTTAAAATAGTAATAATTTAAAAAAAAACGAAAATCGGAAAATTCCTGGAAATCTTGGAATTTCCCGGACCCACTTTTGAGAAAAACGGGATCCTGGAATCACGTCTTGAGAAACCCTACTTATAAGTCATACATTTTTGAGTGGAAAGAAACACTAATCCAATTTTTCAGAAATCGATTTAAGCCTTTATTTGCTTCTCCTGAAAAGTAGCTTGTTTTATCTTGTTGTTGTTGTTTGTTCGTTTGTTTGTATCTCAGCAATCTTTTGTAGGGCTCAAGGCACTTCCAACTCTTCCGCAGTTCGCTTTCTAGGTCGTACCTTACGCAGTAGCCAACTCGACGACGCACGGCTGTAGACCCGTGTTTGTTTAAACCACCTGTACATTGCATTGCTTTATGCCAGCCTATAGTGCTTATATGAAAGGTGGGTCAGCCCATGGATTCCGCACTCTCAACAGGGGGTCACAGATGTGTTCATCTTCATCACCGATCGTAATCAGATAATGAAAAATCCCCTTCGGTCCCCTCGGTCTAAAAAGACCAAAGATTAAAATCCTGTCAAAAATGGCTAAACATTTGGTGGGTCCAAAACCACTTTTTTTGACGTTTTGAAAGTCCTTGAGTCTAAAAACGCAAAAAAAAAAAATGTCCGTCCGTCTGTCTGGATGTCTGTAATTATGGTATCTCGAGAACGGCTTGTTCGATTTAGAATTTTTTTTTCGCCAGTCTCTTTTTATGGTCAAGGCGGAGATTTGAAAAGTTTTTGGAACCTGTACGGCAAGAGGGTCTGGTACCTGCCATACGAATTGACCCAAAACAACTGGTATAGAAATATTTAACAATTAGTTATGTATGCTGGTTTGAATATTGCGTTGCGCATTGAGTTTGGGGTTGAGTTGAAGGTTAATTTAGGAGTCAATTTGCGGGTTCAGTTAAAGATGAGTTGGAATTGAGTTCGGATTGGATTAGGATATAGTGAGCAGTTGCTGGTTTGAGGATTCAATTTGAAAAAGGGCTGCTGTTGGATTGAGGCTTGAGTTGAGGGCCGTTTGCAGGTTGAATTGGGGTTGAGTTGGGGTTGGATTAGTATTTAGTGAGCAGTTGAGCAATCTACATAAGTGAGTGTTTGTTTGTATGGTTGGAAAAATTCCCGGTGGTTTTTTTTTCCAACGAGTGGATATCAAGTAGCATAAGGATCGACGAACAAAACACAAGAAGGTTTGGAAAATTTTTGAAAAGCGAAAAAAAAAAAAAAATAAAGGAAGGCAGTCGAGTCAGAACGAAAAAAACAAAATGGTGTGTCGCAAAGAACGAGACTTGAAAAAAAAAACTTGAGGAAATAGTTAATTAACTTAGGTCTAGTCGAGTGAAAAATATTATTTAGTATAACAACCTTATTACCCAATATATCAGGGAGAGAAAAAAAAAGGTGTGACGGTATCGCGAAGTACTGATACTATAAACTCCAAAAAAAAAAAATTTATAAACTACATAGGTACCTAAAATAGGTCTAGTGCAAGAGAAATATTAGGTACGATAACCTTAGTGCCAATATATGAAAAAAGGGAATAAATTAATTTTTGTGCACCGAGATCAACGATATCCGTTGGCATATTGACCAATCGGGCGTATGCTCACCCATGAAAAAAAAAAAATAAAATATTTTCGTTGTTGTCGTGTCAATAGAATCGATAACGTGTTAACAACGGAGCTACCCTTCGATCCGGAAACCGCCGTTCCACCCAAAAGGGTGAAACGAACAGAATTTTGAAATACCCTCAATATACGACCTGGAGGGTGGGTTAGCTCTTACCAAAGGCCTGACGAAGTACGCAACAAGGACGTACATCCGGTCGATAGTGTGAACGAAAATAATTACCGCTGGAGCGAGGCGTGGTCTGTGTGTTGTGCGCAGAATTGACTGATGGTTGAGAGTGTGTCCCTACAAAAAAAAAAAAAAAAAAAAAAAAAATTTATTGAACCATCTTTGTAAGGGAACCCCCAACAACAAAATTCCAGTCACTCCCCTTAAGGGGATATTTAAATCAGAGTATTTGTTTTCTTTTGTCCATACAGGTGCTGGTATCAAACAAAGCGCTTTGGAGAGGATCCGGAACCAAACCGTTGGTTTGCACAGTTTTTGTTGTTGGGTTTTTCCAGGTCCGTGATATTATTATAGATATTTCTGTGTGTGTATTTCTTTTTGTTTTCTTTGGTTTTGTTTTGTTAATACCCCTAATCAAATTAGAGAGGTGTTTAATTCCGTCCCGCAACACACATACTAGGGACAGGTGTGGGGTTAGATTTGATCCGTGTGCTTTAACATTTCAAATTGAACCTTCAGCAAATTATATGACTGGCCAATTAGGATGTAACTTATCTATTTCTTAACGGATTTTGATCAAATTTGACATTCACTTTGGAAATGATATTCTAAAATGATTTTTGGATGAAGTTCTGGAATATGGCCAAATATGATGAAATTTGCCTATTTCTCAACCAATTATGATGAAATTTCACATGTGCATTGGAAATGGGATTCTAAAATGGTGTTTGGATGTAGTTCTGGAATATAACCAAGTATGATGGAACTTGCTTATTTTTCAATCGATTATGATGAAGTTCGATAGGTATACTAGTATTGGGATTCTAAAATTAGTTTTAGATGAAATCTGGAATATGGTCAGTTAGGATAGCACTCGTCCATTTTTTAATGGATTTTAATAGAATTGAAGTGAGATGGTAATGGAGTTTTAAAATAATTTTAGATAAAGTTCTGGAATTTGGCCAAGTAAGACGGAACTTGGCTACTCCTTAACCGGTTATAATGAATTTTGAAATTAGGAGTGAGGATTTATAATAATATTTTTAATTCCAAAACTAGTTTTAATACTGAGGCGCACGTCCGACAGACTATATTTTTCCAAACAAGACTAAACTGGTTGCTCTGATAGCAAATAGACATAAATCATAACCCAAAGTTTCAAGCGAAGGATTGGCAAAAAAAGTTTTTAATGGAGCTTTAATATGTTACGGAGATAATCTTGATCATTTAACGATTGAAATGGTATGTTTAGGCTGTCTTAAAGAAACCTCAACAGCTGTATGATTCACAGAAACCTAAATAGACAACACTAGAACCTATATGGAAATATTTCTCACAACCTGGTTTAACAATAATTTTTGGGTCACATTTCCTTTTATTCTAGCTAACTTATTTGTATTGTTGGTGACCATATTACAGAACTTTAACCAAAAATCATTTTAGAATCTGTCAATTTTCATCATAATCGGTTAAGTAATAGCCAAGCCCCATCCTAATTGGCCTAAATGTAAAAAGTTTAATTTGAAGTGTAAAAGGATTAATTTGAAGTGTAAAACCTATATGTAGGTATAATGCTATGATGGTATGACGTTTCGTCGTTGCTATGATTGCATTATGGTATGATCGTTTGATGGTAAGGTGGCTTGATGATATGATGGTATGTTGGTACGATGGTATAATGATGTGATGGAATGACGGTATGATGATGTGGTGGTATCATGGAAAGATGGTACACATGATAGTATGGTTGTGTGATGTTATGATGATATAGGAGTATGATGGATTAATATTATTGTATGATGGTGTGATGGTATGATTATATGTATGATGCAACGTACGATGGTATGGCGGTATTTATTCCAGAATGATGGTGGATGGTAAAACGGTATAATGGTATGACGGTTGGATGGTATGATGATATCACGGCCCGACAGTATGATGGTATGATTATATGATGGTATGATGGTACGATGGTATGATTTTATGATGATATAATGATGTTAAGATATACATCATGGTGTGATGGTGGGATGGTTCGACGTCACTATTCTACAATGGTACGATTCTATGATGGTTTAATGGTACAGTGCCATGATGGTATGATTTTATAATGGAATAATGGTATGATGAAATGATTGTTTAAAGTTATAATAGTACGACGGAACGTTTGCCGGTATGATGGTGGGAAGTTCTGTTAAACATTAATTTGATGTCGATTTATGGTTTAGTGGGAGGTTAGATTGAGTTGAGTTCATACACGCATGTAGCTTTCGAATAGAGTTAATTTTCGGATTGGCTTGGAAAATAATTTAGAGTTGAGCAGAGGGTTGAAATTTGGGTCCAGCTAAGTTGAGTTGACGTAGAATTAGGATTTAGTTAGCTTGCGTGTGAGTTGTTCGGTTGGGGAATTATTTAAGGGTTGACTAGCAAGTTGATTAAAGGTTGATTTGGCGATTTAATTGATGGCTGGGTTGGCCGTTAATTTGGTGATTGCGTTTAAAATTATATTTCGATTGAGATAAAGGTTGAGTAAATAGAACTGGAGGTTAAGCTGAAGATTGGCTTAAGAGGTTCATTTCGGGATTGATTTGGGATTTGAAACCAAAACCGAAGTTCTGTTCACCTAAAGAGGTTTTAGCCCTTTATATTTTTTAATGTTTGGCTTTACCCTTTGAAAAGATTAAATTTGTTTACTTAAAAATTTATTTTTTGGTCAAATCCTAAAATTTTGCGAAGTTATTGAAAGATGTTACTTTAAAAATATTAAATATTAAAACTTTTCAATAATTCCTTACAACGAACGGTAACTAGCTACAGAAAAAAAACTGATTTCCTTATTCTTGCATCGGATTCAAAAAAGTTAATAAATTATCATCTTAATCCCTTTTCATTCACACCATGACATTAAAATTGCTTATACCAAGTCCCCACCATTATTAAGTCTTATATTTGCCAATCATATTAATCCTTGTTGATTATGTTCAAAGACATATCTAATACTTTATGGCTTATATGAATTTATCTTCCAATAATTATAATCTGAACCCTATGAACAACCCCTCAATTTCGACAAAAAAAAACATTAAATTATCATTCCTCCTGCATTCAATCTTGCAGAACAAAATTATACGAAAACAATGAATTATTTAGAAGAGGGTGAAATTTGATTGAGCTGAAAGTTTTATTAAAAAATATTTATTTATTATGATTATTAAAATTTTTTTTTTAACGTAACATACATACATACATACATATACAAAGAATACAAATCGCTGCTGGATTATTTTTGTTTATGAAACAGAAAAAAATTACCATAAAATAAGGATGTAATGTACACCGCCACCCTTCTAATTAGAAAACAAAACTGTTATCTGAAAATATTAGTTTGCATAAACATAACTTTTAACATTTGGTTATAATTTTTAATTTTGAAAAGTAAAAATTTTTTTTTAAGAAATGGGTTTGCTGGGAGGGAAAGTAGGAGAGTTGTAAAATTTATTAGTATGTATTTAAATTATGTATTTATGGTGGTGGGATGAATGTCTTATGTGTAGATAATGAAAAATCCATGGGGTTTCTAATTAATTACATAGATACAGAATAACGGTATTTCATTAAAATTATCAATGCTGTTCATGCGCTATAATTGCGTGCAAATGTTTAAGTTTTTAGCAAGGTTTTTGGTGGAAGTTTGGTTTTTCATGAAAAATTAATTTGACAAAATATTAGTTATATTCAAAATTTGTAAATGTCGTAGAATTAGCTAAAATGTGTATAATATTGCGAAGTAGTTTAGGGACTAATTTTTTAAATATTTTTTTTGATGGGTGAAATGAAATGTAACTAACTAAATAATTTATTGTCCAAACTTAGCCTTTAGTCATTTAAATGTGTGGCTAATTAACACGTATTAGTAAACATTTTGATAATAATTCTGTAAATTTTTTTCACATACAAAATATTTGATGCCTTAGTGTTTTTGTGCATATACCTTTCATTCGTTTAAACAGTCTGTTACCGCCGACCATATTTTGAACCAATAAATTTTCCAATATAAAACCAGAAAAAAAAACTCCGATTATTGATTTCAGATTAACTTATTTCAATTCGATTATCATGCAAATTTATTTCATACCGTATAACAATAAAAATGATTTTCGCCTAGCAAATTTCGGATAAAATATGTATGAAAAAAAAAAAAATCTCAAACTCATCTTTATGGGAATTCGGAGATGTTGTTTGTTGTATCTTATTTCATTTGTATTATATACAGCCAAGGAATATCAAAATATGATTTTCGTAAGATGATAATCATCGTCATCATCAAATGTAATAAGATTTTGCGTGGAATGGTATGGGATCATAAGATATCGGTCGCTCTCTTATATTACAGAATACAGAATATATCATAATTCATTTTTCACAAGTCTCCCCTACCCTTGTATAAGCCAATAAAATAAAACTGTTTATGGTTATGATATGTGATTATATTAATGACTTCAATATTTACCAATCTACAATAAAACAATCCAAAAACAAACAAATCTGATCATTTTATTGACTTGGGATATGACGATGATGCCATTTACAGATTAGCAATATATAATATCTATATAAATTTGAAGGCATATATATTATATCCAATCCTCTACCTAAATTGTCATATTTGATTCTTAATCAGTTTTTATATCGACAGCATTATTTGACCCTTATCACAAAATTAATAGAACCACATTAAAATTTCAATCCATTAAACAGCGTTTCATTATGGCATTAACTAAAAAAATGGTTATGGCTTTGTATGTTTATTTTTTTACACATTTACTTCATACTCCATATTGATATATTATTCAACAATTAAGTAAATTAAACAAAACTAGAGGATATCTATTACATGTAGTAAGAGTTTTAAAAGCGTATCAAAGTCATTCTCTGAGATAATCAAATGGAGAGTTGTTTATCGAATTTCGCTGCACGTGTCAAAGTAAGCGGAATCTGAGTCCCCATTAATTTTTTACGTAATTAGAGTTTGCATCCTGATCTCATGATTGTACAATACAAAACTCTTTGGATCATGTATCACACGCATGACTCTTCTCACGAATATTCTCAACCTGTATCATCCGTCGGGGATCAAGTATAATACCTATAAATATAATAAAAGGCCTGATTAACAACTTTTGATCAACAAAATCATCACTCCTTCACATTGTAAATTGTTAGTACAATATATAATAAATAGGTTAGCACTAGACAGCACAATCTAACTACATTGTTAGATGATCATTCCTCTGGAATCCAGGGCCGGATATTCAGGGCTCCCTAAATCTAAAACGGGACTTAAAAATTATTAATGTTCTAATTTCACCCCAGTCCGCTTTTCGTTATCTTAACTGGTAAAATATTTAAGAAAAATTTAAAATAACAACACTTATTTCCTCATTCCTGGTCCTTTTATATCTAATCAATTAATTATTACGTACTGTAACAAGAATTAACATAAACCTTAAAACCTAAAATGATAAATGATAAACAGATTAGCACAAGAAAGCACATTTTAACTACATGACTATATGCTCGTTCCTCTGAAATCTTATGCCAGAACTCAGGATTCTTTAAATCTAAATTAGGACATCAAAAATTATTATTATTATTAATGTTTTCATATTACTAATCTTGTTGACATAATTAATGATTGATTGATTATGAGTATATGGCCAAGCATTATAGCAGGATCTCCCGGACTCCCAGGCCCACACCGTACACCCATATACATATAACAACACCGATGGATAGACTAGATAGGGCGGTCTTGTGGGCGCAAAAATAAACCAATATTTAATGGGCCCAATAGTTAAATTAAACACACTGTTATATTAACATTAATAAAATTATAATTTAATTTATTAAACTAAATAAAAATTTCATACGAAAAATCAACGTCTATTATTAAGGAGCACATATCTCCTTGTCTCACTCTCACCCATAAAAAGGGACAAGGTAAATTATATAACGCTCTATACCGTGTAAATTACACTTGCATAATATTCGTTTGAATAACATTGTTTTGAAGTTGAAGTTCAATTTATGTCAATCGCTTTAGATCAGCTGTTATATTTTACTGTTTTTTGTGCAATAAAGTGATTTGCTTGATAAAGCCTATGATTGTGATATTTAGATGTGATATATTGATGTGATATTATAGAGTGATCTGATTGATAAAATCTGTGTTTAATTGTGCAATATAATTTGATTTCTAAAATCGGTCTTTTTGTGCGGGAAATTTTATATTTTGTCAGTGTAAATTATATTTACATATTAGTTATCGGTTGCTGTTTAAAATGAGTGCGAATAAAAAACTATCGGTATGTGAATTTCGCAAGCGAAAACGAAATCGCCATCATTTAGATGAAACACAGGCAAGTTCTTTGTCTTTTAAATTTACCTCTAGTAGGTACACAGAATTCTTTGGTTGAAGACACAGTATAATACAGTCTAGTTCGAATACTCCTCTGATTGACGATCAAATAATTCTAGATCCAAATTTAGTATCTAGATCTGTTACACTAGATAAAAATGATTTAGAAAAATTAAGTGTTGATCAAGCGAAGCTGTCTTAAATTCTTCTCACGAAGTTGAACATAATTTGCATGTTTTAGTTGATTTAAGTGATCCAGCGAAAGGGCCAAAGCTAAGCGAAAGATTATTCAACTAATTGTAGAAAATGGTCACATACAAGTTGATAATTTAAAGTTCCCTATTAAGAATAAAAGAAAGTTCAATTCAAATATTTTTATGATAGGGTAATGGCAAATGGACAGATCGTTAAACGAAATTGGCTCATATATTCTATTTCAACGGATGGCGTATTTTGTTTTTGTTGTAAATTGTTTACTTTCCGTTGTGATGATAATATGACTTTTATTAATCAAGGATTTACAGATTGGAACCATTTAATCAGATTAGTTCAGTCATATAAAAATAGCGTGAACCATTTACAATATTTTAAATCATGAAAAGAATTATAAAAACGCTTAAGATCAAATACAACTATAGATTTTGATCTTCAACGACACATGACTGCAGAAGTTTGACACTGGAGGGAAGTGCTTAAGCGGTTAATAATATTTGTTGAATTTTTAGGAGCACAAACACTTGCATTTCGGGGAAAATCTGAAGTAGCAGTGAACCTGAAGAGAATTTTCTAAAACTGATTGAATTTATAATTAAATTTGATCCTGTGCTTTCTGAACACCTTCGAAGAATAAATAATAACGAAATATTAATAATAAAGAAATATTAATTTTTTACAATAAGTTGTTTATAAATGAGATTAAGTTGTTTTTAGCAATCGTTTTGAATTATTTTATATTATTTAATTTAATTTTTCTAATGTTATAGGATAACAGAGTATGGATTTTGTGTTGTTTATAAACGAGGAATATGCCTACTGGGGATACCTCAATAAGAAAAACGCATCATTTTTTAACCTTTTTATGCCATTCTATAATAAGGTTTATATCTTTAGCTATAAAATCTATCTGATTTGACATAAGTTATAAGTCTGAAAGAAATTTACTTAATGAAAGGTACTTCCGGTGATGTGGAATAAAGATAATAAATATACGTATAAATATACTGCCGTGCTAAGCATATTTTCCTTAATTACATTTTTGGCCAAATTGAGTTATTGATGCCAATCGATAGCTAATAACAAACTTTATCAATAAAATTTAAAAAAATAATTAAAACTAAATTGAGAAACACGTGATAAGAAAAATAGTTTTCATTTTTAATACAAAATTCACTGATTTCAAAATTTTAACATCAATTTTCTCAAAATGCGTTTTTTGTAGTTAAGTAAAACATGCTTAGCACGGCAGTATATAAGTATGTATGTATATACTAAATTAGTAATAAACTTGACCAAAATTATATATTGAATAAAATAAGAAAAAATTAGATATATTTTCTTATAGAAAATATTATCTTATATAAAAGGACCATGTTATACCCAATTAAATCATTATTACTTACTGTAACAAGAATTAACATAAATATTAAACTATTTAAACATAAAATTTAACCTAAAACTAATCATAAATTTCCTACCAATCCAGAAAAGAAAATATATGATTATACAATAGATTCAGTAATTTTGTAAAATTTATATAAAATCATTTAAATGATAATGTTACAGCACCACAAGCCCTAGACTTATCAATAATTCAATTTCAATAATTTTTTTTTAGTACTATAAGTATATCAAGAATCAACAAATAAAATTAATATACAAATTCCCAGGGAACTCTGAAAACTAAATTTAATTAATACAAAACCATAATACCAAATTTTAATATTTAAATGAATAAATAGTATAATAGAATCTTCAGTATTCCCGGGTACACATCGAACAACCATTTACACATCCCCAAACCTATGGATAAGATATGATTATTAGTTGGGCTAAAATCAACCCGTTTACAGTCTCATAATTAGATGCTCGTTCCTCTGTAATCCAATGCCAGAACTCAGGATTCTTTGAAACTAAATCAGGACATCAAAAATTATTATTATTATTAATGCTTTAATTTTACTAATCTTGTTGACATAATTAAGATAAACAAAAATCTACGAGATTTATTATTTATATCTTTCATAAACTCCAACTGACTTTATGTGTACCATATCAGTAAAATTGACTTTTTTATGTAAAAACTGCAACCTAAATTTCGAAAAATTCATTAAGTTAATTAATTAAGTTCAATACATTTAGCATCACGATTTGCCTGAACATAACTCCACGTTGTTCACATTCTTTTAGTCAAAATTTGGCAAGCATAAATAAATACGTCATCATGTGTTACAAACCAAATCTCAACTCAACTCAAAATTAATATTTCCAAAATAGTATTTATTTATATAATTTAGTTAATTTTTAAACTTATAATATTAAAAAATTAATTAAGTATAATTTAATGTAGTTTCTAATATCCTATTAGAAAATAAATCATATATAAATATACTATTTTATATGTATTATATATGACGGTCTCCGATAAGGCCCAAATTTAATCTTTTATACAAAGTATAAGAATCCTATTTGAATCGAATCCACTAAAATTTTTGTTGCGTTTGCATAGATCATGAACACTATGAATGTCTTGTTACGACTGGCATGCGTCTCCACTTGAAGCAGAAAAATTCTATTGCGAAAACTCCAAACGCTCAAATAGTTTGAATTTTTTTTTTATATACCATGACCACCATAGGGTTGTATATACATACGCTCTGATCTATGCTTTCCCAAAATTCAAATTAATATTCTCACCGATTGTTATGTAAAAATATTTTATTTTGTTTTCCCCTGCATTTACTTGTTTTCTATATTATCATGTACAAGCATATATATTTCTTGCGAGATGGTGTGTGTATGTGTATTGTGTGGTATGAGATGGAATGTTTACAATGCGAAAATGTCCAGTCTCGAATATTCCATTTTTCTTGTTGATGTTATTGGCTTGAGTTAACGCGTGATATTTGCTTTGTGTGGGGAAGAAAACCGATCGGCTGATTGGACATGGAGCCGAAGCGACCGTACAACTGAGTGTATATATATGTTCGTCGTCGTTGGTGGTTTCATTCGTTGTATTTGTGCACATATAAACAAAAAAAAGAAAAGAGAACATAAACATGAATAAAGATTTTATAATAATAAAAAAAAAAATAATGAAACTGATTGTGTGTGTGCACAAATACAGCGAGCGGGACAAACAGCGGTGCGAAGGGAGAGATAGGAGGGGGAAAATATTCTGATTTTTTTGTAATTGATGTAAAATATTTTTTTTTGATTAGTTAGTCGAGTTTGAGTTTTTGGTTGACGATAAGTCACCTTTTTTTTTATATAAAAAATTAAAAATAAAAAATCTAGTTTTCGCATTGATGTGATGATAAGTCTAAAATTTTTTTTTTTTTTTTGATAAATGAAAAAAAAATAAAAGTCCAGTTTAGATTCTTGTTGAGTAAAGTCGAGTGAATTTTCGAGGTTCGTTATATTGACGGTAAATTTTAAATGGTTTTGCTTGGACTAAATTAGCGACCATGTTATTACTTTGGCCAATGTCGTCAAATTCAAGTAAATTTTTTTTGTGATAATAGTTAATTTTTTTTTATAACTGGGTTTTTTTTTGTTATGTGCGCGGTGGAATGTATATCACCGCAGAAAAATTATAAACCACCATCTTAAGTTTGTAAACAAAAAAAAAAAAAAGGAACAATAGACAAAAGAAGGAATTAACTTCCTAATGATGTGTATTAATTTTATAAACATTAATAATATTAATAAGATCGATTAGTGTATTTATCATATCTGTAAATTAAATCCATACCCATCTGCGAATGGGGTATATATTTCTTGTGTTAATTTACTAGACAATAAATTGAATAATAAAAATTGTTGATGGCTATGAAAGCGTAAATTAGTTGTTGAGTTTTACCTTTCCTACTTTATTTTTTTTGATTGTGGCGTGAACCTTTTGGTGAAATAAAAAAAAAGAAAAAAAAGAGAAATCTGGAAACTGTTTTGGTGCCAATTTAAATAAAAAAAAAAAAAAATATATTATTTTCTTTTGTGCCGTTCGACAGAGTTCGACTATAAAAGGTCAACCTTCGGATTAACGTGTGTTTTATGGTACGATACACTGAATCCGGTTATTGAGTGTGTTTGGATCGGACGGATCTACATACGATAATATTCCCGCCCTTGTGGGCCGGGCAGCATTTTGGTGAGGGGGATCCTGCGTCGGCGCTGGTTGCGGTGGTCGGACGGGCCAAGGTGGGTAAGAAATAAAAAGGTACGCTATTCAGGGTAAAAACAACTTGTAAATTTTAAATTGTAACAGTTGTTTTTCCCCCTATTATTTTTCCTATATATTATATATTTGTTTTGTGCGGTCATACTCGCGATCTGTGGTGATGCACCGGTTTGGTGGAAATCCCACACCGAGCAAATATCACGCCTATTTCATCTTTTCACCGTTGGTTGAGTGATTGCGTTTGGAGTTTTCGCAATTTTTCTTTTTGCTTCGCTTCGGTTCGGTTGTCCGCTTTGGGTGTGGTTCGACCACATAGCGGTCCCTTTTTCTGTTTCAGGTACTTTGGTGTTATTTTCCTTTTTTCATGATTTTTTTTGGAACAGTGATTAGTGAAAGTAAAATTTTAATATAACGTAGAATCAGTGGTAACGTAGTTTTCTAACGAATTTTTTCAGTTTTTACTTTTACCGTAACAATTTTTTTTTCTTTTTTGCATTTTTAACTGTCGTGTGCTAACCGCACCATGTGCGCGTAAATAAATAATTGATCGGGTGATGTGAGGTGGGGTCATGCGAAGGGTCGGCCTTTTTCCATCCTTTTCCGTGCGTGCCGTTCGTTCCTCCAGGACAGGCTGTGCTGGAGGGCGGCACGCCACATGAGTTGATCGCGTCGGGGTGACGGTCTCGTTCCGGGGGATTGTCGCTGGGATTGTCATGCGGGCGTCCCTCCTTCATAAATGGCATCGGGAGCCGTCGCGACTGGGAAACAGCATCCCAGTAGGCGGGCCGATGAGGGGAGGCCCGTGTGGCAGTCACGGCGGTAGTCGCCTGGGATTGAGACGGTCACTCCGAAACGATCACTCCCGGCTTATTATTTCCTTTTGCCGCTGAGGCCGTGGCAGTGTAATTGTTAATTTCCATTTGCCCCTCTAATTATGTTCATCATGCGGTTATTCAAGCATGAGAAATATGTCTGAGAATCCCCACGCCGCACCGTGAGCTCTAGCCAGCTACTATACCGCATCAGACCGCTATTCTCATGTCTGTTAACGTAATCCCTTTTGGGATTTCGTTACAGTGGCGCCCAAGCTCGGCTAATTAAATTCAATTTTTCGACTTTTCATTTTTCAGATTTTTTTTTTTTTTTTTCAAACTTGTTGTGAGCATCACGTACAAAGTCCAACGCTTGCGTTGTTTGATCTGTACGGATGCTCACATCAATGTTTCCCTTGTCCGGTTGGCACCCTCATCTGTATTGTAACCAGCGTATGCTGTTTGATTACATACAGTTGTGAGTGTCAATCCCTATTCTCAGTTCATCGGGTGAGTGGGTCTACCATTTCCGCCATGTGGCGTTAGATTGTGGTTAGACTCATTTTTCCTTTGTTCTGAGTTTAGCTTTCTTCAATTTTTTATTTTCTATTTTGCAGATCTACGTACCCTTAAGTAATTTACTTCAATTTTTTCAGTTAATTTTATTTTGATCCAACTACCTTCATGGGGAGCGATCCAAGCGTGTTCTGACTTCGAGTCATTCGACCTCGCTGGATCGTTTGCCATGTTGGTTCCGTGTGCCATGAGCATTGAGATTGCGGACTTGTTGTTTCCACCAATGTGGTGTTGATTGGACAGTTCGTGGTCTCATTGGTCAATGGCACATCCTTAGTTCATTCTTTTGTTAATTTTCTATTTCTTATCTTCTTTAATTAAAATTATTGGACCTCAGCGGTGTTATTATTATATTTAGCAGTACCCCGCGTCTCATGGTGGAGCTCTAAGAGTGCGGCTGTGAGGCCAACGGGGGAGGAGACCAACCATTTTTTTATTATTACTTATTATTATTTTACCACCGGCCCAACGCATGGCCACACCGATCATCATTCGATCAACTCTCTCTTTATTTTTCTCTATTTACTTTCACTTTTCACTGTTTGTGAAAATTTTATTTTTTCTCGTCGTCATCTTTTTCTCTCTATTCCTAATTCCTTACAGCATAGTGGAGCAGCTAATTTTCTACGTATATTCGCTTTATTTATCGATTTATTACCTTACTATTTTTCTTTATTTTTTTTATTAGTTCATTTAAAAATTAATCGATTTGTCGCTCGTTAATAAATTAAGCCAATTTATTTTTGATTTTTTTTGATTGAACTTTTGTTATAAACATTTTTTTTATTGTTACGCAACTATTACAAAATTAAATGAACGCCAGTGTATCATCGTGTGATAATCCTTCAAGTACGGTTTTGATCAGCGTTTGAGTGAGCGGCAGTCAACAATTGACGCGAGTGAGTCCTTGTGACAGTAATAATATTCTCGTAGCTCCTCACGTTTCCCGACTTGTGGATGTCCACGTTATTATTGAAGTTCTAATTTAATTTTGCGGATTTAGTTAATTAATTTAATTTTTTTTTTCTCAATAATAAATATAATTTGGTTTTATATATTAACTTGGTTTTTAATTAATTTTATTTAATTTTGTCTAATCAATTCCTTTGAATTTCGCTTAAATAATTAATTTAATTTTATTTGGTAAACGGGTATACTTATAATTTTCTTTAGGTTTGGGGAATAATTTTTTGTGATAACGCTAGTGTTATCCTTTCCATACTTTGGATTTATTTAACTACGTAATATTATTATTGTGTTTAGTTGTTTTCAATTTCTGGGATAAAATATTCCCACTTTCAATTTATAAATTCTTTTCTTGGGTATTTTTTTTCTGAATTTAAACAAGTAAACAATTTTTTTTTGCAAACGGTTTATTGTTAGAATATTAGTTTTAATTTTGTCCATCTTCTCGTTTTTTTTTATATACATATCTATATATATTTTCTGTTCCTCCATATATTGAATTTTGAACTATCACAATATGGATGAGACACATTTAAAAATTGATGAATTAGAAATCGAGTTGGTTGTTCGGTCCATTAGGGTGGATTCTCCTGATGCTATGGATCAGTTGAGAAAGTCGTTGTTAGATGAGGCAGCTGGTACCGTGGAAACTCCTGGCCAGATGCATTCTAAAGCTAAATCCAATCCTGATAGAGAAATTACTACTTGTAATTTGAAATTGCAAGGTATTCAGGATGCTTTCATTAACGTTTCGGATTTACAAAAGGATAAGCAATTAAATACAGTTCGATGTCTTCACACTCGGTTATTGCATGTGCAAGGGCGACTGATTCGTGTTTCTTCGTCTCCAACTTATGGGAAAAAAGCCAGTATACTTTTGGAAAATAGTAACAAATTGTTAAAGGCATTAAGTCAATTTTTGGAAACTCCTGAAACTTTAGACCAGTCCATAGATTTGGCTAAGGTTAGTGGATGCGATCAAACATGGGACTCTGAGGAAGAAAAACATGAAAATCCTTCCGGTAGTGCTGGGGAACCTACTAAAACGTTACCAGATATTCCTCCCAAAACTTTAAATAATTCTGTAGAACCCGATGCTGTTCCAACAATGGACCAGTCTGGAATGATAAAGTCTTTGATGGCTCAGGTGCAATTTTTAACTGCTCAAATGACAGCTATGCAGGCAGTAGCAGCTACTCCGATTGTACCCAATTTAATGAATCCCAATATGGCGATGAATGGTGGTCATGAACTTAAAAAAACCCAGCAGGTTCACTTTCAAAATCCTCCGGTTTCTTGTAATGAGCAATATGTACCAATTGATTTTCTCCAATTGGAAAATTCACCAGTAGCTTCTGTTCCGCAAGGGCGTTCATCTCTGGAGCAGACTACTTCCGCACCACTTAATAATAATTTTATGCCAGCTTCAGCTGACTTTCAAAATAGTACTTTAAATGCAAATGCAGCTCAGAATTTGGGAAATATGGCTTCTCAACCAGCCGTATCAACTTTTGGTTATTCTGGAAATTCTGAATTTCACCGACGTACCTTGTCTCGATGTGGCATTTCTTATAATGGGTCACCTGCGGGTATTACAGTGGACATGTTCCTGTTCCAATTAAATTCCGTCATATTAGCCAATAAAATTTCCTCCGACATTATCCTTCTTGATCTACATCTCCTTTTAAGGGATGTGGCCCTGCAGTGGTACTGGACTTACCGCCGACATAACCCCTTAGCTGACTGGAGTAACTTGCGGCAAGCGTTCATTGAACGATTTAGAGACCGAAGAACCAAATTCGAAATTCGCAGGATGGTCGAGTCGAGGAAGCAGTTACCTCAGGAAAGCTTCCAGGAATATTACCACCATATGTGGAGTTTGTCCCTACAGTGCCACACCCCTTACCAGGATGATGAGTTCATTCAATTACTTATCACCAATATGAAACCAGTATTGCAATATCACCTCACTGACCGTCATTTTTCTTCCATCAATGAATTAATACAGAGTTGTACTGCGTGGGAAGATTCCCTTAAGCGTTTCCGCTCCCCTTCGGATCCTCCGATGTATTCTCGACGCGCGATCAACGAGTTATCCGCGGATGTTTATGATGATTTGGAACTACCGGTGGAAACACCGAACGTGGCACCTACTGAGGTTCCTGCGGATTGCTCGTTGGCAGCGCTTAGTGGTCCATCGGGGACTCCTGGGGCTGCAGGGAGATCATCTGAAAAGAAGCCTGAATCTCGCAACTCTAGTAATACTCATCGTACAGCTGGTGTGGGTAGTCAGGCCGTCTGCTATAATTGTTTAGACATCGGTCACACTTTTCAACAATGTACCGTACCTACCACCGGATACTTCTGCTATCGTTGTGGTCAACGAGATACGATCGCTCGGAGATGTCCTAAGTGTACGGGAAACCAACAGAGTGGTTCTTGGAGAACTGGGATGAGAGGGCCACCTGCGATTTTACCCAGACCGAATCAGGAAGATGCGGCCAGCAATACCGACTCGGAACTTCGTCTAGGGTCTGCGTCAGTGAGGAGGAATTAGATCGATCCGAGATAGCTTTCGTAGAATCCTCCGATTCCGATTTTGTGTCTGGATCGGGTCGATCTCGTTCTAAACCCTTGGTCGTAGATCCAGCGTTGCTATTGTCGTCGAATATTGCACCGTCCACAAACCCTTATTATGACAATACACCCTATAAATCATTTTTAACCATAAATAAGCCGGAAACTTCATCTCTTTCGAGTTGTCAAGTTCCTTTGAAACCTTTTCCTGTTCAAACGGTCCGCTTCTCGGATGATGTTTCCATTATTCCTACCAACACTTCATTTCAAATGTCAATAAATTCACTAGATTCGGAAATTGTCGAACCTCCCCGATCTCGCAGCTCAGTGCGGCTTTCCCGTTCAATCAAATATTGGGAGAGACGAAGGATCATGCGATCTTTCGTTCTCGCCTCAATACTCGGTTCTGAAGCAGGTGACAATCGGCCATATGCCGATGTCCTTGTTAATGATGTACCTTACCGAGGTCTATTGGACAGTGGAGCCAGCGTTAGCGTGCTGGGTTGTGGATCGGAGAGGTTCCTCAACAACCCATTAGTTTCATTTCACAACTTTCCTCAATTAATTAAAACTGCGAGCGGACAGTCTCAGCGTGTCATGGGATACGTTAATGCGCGTATTCAGTTCAATGGGGTGACACATAATCTGAATCTGTATGTGGTTCCCTCATTGGAACAGACTTTGTATTTGGGAATTGATTTCTGTAATCGTTTCGGAATCATTCCAAAGATTTCTGCGTTGAACCTTGCACCTGAGTTGTCCGACTCTAATACTCCCTCTACATTTCACGATTTATCTGTTATTGAACAGCAATTGCTCGATAATCTTAAAAACTTATTTCCTTCTAGTACCAAATTGGGTCTCGGAAAAACCTCTTTATTAACTCACAGTATTGACGTGGGTGAGGCCAAACCTATAAAACAGCGGTTTTATTCCGTCTCTCCTGCGATTCAAAAGTTGATGTACGATGAGTTGGATCGGATGTTGTCTTTGGGGGTCATCGAGATCTCACAAAGTGCCTGGTGCTCGCCGGTTACTTTGGTTCGTAAGGCTAGTGGCAAAGTTCGTCTGTGCTTAGATGCTAGAGAACTGAACAAGGCCACCGTCAAGGATGCGTACCCGTTGCCTCTTATCAACGGATTGTTGGGTCGTTTGGATCAAACTCGATACATATCGGCTATTGATTTAAAAGATGCCTTTTGGCAGATACCACTCGACCCACAATCCCGCGATAAGACAGCGTTTACGGTACCTGGACGGCCCTTGTATCAGTTCACCGTCATGCCTTTTGGTTTATGCAACGCGCCACAGACCCTTTGTCGCCTTATGCACCGAGTGATCCCGCATCGGTTGCACGATAAGGTCTTTGTGTATCTCGACGATCTCCTTGTCACATCCTCCACTCTAGCCGAACACTTTGCCTTATTACAAGAAATTGCACAACTTTTGAAAAATGCTGGTTTGACTATTAATATCACCAAGAGTCAATTCGTCCTCAAAGAAGTCAACTACTTGGGTTATATTGTAGGAAACGGTTGCCTCCGCACAAACCCAGACAAATGTACAGCGATCATGGATTATCCAATCCCCACTACCACCAAACAAATTCGACGTTTTCTGGGAATGTGTGGCTGGTACCGGCGTTTCATTAAAGATTTCTCTTCGCTAGCAGCTCCTCTCACTGATCTGACTGGTAAATCTGGGAAACTTCAGTGGACTCCTACAGCCGACTCTGCGTTTAACTCTCTTAAATTGGCCTTGTCATCATCTCCTGTGTTAGCGCATCCTGACTATAGTAGACCCTTTTTTATTCAGTGCGACGCTAGTGCCGTGGGTGTGGGCAGTGTACTTTTTCAGACGGATTCGGAAGGAGCTGAGCACCCTATCGAGTACATCTCCCACAAATTAAATTCAGCACAGCGGAACTATTCGGTTACCGAGCTCGAGTGCTATGCCGCGGTACTGAGCGTCCACAAATTTAGGCCTTATATCGAAGGTTATCCGTTTACCATCTATACGGATCACGCTAGTCTACGTTGGTTGATGTCGCAGAAAGATCTCTCCGGTCGACTCGCTCGATGGAGTCTTAAACTACAAGCTTTTGATTTCCAGATTGGGTACCGAAAAGGGTCGGTAAACATAGTGCCCGATGCGTTGTCTCGAGCCTTTTGTGATGAAACCTCTCCTCGTGAGGAAAAGTCCAAAGGTGAGAGCAATGCTATCCCTGGAGTCCAATCTGGAAGTCATCAGTCCGGGTTGATATTGTCAGGTAAATCTTTGAGCGCATTGTCTTCGTCTCAAACCATGGTGCCGGTGCTACACATCGATCTTTCCTCTCCTTCGTTCCAGGAATCCGAATATGTTGCACAAATTGCTAAAGTGAATCAGCTCGCCAGTAATCAGCATAATTATAAAGTACAGGATGATAAATTACTTATTTCTATACCTCATGGAATTGATTATCTTGACACTGATGCTCCCATCTGGAGATTAGTTGTTCCTAATTCCATGACTGAGGAACTCATCGAGCAGGCCCACGTCCCTCCCACTTCCGCACATTTAGGTGGCAGTAAAACGCTTGAACGTCTTCAGCGTCAATTTTACTGGCCACAGATGGCAAGTCAGGTAAAAACTTACGTGGCTAGCTGTTCTAAGTGCAAAATGAATAAAGCTGTGAATTACTCTACGCAACCAGCCATGGGAGCGGCCGTGGTTTCAACTAGACCTTTTCAGAAATTGTTCGTTGATTTTCTCGGTCCGTATCCTCGCTCAAAGCGTGGGAATTCCTATATAGCAATTGTCCTTGATCATTTTTCTAAATTTGTATTGATTAAACCGTTGCGTGAAGCTACTGCTTCATCGTTATGTAACTTTTTGGAAAATGATGTCTTCTTATTGTTCTCCGTTCCTGAAGTAATCACTTCAGACAACGGAAAACAATTTACCTCTAATCTATTCAGGGATTTGTTATCTAAATATGGGATTTTTCACGTTCGTACTCCTGTTTACTCTCCACAGAGTAATGCGTCTGAGCGTGTGAATCGTACTTTATTGTCTTCTTTACGGGCTTATGTCGACGATCATGAACATAGTGAGTGGGATAAGTACCTACCAGAGATAGCCGCTGCCTTACGCAACGCTATTCATGATACTCTGCATTGTTCCCCTTATTATGCCGTGTTCGGACAGCATATGTCGTTACACGGATCTGATTATTCTCTGCGAAGATTGCTGGACGAGAATGATTCAAGCGAAATCTACGTAATGTCTAAACCGGATCGATTGAACTTGCTTAAAAATCGTATTATGCACTACCTGCAAGTCGCGCATGAGAAAGGTGCCAAAAGATACAATCTGCGCAGTACCCACCGTAATTTTCGAATCGGCCAACCCGTTTTTGTCCGATCTTTCGCCTTAAGCGACGCGATCAACAAATTCTCTGCCAAATTAGGCGCTAAATTCAAACCCGCTATCATATCGGATAAGGTCGGATCGGTCGCATATCAATTAAAAGATCCAGATGGCAAACCATTGGGCACCTTTCATGCCAAGGATATCCGTGTGTGAAGGAGAAGGGGAAACAGTAATAAAATCAAAGTAACCCCTCTTAAAATTCAATCTATTTTTTTGTTAGGCCTGGCTTGAGACCTTATCTCGGGTGTGGGTCGTTCCCACGTTTGTTACGACTGGCATGCGTCTCCACTTGAAGCAGAAAAATTCTATTGCGAAAACTCCAAACGCTCAAATAGTTTGAATTTTTTTTTTATATACCATGACCACCATAGGGTTGTATATACATACGCTCTGATCTATGCTTTCCCAAAATTCAAATTAATATTCTCACCGATTGTTATGTAAAAATATTTTATTTTGTTTTCCCCTGCATTTACTTGTTTTCTATATTATCATGTACAAGCATATATATTTCTTGCGAGATGGTGTGTGTATGTGTATTGTGTGGTATGAGATGGAATGTTTACAATGCGAAAATGTCCAGTCTCGAATATTCCATTTTTCTTGTTGATGTTATTGGCTTGAGTTAACGCGTGATATTTGCTTTGTGTGGGGAAGAAAACCGATCGGCTGATTGGACATGGAGCCGAAGCGACCGTACAACTGAGTGTATATATATGTTCGTCGTCGTTGGTGGTTTCATTCGTTGTATTTGTGCACATATAAACAAAAAAAAGAAAAGAGAACATAAACATGAATAAAGATTTTATAATAATAAAAAAAAAAATAATGAAACTGATTGTGTGTGTGCACAAATACAGCGAGCGGGACAAACAGCGGTGCGAAGGGAGAGATAGGAGGGGGAAAATATTCTGATTTTTTTGTAATTGATGTAAAATATTTTTTTTTGATTAGTTAGTCGAGTTTGAGTTTTTGGTTGACGATAAGTCACCTTTTTTTTTATATAAAAAATTAAAAATAAAAAATCTAGTTTTCGCATTGATGTGATGATAAGTCTAAAATTTTTTTTTTTTTTTTGATAAATGAAAAAAAAATAAAAGTCCAGTTTAGATTCTTGTTGAGTAAAGTCGAGTGAATTTTCGAGGTTCGTTATATTGACGGTAAATTTTAAATGGTTTTGCTTGGACTAAATTAGCGACCATGTTATTACTTTGGCCAATGTCGTCAAATTCAAGTAAATTTTTTTTGTGATAATAGTTAATTTTTTTTTATAACTGGGTTTTTTTTTGTTATGTGCGCGGTGGAATGTATATCACCGCAGAAAAATTATAAACCACCATCTTAAGTTTGTAAACAAAAAAAAAAAAAAGGAACAATAGACAAAAGAAGGAATTAACTTCCTAATGATGTGTATTAATTTTATAAACATTAATAATATTAATAAGATCGATTAGTGTATTTATCATATCTGTAAATTAAATCCATACCCATCTGCGAATGGGGTATATATTTCTTGTGTTAATTTACTAGACAATAAATTGAATAATAAAAATTGTTGATGGCTATGAAAGCGTAAATTAGTTGTTGAGTTTTACCTTTCCTACTTTATTTTTTTTGATTGTGGCGTGAACCTTTTGGTGAAATAAAAAAAAAGAAAAAAAAGAGAAATCTGGAAACTGTTTTGGTGCCAATTTAAATAAAAAAAAAAAAAAATATATTATTTTCTTTTGTGCCGTTCGACAGAGTTCGACTATAAAAGGTCAACCTTCGGATTAACGTGTGTTTTATGGTACGATACACTGAATCCGGTTATTGAGTGTGTTTGGATCGGACGGATCTACATACGATAATATTCCCGCCCTTGTGGGCCGGGCAGCATTTTGGTGAGGGGGATCCTGCGTCGGCGCTGGTTGCGGTGGTCGGACGGGCCAAGGTGGGTAAGAAATAAAAAGGTACGCTATTCAGGGTAAAAACAACTTGTAAATTTTAAATTGTAACAGTTGTTTTTCCCCCTATTATTTTTCCTATATATTATATATTTGTTTTGTGCGGTCATACTCGCGATCTGTGGTGATGCACCGGTTTGGTGGAAATCCCACACCGAGCAAATATCACGCCTATTTCATCTTTTCACCGTTGGTTGAGTGATTGCGTTTGGAGTTTTCGCAATTTTTCTTTTTGCTTCGCTTCGGTTCGGTTGTCCGCTTTGGGTGTGGTTCGACCACATAGCGGTCCCTTTTTCTGTTTCAGGTACTTTGGTGTTATTTTCCTTTTTTCATGATTTTTTTTGGAACAGTGATTAGTGAAAGTAAAATTTTAATATAACGTAGAATCAGTGGTAACGTAGTTTTCTAACGAATTTTTTCAGTTTTTACTTTTACCGTAACAATTTTTTTTTCTTTTTTGCATTTTTAACTGTCGTGTGCTAACCGCACCATGTGCGCGTAAATAAATAATTGATCGGGTGATGTGAGGTGGGGTCATGCGAAGGGTCGGCCTTTTTCCATCCTTTTCCGTGCGTGCCGTTCGTTCCTCCAGGACAGGCTGTGCTGGAGGGCGGCACGCCACATGAGTTGATCGCGTCGGGGTGACGGTCTCGTTCCGGGGGATTGTCGCTGGGATTGTCATGCGGGCGTCCCTCCTTCATAAATGGCATCGGGAGCCGTCGCGACTGGGAAACAGCATCCCAGTAGGCGGGCCGATGAGGGGAGGCCCGTGTGGCAGTCACGGCGGTAGTCGCCTGGGATTGAGACGGTCACTCCGAAACGATCACTCCCGGCTTATTATTTCCTTTTGCCGCTGAGGCCGTGGCAGTGTAATTGTTAATTTCCATTTGCCCCTCTAATTATGTTCATCATGCGGTTATTCAAGCATGAGAAATATGTCTGAGAATCCCCACGCCGCACCGTGAGCTCTAGCCAGCTACTATACCGCATCAGACCGCTATTCTCATGTCTGTTAACGTAATCCCTTTTGGGATTTCGTTACAGTCTCATGAATACAAAAATACCAAAAGAGAAAACTACGTCAAAATAAAATAAGATTTGTGTAAAGAGCGAACGAGACGGCTTGTATAAATATTTCGTTGAACCTGCTATTTATTAAGCTTCTAGAATATATTCGTATCGATTGTACATAAAATAAAACACAACAACACATTCACGAAAGCGTAAAAATAAATGCATATATGAAATTAACTATGACATAAATCAAATTAAGTTAAAACCATTTTAGTACGATACAATTATTAGAATTTAGTAATTAAAATTCCATGAACAACCGCACAAAAATAAAATCAAGCACTTAATCAAGAAATCATGAATTTGATTTCTTTATCTATAAATAAATATAAATATATCCATAAAACTTTAACTCAGTTCTCGTACATATTACACTGCCAAATCATTCATGCAAAGTAAGTAAAATAATAAATCAATGCAAGGAAAATGAAACATTATTTTCTTAAATATTTATCGGTGTGCCATATAAGTAATCATGACGTTTATGTGTGAAACCTACAACCTAAAATTCAGTGAATTCCAATAAGTTAATAATCAAATTAAAAATATTTAGCCTTCCGAAATGTTTCTACATAAATCCACGTTGTTCACATTCGTTCAATCTACATTTTGCACACATAAATGAATATGTCATTATGTGTTGTAAACCAAATTTAAACTCAACTCAAATCAATATTTCCAAATTAGCATTTTATTTATATCGTTAGTTAATTTATAATTTTATAATAATAGTTAAATTAATTAAAAACCAATATGATGCTGTTTGTAATAACCTGTAAAAAAAATTATTAATCATACCTAAATAAACTATTTTAATTGAATTGTATTAGGCGGTTTCCAATTCGATTCAAACTTGTTCGATTATACAAAGTAACAGAATCCTATTTGAGTCGAATACACTAAGATTTCATTGTGCTTGTATAGTTCATGATTGATGATTTATCAAGAACACCATATTTTTTTCATGAATACAAAAAACACACAGAGAGAAAAACAACACCAGCATACAAATAAACTAATCTTATATACTAAACCACCAACACACATTGAAGGCAAATATTTTCTACCATTTTTCATGTGCGTAGCAGGAGGTTTATCACGTTTTCATAATATTATAGATAATAACATTTTTTCACATACCTGATCTATGTATCAAGATACAGGAAAATATTTGTGACGACTGTACCAAAACCAACAAAAAAAAAATTTATATTCGTTTTGTTGTTGTTCGTATATTATAAGACAAAAATCAACAATATATTGTCCATTTCCTTAATAGAATCTGTGTAAAGAGCGAATGAGACGGCTGTATAAACATATTGTTGGTTTTGTTATATATCATTTTTCAAGCATATATTTGTGTCGATTGTACATCAAATAAAAACACAAGAACACATACAAATGGGCGTAAAAATATAATCTAATATGAAACTAACTACGACGTAAGTCTATTTAAGTTAAAAGCCATTTTAATACTATCCAATTAGTAGATTTTAGTAATTAAAATTAAAATTGAATTTCATGTACAATCACACAAAAGACAAAATCATGCACTTAAGCAAGAAATCAATAATTTTGATTTCTTTATCTGTAAATATAAAACATTGCCTGTTAAATGCATCCCATCCCGGTGGATTGCATTTTCCAAAATTACACTTTAATTATTATTTCACTACACTTTTATTATTATTTCACTAAAATTGGATTTTTAGAATTAAAATTAAAATGTATATAAATGTTTATTTAAAGTATATACATAATACTACATAAATAAAACCGAAATAAAGATAAAAATAAAATAAAAATAATTTTTTTTTTTGAAGAGGATAGAAATAACACGTCTATCCTCTTTGAACAACATTTGCTCACCCCGAAAATCATCACTCCTTCACATCTGTAAAAAATTAAACTGGAATTCACTGAATTTAAATACGATGGAACAATTTTTTCCATTATTTTTGCTCGAGACAGACTCGTTTTTGAGAAAGTTTAAAAGCACGGATCACGAATGTTCTGCAATGCACGAGATGCCAACACAACTAGTCGATAAATTGGTCGAAACATAAATTAGTCGATAAATTGGTCGGATAAATTGATTTCAGCGTATGGTATTTAAGAAAGCTGTGTTAACTTTGAATTTCGATTGAACTTTTAATGCCTCCTCAAGCTTAGCCGAATCGGAGTTTCAAAACGCTCAAATTTCATATAGCTGAAATTTTCCAGTTTATAGACAAACGTTGTTTACTTAGAATGCTTGTTCCTCTAATCGGAGTTTGCCCATGATTTAGGGTGAAATTTGTGTATGCTTTAGAAATTACACTATTACAGATTTTTAAGTTTTTTCAACTTTAAATTTTCGATGTAATCAGCAAATTCCAAAATTTTTATATGGAATTGGTCAGTGATGTACTAATTTTTTATGTCAATTTTTCAAGCTTTGTTTTAGGTGTAAAAAACTTATATTTTGATATTACAGTTTTAACTTCAGCAAAAGCGTAAAAAATATAAAATACGTCAATAATATTTAACCCTCCGTTGGGTACATGAGTCTGGTCAGACTTTTTCGATTTTAATTGTAATTTAAATATATTTCCGATATATGAAAAAAAAATCAGAACCGAAAACCTATGCAAGGATAATTATAATAGTGTTGTGGTACACATAGTTTTCGTACCTCAAGAGTCTGACCAGCCACCTTGTACATTTTATTTGAAAGATGCTGGAATTTTTCCAACTCAAATTGCTATTAGTATTCTCTCAGCATCGTGTGTATACACAATCAGTTGAAAAATAGAATATGGCTAATCTTAATAAAAAACAAAAACGCTTGGAAGGATGTCACCGAAAGTAAACTAGACGCTTTTATTGCAATACTTTTGGCTGGTGGTGTTTCAAATAATAACATGCAAAAGTCAGACGTTTTGTGACGTACAGATGGCCTACCCAATCTACCCATATTCAGAGCACCAATATTTCATCAACGATTCCGTGAATTAACGCGATTTATTCGGTTTGATGATGGGTGAACACGTCCTTATCGTTTGCTAAGTGACAAGGCCGCACCAAATTGTGACATATAGAATTATTTGAATGAAAACCTCGCCAAGAACTATAGCCCGCATTCGAATATAACACTTGATAAACATCTATTTCCTTACCGTGGCAAAACTAGATTCACTCAGCATATACCATCGAAACCAGCGAAATTTGGAATGAATATTTGTTGAAAAATACCCACTGCAAGGAAAATTATACACAGGTCGAGAGGAAGGAGCTGAACGTGAAGTGAATCAAGGCGAAAATGTTATGTTATAACTCGCAAAAACGTACAAAAAACCGTGACCGTACAATTATCGCTGACAATTTCTTCCCCACATTGGAAGCAGCTAAGCGACTGGCCAAACTTGGTCTAGCATTCGTTGGCATCATTCGATCCAATAAACACCGATCCAATAAGGCACCATCTAGCATTCGTTGGCACCATTCGATCCATCAAGCGTCAAAACTGCCGGCGAAGTCTTAAATCGCGTTTTTGGATATTTGTGGACTACGATTACATGGAAACAAACACAATCGTATTAAAATATTCATCATTCCCGGACTAAAACAGAAGCTATACCTCGGTATAGGCTCTTGGAAAACATTTCAAATATTTCCATCTCTCATGTCACTATCGACTCCTAATATCTCAGAACTATTTACTACAACTAAAGACCTCGATAGTGATGTTAATAGCTTCCGCTTAGCAAGCCTTATTGTTAGAAAATACTATTAAACAACTTCCTTCATTTTCTGAACCTGGACTTGTAAAACTAATAAACTGTCTCATTCAATTAAGATCTCAGATGGAGTAATATCCATCAAACAGCTGTATTACCCTGTGCACCAAAAAAAGTCCAAAAAAAATACAATTTTCCTAAAATAATTTAAGAAAAAAAAAATACAAAAAAAAAAAAAAAAATTGCACTACGTAATCAGTCAACCAAATTTTCGCCACACTTTATCTTATTTGGGCAGCACATAATCTCTCAGGCAATAAAGTAACGTCTTCTTCGTGAACTAAATATTACCAGTGAACGAGATATCTCACCTCAATATAAGGCCAATCGAATGAATAGATGCAGGGAACTAATAATGGTACACCTTAAAAAGGCCTACGACCGAGCCGCTCATACCTATAATCTGCGAAGTGTAAGCCGGGAATTCGTCGAGGGGCAAAATGTATTTATAAAAAATTATATTCAAAGCATCGCTACCAAGAATTTTTCTGCCAAGTTTACTCGCAAGTCAGTTGAGGCGAATTGGCAAAGTGGGCTACGAATTGGAAAGAAATAGAAAGAGCATCGGAGTGTATCAACGCTCGTGATCTCGTCTTAACCTGCCTTAATTTTGTCATTGTATTGCCCGGCCCGAATGAGACTATCAAGGTTCATGGGTAAGTCTCTGCGATTTGTAACATGCTATCATGTTACAATTTATTCATCCACTATACAAATTGATCAACTTCATCTGTAGCAATGTTATCTATAAAAAAAGTACTTAAAGAAATTGAAAAAAGCGATCGACGATTGACAAATTTTGGGTGAGGGAAAAGAAAATAGAAGGAAGGGGGAGGGGGTGCTTTGAAACAGTCGCGAGTCGAGTTTAACAATAATTAGTCAGTTAATTTTTTTCTTAAAAAGAAGATACAATGTAATTGAATGACTTACTTTGATTTTCTAAATTTATTTGAAAGTAAGACCAATTTATTTTTTGAGTACTTAAAAATTCTAAGTTAACCAAAAAATCGTGTTAACAATTATGCACATGTGAAAAAATTGCAAACATTTTTTGTACAATAACAGTAAACGGAAATACAAGGATTAAAAACTAACTTCTTCTAGTTTTTAATTTCGTGCATTTTCAGTTGTGTTAAATGAATCTAATCTTGCCAATTATTGCAGCTACTTTTGAACTCAAAATAAAAAAATTTGGGAATTTATAGTTGTTGGATTAACGATTATAGTGTTAAATAAAATTAAGTATACAGGATGCACTGTATGATCGAAAAAAAATAGAGGATTTATCATTTCCCGGCAAAACAGAGTTCGGCAAAAGCTGTACAGCATAGAAGAAGGTTCTGGAAGCTCAAGCAGGAAGCGAAACGTAGCGGGCGTCCGAATTTTAAAAGACAGCACAAGTTTTATCAATGAAATTGACAATGACGAAAATTTTTTAATTTTAAAAAATTTAAATACGTCTACACAAAAAGACCTTATTAAGCAAAAATTAGAAGAAACCTTTAATCAACGAATAAATATATTTAAACCATCATCATCACAAACAATTTCTAAATTTTCGGAATATTTTCCTTTTTTTTTACGTCACCTGATCTGGTGATTAAATATTACTTATTATCTTTGTATATATTATCTTATTTCTTTAATTATCTTTTCAAATTTTGTTTGATTTTGAGCTCATTCTAGTTTCATCGATAAATGGAAGCTTTATCCATCATTCATTTTCTGTGTGTTCCGGGAGACCAAGGGATCAATTATAAAGATTAACCTGAGATAGACGGTAAAAACAAATGTAAATAACATTGTTGACAGTCTAAAATTAATTTAATTCTCTTTATCTAATCCAGGTTTCCTTTCATCAACGAAAGATTTTTTTTACCTTTTAAATATTTTGCCACAAGTGGTATCCGGCAAGGCATCAACCAATATTCAAAGAGAACCATTTTCTTCAATAATAAATAAAATAATTACATTCAAACCGGTAAATATCAACTAACTTTGTTTTTTATTTCTAAATTGTAGTGCAACTTTTTATTCTAATTTAAGTATGTGTTATGTACCAGTATGTGTAGGATTGTAAATTAACTTATAAATTAATGAAGCTCTAAAGTTGCCTTTATTATTTTCGTATCCATTAAGTTGCCTTACATATTTTATAATGAACTTTATTTTTCCGTATTTTTATAGCCTAATTTAACCATAGCAGAGTTATTGGAAGCCGGTTCATCACATCCATATATAATTGCCGAAGGATCCAACAAATGTGCGATTTCAACATATAGTATTATTTATCAATTGAAAAGGAAATAATTATTTTCCCAAATAATATTTCATTTATCGATTCAATGGATATACTTTTTAAAGCTCATTACGTTTTCGGGCAACACTTTGAAAATCATTTAAAAACGTTCTGGACCTTCATATCTTATTATTTTTACGGGCTAGAAGAAGAAAAACTTACCAGTCGTATCAAGGAAATCGCCAGTAAGTTGTACCAAAAATAAGAAAACCAAGGTTAAAAGGTTTTCTACGATAATATTTTATAATCTTACACCGTTTAATGTTACAATATATTTTCAATTTTGCTCTTAATATTGAAGTGTAATTTAAATTTATTTTCATATTTTATTATATTATTTTGATATGTAAAATGTTTTTCTGTTATATTTGTAACTGCGCCTTCAAAGATATTGGTAAAATAATATTGCATCTTAAATATCAGGAATTCGTAAAAGAAAAATCACAAAACAAAATTAGATGTGTTAAAGATAAGAATTGCCCAAATAATTTTCAAAGTTTTTTTTGTATTAAGAAAACATGTTAGTAAAGTTCATGATGATATTAATGAAATAAATTATCCAAAAGTTGATTCCATATATACTACAAATATTGGTAACAAATCTGAATCAGTACCTAGTAGCTATAATATGTATAATTAAAATTTCTGATTCAAACGTAAATAATACTTCAACTTGTACAGGTTTTGAGAAATGTGTGGAAAACTTATATATCAAACTAAATCATTTAGGAGTCCCGGAGCAAACAATTACAGAAATATTTTGTGAAACAAAAAGTGTAGTTGAATATGCCATTAATATTATATCTCACCCAATGGAACCTACATGCATGTCATTTAACAAATCAAAAATATCTGAGACACTTAACAACTTTTGTTCCAAATATAAAAGAATAAAAATTTTCACAGAAAATGATTTTTACGTGCAACCACAACAAATTCCGGATTTAGGTGGGAAAGCCCTTTTAATCCAGATGCTTCAAGTTATTCCAAAAAACTGGTACAACATTTTTTTCAATTTATTCCAATTTCCAATTCATTAATATCAATTTTTTAAATTTTCTTACGCTTATTTAAACAATTTAATTTATCGCACATTTGCGAAGAAGGAATTTACAAATCGGTTTGTTGTGGTAAACGCTTTCAGTCATTTAAAACCAATTTTCAAAATAACCATAAAATTTTAATTCAGTTATATTATGATGATTTTGAGGTCACCATGGTACTTGGCAGCAAGACAATTATACACAAAGTTGGAGCTATTTATTTTACTATACAAAACTGCCCCATTCAACTTAATTCTCATCTTCATAATATATTTTTAGTAAGTCTCTTTTATGTTAACGATTTACATAACAAATTTAATTTGAATTTTATTCTTAAACCAATTATTGATGATATTAGAATTCTTGAAAATGATGGTTTATTTATAGAAAACCTTGGTTTGACTTTTGCAACTATTATTTCTTTATCGCATAATAACCTAGCGGCAAATGATTTGATTGGTTTTACCAAATCATTTTCTGCTAAGTACTTTTGTAGATTTTGCGAAATGTCTAATGAATTTACGAAAAAATCAACTTCTGAAGATGAACACTTAGTAAGAAAAGTTGAATGCTATTCAATTTTAGATATCCAGCCTTCTTTAAAAAAAATCAATATAATGGAAACTAAAGGTATTAGCAGAGCCTTCTAGAGTATAGAGCCATAATCTTAATGACGTATTTTTTAGAAGCTTTTTTAGTGGTATAACTTTTCACTGATTTCCATAGGAATCCATTGTGAAAATGGTGTTTTTTAGCTTCAAGCTTTTCAATGAAAAAAGCAAAAATGTCATAAAATTTTTATATAAAAGTTTTCTACATACCTTTAAGAACAATATACAAGAAGGCCGTATTGGTATTAAGTAAATATTAATTGCAGAAATATTAAAATTAAATTATTTCTAAAATATATTTTTTCGAACTTTCATTTTGAAAAATACATCAAAGTTGGCTCTGACGAATTAAAATAATACTTGCTAAATTTATCTTTAGTTTTACTAGTGTACGTAAGATGTCTAAAATGGTTACAGAAAAATATGAAAATAAATTATTTAATCGCAAAATTATCACACGTTCCTATATTTTGTGAATTGGTTTTCCTTTTCCAACAATTTTTGAACTTGAAATTTCCCCAGGTGGTAACTTTTGATACGATTTTTCCAAATTTTTACGGCCATCACTGCCATCTATGTAATGTATATTGACTTAATAACCAAACGAATCGTAGTAAGCTTTTATTTCAATTTGACCAGAATGCTGTTGTTATGAATTTTTTTTAATATTTTGGTTTAAATAAATCAATTATTACAAGAAAATGAAAACGATTTACTTAAACGATATTCATATATGTTGAAATTCAAACATTTATTAAAGTATTTCAGAAATCATAATTAAGAATTTGTAACGTTTTCATTTAAAAATTTGTCTTAGGAAAAAAAGTGATTTCCCATATGTTTTGTGTGTTTTACCAGAGCCTACTCTATAAATAAGAGCCTCCACATTGACTGTATTTTTTACTAAGCTTAAAATGAAGTACATAACATTTTTTCTTTACTATGAAACTATATGGGAAAACGATTGTTTTCATTTACATTTTTAGTCTATAAGAATTATGAGCTTTTACATTATTTTTATACGAAAATGTTCATAAAACATGTAATTTTATTTGATTGAAAGATCGAATCATGAAAATGATTATTTCTTAGTGAAAATCCTCTTGGAATATAAACTATTGCTAAACTTTTATGGAATGTTGTTGTTGTAAAATACGTCATAACATAAAATTTATAAACAATTATAACCATCTCTTTTTAGTCTCCTTCTAAAAGCATCGCCACATGATAAAAATCTGCCCGTATACAATGGCAATGCTTTATTAACGACATTTTGTTTTAACGATAGATGTCGCCTACAAATAAAAACATATAAAAATCAAATAGGTGATCGAACCGGTCGGATTCTAAAATCGGTCTGATTTTTGATTCGGTTAAACATATTTTTAGTGGCTTCTTTCCATAGTAATAACTAAATTGTAATAATAATTAATTTAAAACAATTTTTTTTAGAAATTTACTAAAATTAAACCATTGCTATGAAAGAAATTATGTTAATTTTACGTAAAAAGTTTTCTTTGAAATCGTTTACTCAGTTCAAATCCCTGTTGTTTTTATTTGTGTGTTAAGTGACATCTAGGAATGGGAATAATAAGTAAGAGCTATTTTATTTTATACACCGCTCTCAAATGTTATGACAATTCAAATATTCTAAACAAAAACTTATTTTGAATGTGTCATTAATTTTTTGGAATAAAAATCGATGCCAAATATTAATCATATTGTATTTATTTTCAGCTGTGACTTAATTTAAATAATATTTTTAATACTTGAGAAATAAATAAGGCATTTATATTACAGTTAATGTTTGTTGGTTATGTGGTTTATTTGTGATGCATAACAATCTGGGTTGATTGTTGATTTGATTTTTTTGATTTCTTCTCGCTCAATGCATATTATTATAATTTTTTCTCTTTGACTCTCTTTGATTTATTTTAATTTTGGCTGTTCAACGTATTGTCTTTTTTTTACCATTGATTTTAGTTGTGAATAAGTGATGACGTCATTAAATAGAATATTCTCTTTTCAATACATATTGTTGTTGTTGTAGAACGTTTTTTAATTAATTTCCCTTATTTTCTTTTGATTATATCTGGAAAATGGGGAAGCTTGAGAATCTGTGCTTAAATCAGTTAGTCATTGAGTTGTTTATTAGTGATTTCAGAAAAAATTATTTATCTAGGTTTAATTTTTAATTCATATTTTTTCGTCAATCGAAATCGCGTTTTTTCATACAAACTCTATGAAAATAAATTATTTTTTAGTGTTTCTATGTCCTTTATTTTAAGTTCATTTTTTACCTGCCGGCTCTATTCATATCAAGATGGTTCTGGTTTTACTATGAAAAGTTTCGTTTTTTCCACGTTTCTAATTCCCTTATAAAAGCTCAGATTTTTTGATTATGGCTCTATAAAATACAGGGTGCTCTGGTATTAGCCGTTACTCAGTTTTAAACGATTTAAGATATTTTCATACAATAAAAAATTATAGTGTCGATTTTCTCCATGATGGTTTAGAGGGTTTTGTAGTTTTGGCGATTACATATCAATTCGAATTTTTTATTGAAAATAAGATTTTTCAAGATATTCACAAAATAAATTATTGCATTTTGGCCTATAACTTTGGCTTTGTTGACCAAAAAAACAAACCATTAGCACTATTAGCATTGAAAGAAGTAATTTAGGTCAAAATGCAATTCAAAACTTATGTTTAGCAACACACTTTCCATTAATATTTGGTAAATTTTATAGTAAGAATCACCAGGCTCAATGGGATGCAGTTTTAATCATAATTGAAATAATAAATCTGCTGCTTCGAAATAAATTAAGAAATGAAGATATTATTAATTTAGAAAAAAATATTACTTTACATTTGGAAATAATTAAGAACGTTTTTAATAAACATTTTACTCCTAAACAACATTTTCTGTTGCACTACCCAAGAATAATCCGTGAAATAGGCCCTGTAATTCATATGTGGACCATGCGTTATGAGAGCAAGCATAGATATTTTACTAGAAATTTAACACAAAACTTCATAAATATTTGTCAGACATTTGCTAAATGCCACCAACAGATGATGTCTAGTGTTTGGTCGAAATCCATTTTTGAATCGAACATTAGAAAAGGAAAGAAAGTTTTCTTCAAATAAACCTACCAATGTATTGATTTTTTAGGTACCCCTCAGTGGCGTACGCAGGATTTGTCTAAGGTAGGGGGGGGGGTATCTGTTTTTTTTTTTTTTTTATATAAACAACTAAGAGATATTTTTTGTGTATTATTATTCAATTTAAATAATAAAAAAGTAATTCATAATATAAATATTTAATTTTAATATATTTAAAGTAAAAAATCGGTTCTTCTTGGTTTTTTGCATAATTCTGTAATTATACTTTCGACAGGCACATCTGCTTCTCTATAAACATGCATTAACACCATTCCATTCAATCTGTCTTCAGCCATCGTAGATCTTAAATATGTTTTTAGCCGTCTCAGCGTCGAAAAACTCCTCTCCGGCTCACATGATGTAATCGGAAGTGTTGCTAAAATACAGAGAAGATTATAAATGTTAGGAAATACTTCTTGGTTGCAATCACGTAAAACTTGAAGTAACGGTGTGTTATTTGTAGAATAAGATGCTCTATTTGTTAGATATTTCTGCCACATAACTATTTCCGAGAATAGTTCCTGACTACTACAGTTTACGTCATATGGATAAAATTTGCACAATTGTTCAATATTTTCAATATCCAATGAAGTTGTTAAAAATTGTGGTAAAATATAATCAAAGCCTTGCAGTATATTTTTATGCTTCGTAAATTTTTGTTGGAGACTCACAATAAATGTTTCTATCAATGGTAAAAATATGTTGTTTTTATAATATTCGATGGGAGTTTCAGTAGATCTGATATTTGGTCTTCCTCGTAGCTTTGGTTTTTCTACTGGAAATTCATACTTTCAGTAGCTTCTTTGAATATGCTGCTAAATACGCTAGTGTCATTTTTCATTTTGATTAATATTGCAATGAGATCGTCGGTAGCTTTAATGACTTCAGTGATTGCAATGTTTTTGGATTGTAAATATCGACAGAGAACTACGCTATAATTGAATATATGATTTAAACAAATTATTCTAAAAGTGAATTGAAAATTTTTAATAGTGTTTAAAAATTGTTGAGCTTTTGAAGATGCAATATTATTTGTCCAATTCATTATTGATTCTAATGCGTCAATAACGGCGTTTTCTAATTCTAAAAATGTTGAAACAGAATTATGTCGTTCTACCCATCTAGTAGCACACAAATTTATAAGTTTTTGTTTTTTTGATTCCGGACAAACTTCTTTTATCGACGCAATCAAAGTTTGTTGTTTTTTTGGAACATTACAAAATAGGAAATTTCACCTAAAAGAGACATACAATGCCTTATTTCACGTGCATCACAAATACTACTAATTGCTAAGTTGAGGCTATGACTTGAACAGTGAACATAAATGGCACTAGGAAACAAGTCGCTAATTTTGGCTTGAACGCCATTTACAATGCCGCTCATAACTGGTGCGCCGTCATATCCTTGGCCACGGAGTTTTTTCATATTAATGCCGAGGGATGATAATGTTGAAATCAAACTTGTTGCTAAACCTTCCGCAGTAATATCTGGTACCGGTATAAATTGTAAAAACTTCTCATACAATTTTGGTTCATCATTGTTAAAAGACAAAAATCGAACACAGATTGACATTTGTTCGATGCCCGCAATATCAGCTGTTTCATCAGCAAGTAACGAAAAACACGGAGCTTCATTCACTTCACTTACAATTTGATTCACTATCATTGTCCCAACTGTTTCAATTACTTCATTTTGAAAACGAGGACTAATGTGGGATGCATTTCTCGGAGCGGCGACTAACTGTAATTTAAAGCTTTCGTCATGTTAAGCACAAAATCGAATAAGGGATCGAAAACTACCATCATTTTCATCAGGTTCAGAGTCAAATGATAAGGGACCCGAATCTCTATGTCCTCTCAATGGAATATTCTGCTTCCCACATAACAAAATTATTTCGATAATTGGGATCAACAACTTTCTATTATTTTCTGCTTGCTTACGTCGCTCATTATGTATTAATAAATCGATTGAAGTGATTTTATTTTCTTCGACATCTGATAAATTAGTCACCATTATCATACAAGATTTGTGGTAAGATGCATCATTATGCAAACGGAAACGTTCAAGAGCGTGTTTCCATGCGTCAAATTTAAGTTTAACTAATTGCCCTAATTCTTGTTCACTTCTCGTTCGATTATTTATCGCGAAAAAGAAGCAGTATTTACAAACGGCACCATCAAGACTTTTAGAATAAACTAACCAGGTAAATCGTTCACACAAACTTAATTGGAATTTTAAATTTTTTTTACCTTTTGCCGGAAATTTGAAGTTGTTTTCTGGTTTTTTTAACTGTTTGATGGCTTTTAATTTTTCTTGGGAATTTAATTCATTTACTTTATCCAAATAATATCCAATGTCATCGGTTTGTAAGTGAATATCATTTGATTTCTCGTTGGCTTGCTTTTTAGATTCACTAGAATGATCATTATTATAATTTGTAATATTGATGGGTGGAATTTGAGAAAATCCCTCATTTATAGAAATAAATTCAGCTCCAGAATTCTCTGCAGATGGTTCATTCATCGAGTTTAAACTGTAATCCGTTGAACTTGTAGACGCGTCATCATTTGAATCCAAAACGTTTTTGGGAATTTTTGAAAAATAATTGAACAAATTATTTTTTCGTTTATTCATTTTAGGCTAAAATACAAATACAATTAACTACATATATTTTATATTTAAGAAGCATTATTCTATTTTTCTACAAAAAAAACGTACTCACCTCTCAAGAATGTACCGCAACATACACAAAAAAAAAAACAAAAAAATCCCTAAAAATCAAATTATATTTTTGTAATGATTATGATTTTATTATATTCTGATCGTCTCAGGAATAATGTCAACACCGAGTTTAATTATAAATATAATAATTATGTAATTGGATTTTAATTGTTTTAATTATTATTGTTCCTAATTTGGTTCACACGTCCAAACGAATAAAGAAGATTTACATCAAGACTTCAAGAGTGTGTATCGAGTAACTAAAAAAACCGAATAATCAAAGAACAAATACATACATATTTTATTTTCTCTTTGTTTTGTTTTATTGCGGTTCTTTTAACTATGTTTATATGGATGATTGAAATGCAGTTGATGAGGAGTATTTGTTTGTGTTTTCAGAGAATTGGAATTTTCGAACGAGCCAATGTTAATTTGAAGATTAATGTTCTTAGCTAAGGTGGGGGTCCAGACCCGTTGGACCCCCCCTTGTGTACGCGCCTGGGTACCCCCCAGGGGTACTACCCCTATATACAGTTTGTCTTACTTTGAGACTGATTTTCATTACAAAAAAGAATTCTTCGTACTAAAGGAAAAACCAAATTATAATGAATTAGTCCGTTTATATAAAATAATAAATATTTTAGAAAGTAACAACAACACCTTTTTGGTTTTAACTGAATTTGTCGGCGTTTATGATAAATTCTACTGCAATCTGTATTAATTACCAAACCCTACAATATAAAAAGGCATATGAAAAACATGTTTGCAATCAAAATGAATGTATGTATATATTGGGTTATACTATTCAACCTATGTAACAATTGCTTAGTAATAATAACAATAATATTTAACGGAATAAAGACTTATGCCATAGACTAAAATAATATTATTGAGGCGTTGGAATAGAAAAAACTGATCTATTATACGGTTCCAATAGATGTGTGTAACACGGCGTACAGCAATAGGTAGAAATTCAAATGAATATTTTTTTAACCGAATTAAGTCGACTCTATAACACTAATTTAGTCTAAGCTTATTTAATAAACTGATTAAAACTTTATATGTCTCTTTTGTTCGTTCATTGTTGGAATATGGTGCTGTAATATGGAATCCGTTTTATATTAACTATTCAGATCGCATAGAGAGGGTTCAGAAGCGATTTTTAATGTACGCACTACGTAGGTTGCCTAGAGAAGCGAATGTACCTGCTTTCATACTCCCAGCGTATCGAGGTAGATGTAAATTAATAAATATGGAGCCGCTATTTATTCGTAGAATTGAAATTAGCGCAATGTTTGTTCGAGATTTATTAGTGTCTAAAATAGATTGTTCGGAAATTTTGAGTTTGCTTGATATATATACGTGTGCTGCGCGATAAAGATTTCCAAATTAAATTGCCGTTTTGTAGGCAAAACTACGGTAAATGTGAGCCGGTTTATCATTCTTCTGCTTCCTTTAATAAAGTACGGCCGGCTTTTGACTTTAATCTGTCTAGAAATGCATTTAAGGAATTGATGTCGAAGTTTCTTTTGAATTACTGGTAATCTTTGTAATCTTAACATTATATAATTTTATTAAATTTCTTATTTAAGTGATGTAACCAGTTAGATATAAGTTGGTAATAAATAAATAAATAAATAATAATATTAATAAGTAATATTTAGCTTTTAAGATATTTAATGTATAAATGTAAAATTTAATTATATTAAATAAATAATCATAAATTTGAATTAAAGAAAAAAATGTATGAATTAATTATTATCATTACTTGGTTATCTTCATAAATTTACGATATGTAAGTTTATGAGGCAAGTTTAATGTTACATTTTAATGCAAAATATATCAAAGTTGCAGCGAAACAAACAATTGTAAATTCAGGTACATGCTGCATCATATTTATATTAGAAACAATTTTTCATTAAATTTTGATACAATTAGCCTCAAAACCAGATAGACGCAAGCAGCTGTTAAATAAGATATTTTTTGCATCGTTTACAAACTAGGGAGAATTTGTGTCTTATTTTAATACAATTAGCATCGACTTCCTTCAGTTGCAAACTACTACTAAAAGAAATGTAAGTTGCATCAAATTTATATTAGGAGCCAATTGTGCTGAATTTTAATATAGTTTACATCAAAATCATATTGAAGGAACTAAGTATTAATTTAGCTGTAAGATGCATCATACTATATATAAATTAAGTGCATTCTGCATCATTTTTTGATACATTTTAAATTTTGTGTTTTCCGATATAAACTCTGCATCACAAAACGATGCAGATTTGATTGGGAGTCAAATGCGATACTAATTGCAACGCATATCGTAATTTTTTTTAAGTGTGTAGTGTTCGGTCTGGCCAAAATGAAAAAAAAATCACGATTTATATGTCAAAATATGTAGCATAAAACGCACTCAAAAATCAAACTTTTTTTTTTGATTTAAATGTCAAAATTTCGTGGATTTGGCTGTCAAACGAAAATATTGTTTGGTTATAGGTTATACTCGTAACTATCAGCTGTTTTAGAAATAAATTAAAAGTTAAATTTTTTTAAGGTTTTTAAATAAAATTCATATATGGACTCATTTTGCTATTGAAATTTGAATTGTAGGTTATGAGGAGTATCGCCATTTAGATAATCCGGCCAAAGGAAAAAATAAATGGGGGCGAATATCAAGGAATATTTGTTGCTGAAAATTTTTGTAAGTAAACAATAACTAGTTGAATTATAGAGTAATTATATTTAAGGCGGCAACATATAGAAAGTATCCTAATTCCTAATTCAAAATTGTCCAATTGTTGACTACTTTCTTTATGCGCTCGCCTTAATAGTAAATTCAACAAAGAGAAAGCTATGGCTCATGTACAAACAGCAAACCGGCCTTTCCGACCGACAAATCCAATTTTTAGCAAAATTGAATCATTTGCAATGTGAAAATTATTATAAAATAGATCAAATCAATAAGTACCACCACCATCTAAGAAAATTTTATTAAAATTGATTTAATTTCATTAAAAAAAATTCAATTTTATATTTTGACAGACGAATTTTAGCGGCCAGCATAATATTAAAGTAGGGTTTTTTGAATGAAATTAAATCGATTTTAATAAAATTTTCTTAGATTATGGTGGTACTTAAAGATTTGATACATTTTATAATAATTTTGACACTGCAATTGATTCAATTTTGCTAAAAATTGGATTTGCCGGTCTGAAAAGCAACTATATTTATATTATGAATTCTAATGTTTTTTTCAGGAATTCACAATCCCTCAAGTAAAATCTAAATGGCGTGCTATGGTAAAATAATACAACGCAGCCAAAGATAAGCTGCGAACAGATAGAGCCACATACAACATTCGATTATTTCGATAGATTTGATACAATTTTTGGGGATAGGCCGGCCGAAGCAGGGGACGCAACAGGAGAGGTTTTTTTAGAAACAGAAATTCCAAGTTTCACTCCTGAGTGGTTAGACTCTTAGACAGAGGAATTTAATAACTCCCACCTCAGAAGCTCTGAAACTCTTGACAATATTTTCAGACAAGAAATTACTGATCAGGAGAATATGAAACCTGTCGGAGAAGAACCGCCCATACCACCACAGCGAAGGCGCAAGCGAGTGCGAAATAACATAGATCGCCTGTTAAAGTTTAAGGCATCAGAGAGAATAAATAGGAAGAACATGTATAAGGACTTAGTTAAGTCCATAGATGGACTTACTAAGTCACAAAAAGAAGTTGCTTCAGCAATTAACAATATTACTGGAGCAATTACCCAGTTTTATTCTTTTGTAAATAGTGGTGATTTATATTTGATTCGGTAATTTGAGATGAGTTAAGCTTTTACTATTTGGAACGATAGTGAGATGTGACATGGATGGAATAGAAATAATAGGTAAGCTGGTGTAACGATGTTTGGTTTATTTCCTTTAAATGTATATACTGGTAGAAATCCCACGACCACCCTGAAGTCTAGCCGCGTATTATAGCGACCGCTTAACAGCCCCTGGGCAACTAATTTGTTCGTTATCCATGATCAGGTGATTTATAATGATATTTGTGATTACAGATTTAACATGGTTACATTGCATCATCATCGTAACAAGTGTCATGCATATTACTAAAAATTTGTGAAATGACTATTAGTAATAGTGTTATAAACTGTTTCGGCGTACAACTTTCTATATGATATAATTTTAGTTAAAACCGTTCATATTTTGAATACAATAAATACTATAAAAGTATTTTTTGGTCTATTAGAGGTAGATTGAAATTTTTTTAGGATGAAAGTCTGAAATAATTTTGGAGCAATTATTTATTTAGGTCGATAATCGATACAACCTCCTAACATTATAATGACTTCATTAGATTTAAATTACTAATCATTTAAGGCAGTTAGCCAAAACCAAATGTCACAATAAATCATTTCGACATAATAATATGAAACCCATTCATTTATACTGTTCAAACACCAGATAAGCCAAAATAAATTTTAATTTTTTATTTAAATTTTAAACACTGATGCAAAGCATTATATCTTGTGTACGAGAAAACCGTACACATTTTTGGGTATGAGACTATAGAAAAACTGGCTCCTTTATCTCGCGCACAGATATCCCTTACAAATGTAAACGAACGGAATATGGAGGAAATGGAAAATTATTTTAATTAAAATGAAAATAAAACTTGTATTGTAATATATATATATATATATATATATATATATATATATATATATATATATATATATATATATATATATATATATATATATATATATATATATATATATATATATATATATATATATATATATATATATATATATATATATATATATATATATATATATATATATATATATATATATATTATATATTATATGATATATATATATATATATATATATATATATATATATATATATATATATATATATATATATATATATATATATATATATATATTATATGATTATATATATATATATAGATTATATGATTATATATATATATATATATATATATATATATATATATATATATATATATATATATATATATATATATATATATATATATATATATATATATATATATTTATATGTGTGTGTGTGTGTGTGTGTATAAAAATAATAATAAAAAAATGAGGGATGGTACATACGACATAAAACTTATTTTTGATTATTTTAATATTTTAATTAAAAACCATTCGGTCTAAAATTTAAATTAAATGTTAAGGGGAAAAAAAGCAAACGGCGACCGGAAAGAATAGACAATGGTCGAATTAATTTCGTTAGGTAACTAAATAGATAAAGAATAATGTGAATGAGGGAAATCAATTTTCTTATCTAGTGTTCCGCAAACTATATGGAATACAAATTATGTTTGTACCACCATACATATTATACGTTAAATCGAATCGCTTTTAATCGAAATAATTTACATAATACGACGAGATTTTTTGTAAAACACAATCAAAATATACATATGTTAGACACACATATGAATTTACTATAAATGTAAAACTCGCATAACATTAAATTATACAGTGGTGCTGACCACCCACTATACCCATTCTATTTAGTTATTAACCAACATTCTTTTATATAAATTTACTGTAGATGAGCATGATTGCACCCCTAATGCGATACAATTAACTTTTAATTTCATTTTATTACTTTAGTATTTTGTTGCTATTTTCGTTTTCATTAAAAGAATGAAAAGTTATTCAAGCTTTTCCATAAAAATGAATACTCGGACGAACAAAAAAATATAACTAGAGATGTACGAGTGGATATATGTATGTATACATATGTATGTTTACAAAGAAGGAATGAAACTACCGTTTGATACCTATGTAGTCTCTATTCACGATGGCGCATGTAAGAGATATTAACATTTAAATTTAATACATTGGTCGAAGATGATTTAAATAATTTTAAAATTAAACTGTGAAGTATTATTTAACGTAAATTAATTTTATTAGGCTCTGATTATCATTTAACATTTAAATTATTCATAAGTCAAACCATATTTGCTACACAACAAACGGAAGTATAAATAAATTCCTGAGTATAAGAGAACCAAGCTTGAAGTATGGCTTCATATTTAATATTTGGTTCTGTTCAGTGAGAGATTTTGAACAATCGAGCTAGGAAACTTGTAATTTGCCTTCAAACTGAACACTAAAATGGTTGGATGTAATAACTTCAAAATAATTTCAGTCGTAATTTGCCCATGGGTGAATCTAGATTTTATGTTGGGGCGGGGGAGGGAAATGGGGGAGTTATTTGATTATACACATCAACAGAAATATCTTTTAGGAACAGGTTGTACCATCACATAAAGGAAGCTTTTATTAAAATATTGCATTAGTGTAGGTATTTAGGTAAGGACAAGATCGGATGTAGTTTATAATTCTTTCATTTTTCAGAGTTTTAACCTCGCTGAACGTAAGAAGTGCATATATATTCCACTAAGATAGTTAATATGTACATATCGTTGAATTATTTGCGTTGGTTTTAATGAATGAAATATGGAAAGAAATAATCACGCATAACTGATATAAAACAAGCGAAAGCTCTCTCATTTTGAAGCCTAGTAAAAACAGGTACAAAACATGAATACTTTGCATAATTTATAATTATATAATTATATTATATATTATATTTATTTTATTTATATTATTCAATATAATTTTAATATTTTTTTAACTAAGCAATAAATAACAAAAAGATATATCAGTACAAGTATAGTAACAACTAAAATTTAATAAAACTGAATGACTTAAAACCTATATTTCAAATGATTAAGGGCTATCATATTTACATTTATCAACTTCCATGTTTGCTGTTATTTATCTCGTTTGATAAAACTTCACAGTTGACATAGCAACTCTTCAAAGTGTATTACAATAAGATTTTATAAATGGTAAATTGAAACGAAATCTTGGTATCACTCGAAATTTTAAAAAAGGAATTTTGTTACTTATGTATATTAAATGAACGATTCGTATAAATTGGGGTTTTTTGACTAAGTAATCTACATGTCTATTCCATGTGCTAGCCAAACTTTTGTCGTCATTGTTGCCAATGGCCGATATTTTTTTACCTTTAATAGTTGAGTGCGGTTTCAAAAAAATAATTTTGTAAAACTTTTATTAAACGAACGATTCGTGTGGATTAGGGATTTTTAACTAGGTAATTAACGGGCCTATTCCATGTGCTAGCCAAACCTTTGTCATTATTGTTGGCGGGGGGTAAGGAGCGCCGGTAAAATTGGTCAAGATATATGCCAGCCCAAATGTTAACCTCAACTGCTCGTAGTGCTCTCTGCTAAATTACAAACGAGGCTCCGACGACCGAGTAACCGCGGGAAAACCAGCTACCGAGAACTTAGCAAATGATGTTCTCTTCCAGGACACACTATCAACTTATTCTGGTCGACCCTGTGGATGTAACAAGACCAAACAACTAGCAATGCAGCACAACAATAATGAGTCATTGCTACCAGAAAACGTGTTTGGAAGGAGGCCTAAACTTGCTAACTCACCACCACCCGTAGTTGGCTACCCCTTCCAAGCAGATAAAGAAAATTGATGATTTTAGAACGAAATTTAGAGTTTTACTACCCAGCTACGCGGCGAAGTTATAAAGATCAACATAGAAAACGGGAAGCTGAAAAAGGCTCTTCAAAAAAAGGTTCCGGAGAAGCCTCTGGCCTTTATAAATAACACTAACGAACAAGAGTACCATATCGGCGAAGAACTTGAAAGAGAAAACGGACAATACACCTGGACGTTAGAAACTAATAAATAATCAAATAAAGAAAAGGAAAGCCGAATCCTCGCCTGAAGTTGGTTATAGGCAACCATCAACTAGTGTAAATATTAGTAATAAACAAAAAATACCGCAAAATAACCTTGTACGGGTTATGCCCAAAGAAAAGGCGCCTCCGCCAATCAATATATTATCGGGATTACCGATTATGGTAAGGTGCAATCAATACTAAAATCGGTGACAGATAAAGAGTACCGCGTGGTGTCTCTTAACAAAACGTATGGAAGATTAATACGCCAGACTCCAATACCTACAGAGCATTGGCAAACAAGCATATTGAACAAGGAAATGAATGGTACACATACTAAAATGACCGCAAAATCAAAGTAATGCCTCGAGGCACTCATCCAACTTGCCCAATTGAAGACATAGTGGCGGATCTAAATCAAAGAGGGCTGCTAATAGAAAAGCAGTTAATATTCTTGAAAAAGAACGGAAAGAAAATGCTCAGGGGAGCAAAGTAATTAAAAGAGGGCTTCCATTGTTCATGCTCACCTTTAATAATAAACAGAAAATTGAAGATATTTTCAATATAAAAGCTATCCTTAACATGAGAGTTAAGATTGAATCACTAAGAAAAAACACCGGTTTAAAACCGCAATGCAAGAATTGTCAAAGTTATAACCGCACGCAGAAATACTGCGGGCGAGAATCACGGTGCGTGAGATGTGCTGGTAAACATTATGCAAAAGACTGTCCGGAGAATAAAAATATACCTGCAAAATGCATAAACTACAAAGGGCAACATCCTGCCAACTACAGAGGTTGTGAAGTACCTTCACAAAACCCTGTAACATCAAACGGGCGAAAACAAACCATAAAGCAAGTGGAACTTAGAACTCCTATTCCAAAACCACGAGAACGTAAAACATTCTCAGAAATTGTGCAACATCAACCAACAAGCACTAGTGATAGCGTCCTCGAAAGAATACTGCGTAATGTAGAAGCCTTATGCGATTAGCTAAACAAGAAACGGTTAAATAACCGCCAAGTTATGGATGAAATCTCATCCATGATGTATTAAACAAAATGACTAAAACGTTAAGAATAGTCATCTGTCATGAATAAGTAGTCATTCCAGAATTAGAAATGTTCCTACACAAAGAAAAAATAGATATTTGCCTAGTATCCGAGACCCATTTTACCAAAACTTCATATGTTAATATAAGAGGATACCATTATTACCACTTCACCCACCCAGCAGGAAATGCTAGAGAAGGATCAACAATAATAATTAAAGATAACATCAAGCATTATGAACTAGGATATATTGAAATCGTAACTATGCAAGTTATGTGTATTAAAGTACAAATAAACAATAATAATGAATATGGTGTCTCTTCAATTTACTGTCCTCCACGATATAACTTAAATGAAGAGGACAACACTACCTTGTTAAAATCGCTAGGATCAAATTTCATCGTTGGAGCAACGCGAAAAATACCTATTGGGGATCCAGACTTAGAAAAACTAAAGGAAAAGAGCTCTTCAAAGCAGGAAGAGCACTTAATTGCAAGTATCATTCTGGAAACAAGCCAACGCACTGGCCAGTGGATAAAAGTAAAATTCCTGACCTCGTAGACTTTTATATAACAAAAGAAATATGCGAGAACTACATTTGTATTGAGAACAGTGACGAACTCTCGTCTTACTATTCACCCGTTATCATGACTATCAGTCAACTGTAGTTAATAAAGAAGGTCCACCTAGGTTAACAAACAATAAAACTAATTGGGACCTATTCCAGGAACTTATTTATTTGAATATTGAACTGCAAGTGGCAATTAAAACACCGACACAGATAGAAAAGGAATTAGATTTATTTAATGATAATATTCAAAAAAGCAGCTTGAGAGAGTACTCCTACTAGCCACAAGAATATGAATAAGGCTCCAAGCTATCCTGTGGAAGTCAGAGAATTGGTTCGAGAGAAAATGAAAGCACGAAAAACCTGGCAGAGGAATCGTGCACCGCAAAATAAAAATGTACTCAATTATCTATGTAATAAACGGAAAAATGTAATCAAGGAAATTAAGAACACCACAATCAACAAATAGTTACTGGAGAAAAAGATACTGGGTACTCGCTTTGGAAAGCTACAAAATCTCTGAAGAGACTAAAAACTCAGGTGCCACCAATTAAATTTGATGATGGAACAAACCTTCCAACCTCTACCTAGACAATCAGCAGATGAAAATATAACTCCAGTAAACAAAGTGGATGAACTTCATATACATACGAGTATGTAAAGTTACACTACAAGAGCTGACAGAAGTATCAACAACTTAAATGCGCGAAAATCTCCTGCATGCAATCTAATAAGAGGCCAAATAGTTAAAGCTTTACCTGAAAAAGGACTAAAAAAATTACTTCAAATAATCAACGCAATGTTTAGACTGAAATATGTCCCAAGCCAATGGAAGGTAGCAGAGGTTATCATGATACCAAAACCAAATAAACCAGCTAATGACAAAATTATATAGACCGATTTCTTTGCTTCCAGTAATTTCAAAAATTTTCGAAAGATTACTGCTGAAGAGGTTAAAACAAATAATAGAAGAAAGAAGTCTAATTTATCACTCCACTGTAGAACAGGTGCATAGGAACAGCTCAAGCTTGCCAGTCGGCATCCGGCCTCCACCACTCCTACATCAGCCTCATGCTAGGGTTAGTGGAGAAAAATGGAATGAAACAAACTGAACTGAACTGGACTCGAACTAGACTCGACTCGACTCTCTTCTCTTATATTCTCCTCTCCTCTCCTCTCCTCTCCTCTCCTTCAGTTAGTGCAGTGAGTAGTGGACAGTGGAGGAGAGTGAGTTTCATAAGTAATGCAATAGTATCAACGAAACTGTACTCGACTCGACTCGAAACAGGTTTGGATTGGTTTGTTTTGCTGCTGTACTTACCTCACCTCAATGCCTGCCTACCGCCGCGACCATTCAAAAGACCAATGCAATTTGTCTTTGATGTTTGTTGCGGTTCTCAGTCAGTCAGTCAGTTGAGTCGAGACGAGAGTGTTTTTAAAAACTGTCAATCAACGGTTTATTAATGTCAACGGTCTAATTGGAATTAAATGTCAATCTTGGGGATCGTGAAACACTTAAACATTTCAAGTTAGTCATCAGTTGATACTTATAGGTAAGTTGCTATTTTGGGGTTAATAAATATTTTATGTGTACTGTAGTGAAAAATTAAATAAATATTAATATTGCTCTGTTCTGTCTGTTGTTTATTGCAAGTCAAAATCAAGGTATTCAGTTCTCAGTCATCAATTAACAGTTCTCGGCGTCTGATTAATTATTTGGCCCATCAACCCTCATAAAATAGTATCGATTAAAATGCTACCAGTGCTCAAGATGCACAACGACATTCTCAGGAAAGATCCAATCTTCCTATTGAGCAATCACCTCAAGTTCGTGCCCAAGAGGTTTGCAATGCTTAAGGTAGAGCAAATGAAGCTCCTGAGCAAAGAAATCGGAGAAGTGCTATCTTCAATGCAGGAAGACAACAAATAGTAGCAACAATTCGTAATGCTACTTTAAAGATTGCTCTAACATCGAAAGACAGTGTTGATGTAGATCTTCACGATTTGGATTCAATGACTTTCGAATGTGGTTCATGTTATTCTTTGAATTTTAAATGTGAAATTCCGCAAAAGAAAAATTAGCTCACCATGTGACTTCTACGGCTGCCCATCCTGCATATGGTAAAGCACCCGCATACGCCCAACTGTACATGTTGGACACTGCAAAATTGGCTGCAGATGCACGAATGAGTAATTCATTCAATGAAAAGTGCAATAACGGTACCATGGTAGATTTATATTTCTTTACAAAGAACCTATTAATGACATTACTGTAAAGAATGTCTTGGGTAGAGTAATTGTGTACGTGTATGTAATAGAATTTCAAAAACTTGGACTTCCACATTTACGTATATTGGTAACGTTTCTTAATGAAGACTAACCTGAAAACACAGACAAGGAAAAATACCCAGTTCCTCTTGAACATGTCAAAAGGCACATGACACATGGATTTTCAAACGATAGATGTTTGAAAGATGGGAAATGTGACAAAGAATTTCCCAAAAATTTTGAAGAGGTAACTCGACAAAATAAAAACGCAGCATGCTGCAAGCGTCAAAATCACTGAAAATGTGACGGCACCTCAATCATTGCAACATGATCAGATTTAAGGTTTTTTGGACTCGCGTTATGTTAGCGCTCCAGAAGCAATGTGTCGACTTAATGGCTACTTGATGCACGACAAGTCGCATCATATCATTCGACTGGCAGTTCATTTAAAGAACTGTCAACCCTTGACTTTCCGACCTGGATAGAAACTAGCAGCTCTGCAAAGGGTTCCAAAAAACGAAAACACGCTAACAGCTTTGTTTAAATTAAATCAGAGGGATTATAACGCGCGGCAGTATTTATATACGGAAATACCGCAAAATTATACTTTCCTCACAAAACGTAGAGGAATAAACCATTGGGAACTCTGACAAAGGGATGCCAACAAAGCCATAACAAGAATGTATGGGGTTCACAAAATAACACTGAGCGATATCAGAATGCTTCTTCCTTAAATTAGATTCATAAAGATCCCGAAGGGGTAATTTGTCCTGCATTCAACGAAAGCTATACCCATAAAGTTGCACTACCGGAAGATAACGTTCATGCAAGGTTTTCCGACCCAGAAAGTCGGGCATTACACGATATAATGGTTTGTGGCAAGGCAGAATTTATATCTTCGCGGCATCAAGAACCCAATCATATGTCGGGCTATGTAATGTTCAAACCCTCGAGTCAAAACTTAAATTGTTCTGGGAAATAAAAAATTCTCCTCGTGAGTCCACATAGTCATCGGAGGAGAAGCTATGTGAAGAGCACTATAGCAGAACCGTCAAGAGATTACCTTGTGGTAGATATTCGGTCTCACTTCCAGTTAAACCCAAAATAAATGAAATGGGATTTTCGAATCAATCCGTTCTTCAACAGTTCCTCGCACTCGAAAAACATCTTCGAATCAGACATGACATTTGTCAAGAATATAAAGAATTCATGTCAGAGTATCTCACATTAGGCCATATGATCCCAGTCATTAATGCAAACGAATCGAAAACATACCATTTACCACATCATTACGTGCTAAAAGCTAGTAGTACTACCACTAAGCTGCGAGTGGTATTCAATGCATCGGCCAAAACTTCATCACAAATTTCACTGAATGATTGCTTAATGGTTGGACCTACCATACAACAGAGTATTTTTACAATAATGCTTCGATTCTGCAAACATATATATGCATTTTGTGGTGATATCGTAAAAATGTACCGCCAAATTCGATTAAATGACGAGCAACAAGATTTACAACGCGTTTCAATGAAAATGAATTACATTTAAATTATGTACTGTAACGTACGGCACGGCAAGTGCACCATTCTTGGCAACACGTACACTCAAACAGATGTCCAAAGACGAATTCGATAAATATTCAGTGGCGTCAAAAGTATTGGTCAGTGATTTTTACGTTGATGACGTTTTAACGGGTTGTCCAAAGCTTAGTGAAGTATTAAGCTTAAAGCAGGAATTAATTAGTTTGTTGAGCCGGGGTGGTTTTGAACTACGAAAATTTTGTTCAAATTACTTTCGTCGGAAGAAAACTCACAATCACAAATTTCGCTCGTGTTAGGTATCTCGTGGAACACAACTTCGGACAATTTTGAGATGCACTTGGATAAACTATCTTTATCATCGCATTGTCGGAAATTTGTCAACTCTTCGATCCGTTGTGATTATGTGCATCAATTATTATTACTGCCAAATTGTTCATACAAGCATTGTGGACGCTTCAAGATATGTCGTTGAGACGATCCGGTTCCTGATCCGATCAAACACAAGTGGCTTAGTTACCAAACAGTGCTAAGAGAGTTGAAACAAATAACTTTACCAAGATGCATTTTAGTACCAAAGGGTAAACGAGCTCAGTTACATGGTTTCGGCGATGCATCCGAAAAGGCCTTTGGATGTGTATTCTATGTTCGAGTCACCGACGAATCCGATCAGCATCACGTAAATTTATTATGCGCCAAGTCCAGAGTTGCACCACTTAAAAAACAAAGCATCCCTCGTTTGGAACTGTGTGCAGCTCTGCTGTTGGCTGAAATGACAAACACTCTCGTGCATAGTCTTGAAATATCCTTCGATTCAATTTTTCTTTGGTCTGATTCCGAAGTCACATTATTTCGCATTAAATCAGAACCACATATGTAAGTATGCAACATTTGTTGCTAACCGGGTAGCAAAAATTCAAGTCTATACTTCATCGAATAATTGGCCTTACGTTAGTTCGTCTTCCAATCCTGCAGATTACGTATCCAGGGGTCTTATGCCGTCCGAATTCTTGAACACGACAATGTGGTGGTCAACTACTTGTCCAAAAATGAAACCGAGTGGCCCAAATCCATCATTCTTCAACTTAATCCCGATCAAATGAATTTATAAACTCGTCCAACGCCGCTGTCGGTACTCGCGGCAACCAAACCTTGGAATATTTTGGAAAGGTTTCATTCGCTCACTAAGTTGCTTCGTGTTGTAGCCTACATGCTTCACTTTTATAACGGGGCTAAAACTAAACACAGATCATATCCCTCGGTTGAGCTCACCCCAAGTGAGATTACTCACGCTCAAACTATTTTGATAAAACTAGTGCAGTCCCACGAGTTTGGAGATGAAATCAAATGCATTGCTACACCTAATAAGCAAATTTCTCATCAGAGTTCGTTGAGATCTCTGTCACCGTTCCTAGACGCTAACGGTATACTGAGAGTCGGCGGACGTCTACAAAATGCATCGATATTGTATAACGCGAAACATCAAATTCTACTTCCAGGGCATCACATGCTATCCAAACTAATTGTTCGACATGAACACTTAGGTTACTTCATGCAGGTCCACAAGCGTTATTGTATAACATCCGTTTGGTTTAATGGATGATCGGAGACCGAAATTTATGCAGGACACTTGTGAATCGATGTTTAAGATGTTTCCATGAGCATCCTCGTACGATAAACCAAGTAATGGGTAATTTACCAACGGATCGGGTAACTAGATCGGAAAGACCATTTGTTACTGTAGGAGTCGATTTTTGCGGACCCTTCCTCGTAAAACAGTCGGTCAGATCAAAATTGAATACTAGGATGTATATTTGCCTGTTCATATATTTCACCACAAAGACTGTACATCTAGTAATAGTCATGAATCTATCAACTGACGCATTTCTTGCTTGTCTTCGTCGGTTCGTCGCTCGTCCCTCGTCGCGGATTATGCTCAAAAATCTATTCGGACAATGCTACCAATTTTATTGGAGCGCGGTCAGAACTTCGTGAACTTAGAGAACTTTTTCTGACTTAACCCTTGTGTCTATACCCGGGCACCCGGGTGGCCATTTCGATTTAAAATGCTCGTAACTTTTTCAATTTCACAGTTAGACTATCCCTACTCCTTGACATCCAAGAACTACTTATTTTTTATTGATATTTGAACAGAAGTTAACTAAAAATTATTGCTGAACTAAATTATTCGTTTACCAATATTATTACTCTTGTAGTCTATACCCGGCCACCCGGGTGGCCATTTAAAAAAAACACTGAATATGCTATTTGTATAACATTTTATTGTTTAAATCAACATTTCATCACAGAAAAAATCAAAAATTATCACATAAATAATTCAGTTGGTTATTAAAAATATGTTTACAAAATAAGAAATTCAATTTGGTAAAAATTTACAAAAAAAATTAAAACTATTAACACTTAGAACACTTTATTTGAGTGTTCGTATGTTCTACACATACTGGTCTTCTACAGATACTACAGGATTTCCGTGAATTTCGTCGTTTTTTGGGATCGGAAGACAAATAAATCCAGCATTTGCCAACTTGAGGAATTCGGCCATCGTTGTTGCGTAACACATTAGGTACTCCAGACGTTGTCAATTCCTGGTTTATTGGTACATAGAGCGGTTTGCCAAGTACGCATTCTATCCCTGAACGTGAATTAAAATTTCTATATACATTTGGTATGGTTGATCGATCTGACACATGCGGTAGAGCTAATTGAAGCACAAGATCTTTCAAGAATTCTCGACGATTGTGTGTTTTGTTTGATCTAGCCGGGTTATTTTCTATGTAAATTTTGTAAGCCGCGACGCAAGCTACATCAATTATATTGTAAAAAAATGCTACAGGCCATCTTTTCGTCCTTCGTTTGGTTGTATAATGAGTGACCAGTTTGTCCATATTATCTACTCCACCTTTTTTTCCATTGTAATAATGAATGATTTCCGGTTTTTTTTTGTCTCCAATTACTGAATCCGTATAATGCTGCGTAGATAATAATAATACACTCTTATTTTTTTTGGGGACATACGAACAAAGTGTAATATTATCATCGCTGAATCCAAAAATTGACGAATAAATTTCCCGAGATCTGGACGGCAACATTTCTTTTGGAACATAGGGTTTATTTTTTTTTAATGTCCCGACTATTGATAAGTCCCAAGAGATCAATAAACGAGCAAGCGGCAATGTTGTAAAAAAATTGTCAGTTACTATATTTCTCCCAGACCCTTTGAAACGGGCGCATAGGTCCTTGACAACCCGCTCTCCTTGATTGATTTCCCTGCCTGATGGTTGCTTACCCGTTATATCTGCCCCGTTATTGGGTAAGAGTTAGCAGCATCGCAAACCCACCATACTTTGATCCCATATTTTGCCGGTTTGGACGGCATATACTGGGTGAATCTTGTTCGTCCTACACAAAAAATTTTTTTTTATACTGAATACTGAATACTGAATACTGAATACAGAATACAGAATACAGAATACAGAATACAGAAATACAGAATACTGAATACTGAATACTGAATACTGAATACTGAATACAGAATACAGAATACAGAATACAGAATACAGAATACTAAATACTGAATACTGAATACAGAATACAGAATACAGAATACAGAATACAGAATACTAAATACTGAATACTGAATACTGAATACTGAATACTGAATACTGAATACTGAATACTGAATGCAGAATGCAGAATACAGAATACTGAATACTGAATACTGAATACTGAATACAGAATACAGAATGCTGAATACTGAATACTGAATACTGAATACTGAATACTGAATACTGAATACTGAATACTGAATACAGAATACAGAATACTGAATACTGAATACTGAATACTGAATACAGAATACTGAATACAGAATACAGAATACTGAAATGTCAATAATTTCCAGATTTTCTGCGGTTTATCCCGATTTAGAATATTGTGTACTTGTGTACTGTGTATACTTCATTGGCCTTCCTGTTTGTGTGTCTAATGATTATTTCACACATGACGTCCGTAAATATACACTTGAACTGAATACTGAATACAGAATACAGAATACAGAATACTGAATACTGAATACTGAATACTGAATACTGAATACTGAATACTGAATACTGAATACAGAATACAGAATACAGAATACAGAATACTGAATACTGAATACAGAATACTGAATACAGAATACTGAATACAGAATACAGAATACAGAATACAGAATACAGAATACAGAATACAGAATACAGAATACAGAATACAGAATACTGAATACTGAAATGTCAATAATTTCCAGATTTTCTGCGGTTTATCCCGATTTAGAATATTGTGTTCTGTGTATACTTCATTGGCCTTCCTGTTTGTGTGTCTAATGATTATTTCACACATGACGTCCGTAAATATACACTTGAAGGTATCTCTTACAGATAACATTTCGGTCGATCGCGATGGCCCACTTCGTTGACTCCTGAGAATATTGTGTCTCAATGTTTGCCTTTGAGGAGGATTTTGTCTCCATATCGATCCATCTTTTCCTTTTAGATAAGGCGAATTATTACAATTTGCACTTCCAGTTTCTCCTTCGTCTTCAACTTCACTATCGCTGTAAATTTCTTCATCAGACACTTCAATTTGGACTTCATGATCTTCATAAACGTCCTCTATGTCTGAATCTTCCACGTTTCTATCCGCTGCTGTAGGAAGCCACTCATCTTCTGAGCCGTCGTCAACAAAATCAAGCACTTCTTCGTCATCGTCACATTCCTCTAATAAACGATTTAGTTATGCTTGTTGATCTTCATACGACAAACTAGGGCAAAAATGTGTATATAAATGTAAAAAAACCGAACGGATCATCCAAATAATAAATCTTACCGTCTAAACTCAGCATTTGAAATGTCTCTGTGGTCCGCCATTTTATCACTCACATATATATTTATTTACAAAAAAAATCACTTCCGCAATCAACCTTTCCATTTGAATGCCACACCTACTCTAATTTCCTCAGCTCACCTAAACGATTCTTTTCTGTTTTGTTTTACTAGCATTAACCGGGGATTCCCCATTTTTAATTTATTTTTTTTGTTTTATAACGTTTAAAATAGTATATTAAAATAAATAAAGGCAATAATACACTGGCAAATACAAAAATTTTCGATATTAACAAGAAAATACATGTGGCCACCCGGGTGGGTCGGGTATAGAATAGTGTATAATTTTTTGGGTATAGACACAACGGTTAATAATTTCAAAATGAAAAAATCCTCTATTGCACGTCACATAACATCGAATGGCTCACTATTCCACCTAGGTCTTCCCATTTTGGAGGATTGTGGGAGTCAGCAATCAAGAGTGCAAAGCTTCACATAAAAAGAGAAATAGGAAAGTCGTCGATGTTGTCACTTGAAGAATTTTATACTGCCATGTACTGCCACTAACTGCCATGTCTAGCGATCCAGCAGATCTAACCGCATTAACTCCTGGTCATTTTGTAATAGATTCCCCTTTAACTTCAATAGTAGAACCTTCGCTTCTTGATTTACGGAATAATAGGCTGTCTAGATTTCAAATACTTCAACATCAACTACAGTCGATTTGGAAACGGTGGCATGTGAAATACTTGGTTGACCTCCAACGTCGTCATAAATGACAGAAGGGCAACCACACTTTCATAATTGTTTCACTGGTGCTATTGCACGAAGAAAACTTACCATCTACGAAATGGTGTTTGGGGCGTGAAGTAGAGACTCATCCGGGTAAAGACAGGGTTGTTCAGGTAGTCAGCATAAAAACTACGCATTCCGTATTAAAACGGGCAGTTAATCGAATCAGTGCTTTGCCACTTGAGTTCAATTTGTATGGGTAATGATTCAAAAATTATATATTCCATATTTGGTAAGTAACAATTATAATGTAAGCCACAATTATGTTGAGTAATTAGAATTAGATTAAATATGTAATTATCATTACTATATTGCTGTAAAAAAAAGTTTGAGGGGCTGCTTAGCCACACTTAGATACCATATATCCCCTTTACCCCTATTGGAACCATTTCGAGCTACTTATGTAGTGTAAGACGTCCCGCACTTTAATGTTTTCGAGATCCGGGAGGCAGTCCATCCTAAACTTACCCAAGTGTTTGTGCCTTCGGAGTGCCAATGCTGGACATGAGCAGAGGAAGTGGACCAACGTCTCTTCCCCCTCTTCGTCCAAGCAGCTTCTGCAGAAGTCATTTGCCTCGAGACCCAACCTTCTTGCATGTTCTCCAAAAAGGCAGTGTCCCGTGAGAATTCCTACGACCGTTCTTAATTCACGCCTGCGTAGGGATATTAATGCCCTAGTGCGCCCCAAGTCCAGCGTTGGCCAAACTTGTCTTGCAACTCTACAGGTGAGGGTGTTAGACCACCTTTCCCCCGCTGAGGATAGCGCCTGCTTCCCAAGTGCTTGTCTCAGCGCTGTGATAGGCCTCCTCAGACTTGCCGTTTCCGGTTGCAGCTGGAGAGTCGTACCACGCCTAGCAAGTTCATCCGCCCTGTAGTTCCCCATGACGCCCGAGTGACCTAGGACCCAGATTACCTGGATATTGAAATGCTCACCCTTCTCATTTAGAGAGGAGTGATAACTCTACGCCACCCGTGGCGCCAAAGACACCGATTCTAACGACCGGATCGCCGCTTGACTGTCCACATAGATCGTGATATCATCTGAGGATACCACATTATGCTTCAACCACGTCATGACCTCGGCAATCGCTACGACTTCAGCTTAGTACACACTGCAGTAATCAGGGAGACGAATAGAAATGTTTACATTTAATTTGTCACAGAATACTTCATCTCCTACTTTGCCGTCTAGCTTGGAGCCATCTGTGAAGAATTGCAACGCTTCGATTTCCGATAACGGTCTATCCCTCCAGGATTCCCTTGAAGAGAAGGAAGTCCGAAATCGCTTCTCGAAGCGTAGAGTAGGTTTATTGAAGTCCAGATTCGCCAGCTCATCCTTCAACCATCTAATGATAGTAGAGTATCCTGTACTAAGACACTTCCACTGAGAGACGGCTGCAAGTCGTACAGCCGTATTTGCCGCCATCTGTTTGCCAAAAATGTCGACCGGAAGAAGGTGGAACATAACCTCTACAGCACTTGTCGGTGTCGACCTCAGGGCCTCGCTAATTCGCATACAGGCCGTTCTTTGCACCCTCTCAATCCTACTTTTATAAGTTACCTTATCCAGAGCTGGCCACAAAACTCCCACCCCGTACATGAGTACAGGTCTCACTACAGCGGTGTAGAGCCAGTGTACCAGTGGGACAACTACGTCTACAATCGTGCCCAGGAATTTCCCGGTAACAGCTAAAGCTACGTCATCTGCGTAAGCGATAACTTCAATACCATCTCTCTCCAATTGTAGTAGTAACCCGTTTACCACTATGTTCCAGAGAAGAGGTGGACAGAACCTCCCCACTGCGGGGTTTCCCTATTTACTCGCCTCTTGATGGTGGAGTCCCCCAACCTCGAGCTAACAATCCTTCTTCCCAGCATATAATTGATTAACCCTACCAGAGGAACGTCCACCTCCAAAAATGACAATCCCTCCTTGATTGCCTCCGCTTTCACATTATTAAAGTCGCCTTCTATATCCAGGAAAGCCACCAAACAGAATTGCTTCGAACTAATCGATTTCTTAATCGTACAGACCAAGGCGCGCAGAGCAGTGTCCACAGATCTACACTTTGTGTACGCATGCTGAGACGGTGCCCACTTCCTGGCACCTATTTTATCTCTAATGTATACATCCAGCAGCCTTTCCAAGGTTTTCAAAAGAAAGGATGATAGAGTTATTGGTATTAGATCCTTAGGATAGACATGTGAGCTTTTCCCCGCTTTCGGTATAAACACCAAATTGACCTCCGTCCAGTACCTATGAAGATAGCCCAGCTTCAAACACCCTTCGAATATAGCTTCTAGGTAAGGATGAATAATTACTGAGTTGTTTTGAAGTTCCGCTGGTATAATTTGATCTGGACCAGCCGATTTAAATGGTTTAAAACCCCTCAGTGCCTATGGGATCCGTTTCCTGGTTACGATATCCTCTGTGAACACTGATAGTGATTCCTGATGATTGCTACGCACCAACAGGTCTTCTAAGCATTCTGGGAAGTGTGTCTCGAAGAGAAGCTCCAGATATTCTCCACTAGAAGCTGTCCATGATCCGTCCGGTTTTATCAAAAAATGGGACTAGCTGTACTTTTGGAAAGACCTCCTTTGCGCCTTTCTTAATTCTTTCTTATAAATTCCGAGTTTCTCCTTATAGGAGTTCCAATCCTGAGCCTTTCTTGTATTTTTGGCTCTATTAAAGGCTGTCCTATAAGCCTTACGATAGGTTCTAAGTTCCCTGGACCACCATACTGGTGTTTGCCTATCTCTAGGCTTAACCAGTGGGCAGGCAGCACGAGAGGACCGGTTGCATGCGCTAGTAATACTAATCACCATGTCCTTCAGCTCCCCAACGGTCGTCGGGGGCTCTGGAGCCACAAATCCTCCAGTAAATCCCCATATATGCTCCAGTTGGCCCTTCTAGGATTCTTGAAGGCTTGAAGGAATATCGAGGTTATAGGTTAAATATCGATGATCAGAAAAGGAGTGTTCCTTATCCACCCTCGAATTTTTAACCATATGAAGAATATTATTAACATTGATCATACTATTTAACAAATTTGAATCACCAATGTTGATCAAAACACTAGATTTCAACAGCGCAAAAAATAAAACCCACATTTGTGGAACATATTAATTTATAGCAACGTATTTTTGCTTTCTGGGATTTTTTTTCTCTTTTGTGCTGTTGGGAATCAACTTGTGATTGGTTTTATTTTGTTTATAAGTTGGTATCTTTGTCAAGAAAAAGAACATATGGCACTAATTGACGTCATTTGGAGGTGATACAAGTGTGTTTGGTTCACCCATAATTAATAAAACACAAAAACAAACTTATTATTTTGTAAAAATAAAATAAATTATAAATTAAATAAATTTCGAGAAAGTAACAACACAGTTCATATTTTTTTATTATCGGCATTCATCGATTGTTCATAGCCAATAGCCAAAAGTTTAACATATACGGACTCAAAGTATTTAGTAACGATAAAATGAAGAAATTGACACAATTTTCTTTTTTATAAATAATCTTTTGGTGATAAATTATACAGCTAACTGTTTTTTATATATGTACATACTCAGGTAGAAAATATGTAAATAAAAACTAATTTTGGGGAAACATACAAAAAGTAACAAATCATTGCCAATGAATTTAAAATACAATATATAAAATGTTACTATTAGGACATTGGTCGTTCTGTGTAGATGAATTTGCAATTTTATTCAATGATTACAATCTTACAGAAAAAAATATAAAAACAAGAAAATAAAAGCAGACAAAAATAATTTGTTTAGCTGCTGATGTCCCGACGCGTTTATCAGTCAATTTTGAAAAACCGCAAACAATGCTTTGGATAAGTCATCTGATATCCTTATCTGTGATAGTAGTCAATAAAACTTTGTTATTGCGAGAAAACTAATTATTTTCTATTTATACTATATACTAAAAACATCGGATTTGAACCAATTCTAATCATCGAAAACATTTGTTATCTTTTGATTATTTTCAACATACGAGATCCAATATTATTTTAACAAACGTAAGGGTATACCGTACATATTATCATGTCCTAAGGACAATATAATAAAATTATATCATCTTATTATTTTTTCATTAATTCCACTCAGTTTTTGATCTCCAAAAAAAAAATCAAAAATACTAACAGCGCTTTATATAAATCTAAACATACATACAATAGACATTTAATTTATAACGTTGATAATCACACACAAATAATCTCAACTTTCTCTTGTAATGCAAATATTTCCGATTCTTAAGGGTAGTAAAAAAAAAACAATGCAGTCCTCTCTGTCTTCATAATACTAAAACATTATCATATCCATTCCAATGATTATAATCATGATACGAAAAATTACTTGCAATTTGTATTTTAGGGTGGTTGTTTTCCCCCTTAAGGGATATTCGTATATTATATTCATGAAAATTACCCTGCAATAAAAGTAGAAAAAACAAAACAAAAACATTAAATATTTATATTCAATCAAGCTTTGAGAGACGATTTCATCTTTGCCGTTGTCTAAAAATTTTATTGATGACATTATGATTACAATGCGCTAATATGGACGTACATATATAGTTATTGTATAATGGTCATTCTGACTGGAACCATTTTTTATCTATGTATATACATAGTTTTTAACATTATGGCCATTTTGATGATACTGTCTGGGGCTCCCTTCGTTAACATATAAATTAAAGATAACATAATGTATAAGTAATTGGGGTAATATAATATCCTTGATAGGAATCTAAACTACTATTTATGAGTATATGCAATCGAGAAACTTTAATCTTAAATACGCATAAATTATGATTAATGAATAGTAGTTTGTTATATACTCGATCGATTTTTGATTGTGTGCGGCTTAGCCAAAATTTATGACGTGCATTTGATAAATGTATACCGTAACGAATACTTTTCCCCAAAATAATTTCGAATTATCTATACACGAATTAGTTTAAGTAGGGGTTGCTACTGTTGGCATAAGTCAGGAAATTTTTAGTTTATCAACTGTAAAACCAAACAGAATAATATCGTATTTTATGAAAAATGCCAAAAATGTGTCAAATAGCATACAATATGTTTCCAATTAAATTTTTTTTGTGAAAATGATTTAACCGTGTTGATTTACCATGAAAATTAATTCGACTTCGCGTCGATAGTTACACAATATTAATTATATCAGGTATTTATGATAAATTTAAACAGGTCAATGCTTTTTTGGTACTATAGCGATGTTTGTTAACAGCATTTGTTGGATTTTATTTTTAACGTTATACACCATTAGGAAGGGTACAGCCACACGCCGCAAAGCTTCTACCTGTTTTACAGTTAATTAGAAGGGTCTTTCAAGAAAAAAAAAAAAAAAACTCGAATAATTTTTTGCTCTTTAAAATAAAAAGGTTTAATTAAAATTAGCTTCTTACATAATTTTTTTTTTTTTTTTTGTAAACATCTATCAATCCGTCGTGAAATTATTATAAAGGTTTATTTAAAAAATAAAATTTTTTACAAAAATTTAGTGATTCACTATGGTGAAGTAAACCGGAGAAATGTTGGGCGTTCTTCGTTTATTTATTATAAGCATGATACAATATAATCGCACAAATATGATGTAGTCGGTGGATGTCTTGGAGTTATTATTGTGTACGAATATAATCGAGCACAACCTCGGTCGAACAAAAATCGTCACTTTTTCCTGTAAACTAGTCCATTAAGGGCAATATATAACCTGCTCTGTGATTATTGTGGTTTTTTTACATTTCTTGTGAACATTTTTATTTACCATAATAGTCAGCAAAACACTGATTACTAAATTAAATGTATTATGGATTTGTTAAGCAAAGCTTATAAAAACTTTGTGGGTAGCCAGATTGTCACAACGCAAACAAAAAAGAAGAGTTTAATTGAGTATTGTGAATTGTGTGAAAAATGGATTAACTTGGAAAATGAAAAGAAATAATAAATGGTCAGTTTACGCGAACAACGCCAATTAGACGATTCATTTGTTGTGTATTCACCCAGGGTATCGAATGTTAGGAATCCATTTCGTATCACTCCATAATTTAAATTAAACTCACAATCATTTTAATTTATACTCATTAGTTTATTTTAACAAATTGTAATTTATTATTATCAAATATTTACTTATTATTAAGTTTATGTTTTACAGTCCTAAATATAAATTGGTTTTTATTACTCGAGTCGTTTACAATTAGACTCTTGACACTACTGATATTTGTACTGTTCGTTCATCATTTTTTTTCTCACATACTGAGAGCTTAACTGATGACTGATAACTTACAACTCACTAATTTTTAATATTATTTAAGCTTTTATAGTCTGCGTTTTGAAGATTTAAGCGCCAAAATGTCAAAGGTGGCGATTCCGAATACTACACGTTATAGGGTACATAACACCTTCCCCCTCAAGAAAGATGTTGTGCATCTTTAAAAACTTAAATATTATTCACATATTTCAATATTATTAACAATTTTTCTGAAAAAAAAATTTTATTTTATTTTATTATTATTAATTAATTCAATATTAACAATAAATTTTAATTACAATTCAAAAATAATATTGTGATTTAGTTCTACTTATAACCTATGAAATGAAATTTTTATTCGAAGTATAGTTTAGTAATCTGTCGATGAAGAATGGTTTTTGATTAATTTTAGCAGATTTATCTAAACTTATAATTCAATTATAAAGTTTTATTTATTTATTATTATGTTTTTATATTTTTTTTTTTTTTAATTTCAAATTTTTTTTTTTTTTTTTTTATTTTAGTTACTTTAATAGTTACGAATTCTTTTATAAATTTATAAATTATTATACAGTTATATATATGTATATTTTATTTTTTTTTTAAATTTTATTTTTCGATTTTAAAATTGATATGACCGCTCTACACCCTCAGTTTGATTCGGTTGTTATGAACAATTTTAGCTTTTTTTCCTATTTCAATCTTCGAATTTACTGGGCTTACAATTTCAAGAACCTTATATGGCCCTATCCAGTTTTGAGAGAGTTTGGTTTTTTTACTTTCATTTTTTAACCAAACCAAATCTCCAACCTGAAAGAGAGTGTTATTTGACTCGCGATCATAATAAGTTTTGGAATTCAGTTTTGATTTAATCGCATTTTGTCGAGCTATTGCATATGAACTCTGTAGTTTATGTTTAAAATCTACAAGGTAATCATCGTAGTTGTAAACAATATTAGGATCATTATGAAATGTAACCGGTAAATTTGGTAGCATACCAAAAACTAACTCAAACGGCATATATTTTGTGGAGGAGTGAGGTGTTGTATTATAAACAAACATCGAATAGCGAATCCAACAATCCCAATCCATACCATTTTTATCTGTAAAATGCCGGAGGTATTCGATGAGCGTCCGATGTGAACGTTCTAAAGCTCCATTGCTTTCAGGATGAAAAGCTGATGTGTTGATTTTCTTTATTTTAAGAAGCTTACAAAGACTTTGAAATACATTTCCCATAAAATTAGAACCTTAGTCGGTTAAAACTGACCGCGGGCAACCATAAATGCATATGAAATTTGTAAGAAATGCATTGGCTACGGTTTCGGCCTCTTGATTTGGGATTGGAATGGCAAGCGCATATTTAGTTAGGTCGTCCATAATAGTTAACATATATTTGTTTTGTTGGTAACTAACAATTAATGGACCAACAATGTCAAGAAAAATTTTTTCGAAAGGCTTAGAAGACGAAGAAGTTATTGTCATGGGCATTTTTCGCACGGAACTCGCTTTATTTTTCTGACAAGATTCACACGATTTAACAAACCTTTCAATCATTCCAAGCATTTTCGGAAAATAATAGTATTTTCTAAGGCGTTTATATGTCCTTTGTATTCCCTGGTGACCACCAAGAGGTGTGTCATGAAATTTTTTTATAATTTTCAGTTGATTTTCAGGATCATTAATTTCTATTATATTTTGGGGTGCCTCAATAGTTACAGAATTTTCCTTAAGCGGGATTACAGAATTATTGCTATTGTTATTATTAATTAAAGGATTATAAATTGAACTATTATGAGGCGAATTATCTTGAGTATTTGGGGAATTTCTATCTTGCACTTTGGTTTGTGAACGGGTAACTGCGTTAATATGTCTGGAAGAAGATGAATCTGAATTTGATTTATCTGATTTCTGATTATTTGAAGAATTAAAAGTAGTAGATTTATCTATGTTACAAGAATCAGAAATATGTGAAGAAATATTTTGTAAAAGTTTTGAATTGTCGATTGAAATACGACTAAGTGTGTCTGCGACCTTATTTAGTGCTCCCGGTTTATATGTGATTTCAAAGTCATACTCTTCAAGCTCTAAGCGCCATCGCATCAAACGCGAAGACGGGTTTGACATGCCAAATAACCAAACTAAAGGTTTGTGATCACTAAGTAATTTGAATTTCCTACCATATACATAAGTTCGAAAATGCTTAATGGACTAAACAACTGCCAAAAGCTCCTTCTCAATTACTGAATAATTTCTTTCTGCTTTGGAGAGCGTGCGGCTAGCAAAAGCAATGGGGAGTTCACCGGCTTCAAAAATCTGGGAAAGAACTGATCCGATAGCTATATCGCTTGCATCCGTTGTTATTATAAAGGTATTGTCGAAGTTAGGAAATTGTAAAATTGGCGGTTTAATTATTATAGATTTAAGTGTTTTAAAGGCTTCGTCGCAAAATGGAGACCAAATAAATGGTGTGTCTTTCTTCAGTAGACTAGTTAATGGCAATGTGATTTTAGAGAAATTTTTCACAAAGCGTCTATAATATCCCACAAATCCAAGGAATGCTCTTACGTCACGTTGGTTCTTAGGTTCAGGATAGTTCACGATAGCGCTAACCTTCTCTGAGTCAGGTTTCACTCCATCGGGTCCAACTATATGTCCTAAGTAGGTCAACTCTTGTCGTAGGAACTGGCATTTTACTGGGTTTAATTTTAGGTTGTATTTTCGAAGACAATCAAGAACCTCTTTAAGCCTTTTGTTATGTTCATTTAGGTGTTGTCCATAGATGACTATATCATCAAGATAAACTAGGCACTTTAGACCATTGAGACCGGAAAGAACTGTATTCATTAAGTTTTGGAAGGTAGCTGGAGCTCCCTTTAAACCGAACGGCATACGATTGAAATGAAAATGTCCAGAACTTGTATTAAAAGCGGTCTTTGGTTTGGCATCATCATCTAGTAGAACCTGGTGGTATCCATTGGTCATATCCAGTGTACTGAAGTACGATGCTTTACCCAGCTGATCCAAAATTTCAACAATGTTGGGAAGAGGAAATACACGGTCTAATGTTACATCGTTTAAGCGTCTGAAATCAACGACAACGCGCCATTTACGAGAGCCATCAGCAGACTTCTTCGGAACAGCTAAAAGAGGAAAGTTCCATGGACTAGTACTTGGTTCAATAATGTTTTGTTTTAGCATCTCATTTACTTGCTGGTTGATTTCACTTTTAATTGCATCAGGCATACGGTATGATTTTTGGTAAATTGGAACACAGTCGGATGTTGTCGGAATACTATGTTTAATTCCATGAGCAGCGGTCTTTATAATAAAGAACATATCTGTAAATTATGTACAAGTAGATGAAAGCCACGACTTAAACTCTGATCATTCACCAATACTTCTAACGTTAAGTGAAAAAATCATTCAGAAAGAAAGAAACCCTTTCCTAGTAAATAATCACACTAATTGGGCATGCTTTAGACTATCGCTAGAAGAAAAAATTAACTTAATGGTTCCATTAAAGACTGAAGAACAATTAGACAAAGAAGTTCACAAATTTGTAAACGATATACAGCAATCAGCTTGGGAAAATACTCCTGAAATTAAAACGAAAATCAAGGGAAACAATTACCCTATGGAAATTAGGGAACTCCTCGCAGAAAAAAGAAGAGCGAGAAGAGTACGGCAACAAACAAGGGCCCCCCCAAGATAAAACTCATTTGAACAACCTCACTCAACAATTAAGAAGAGAGATCAAAGAATTGAAAGATGAATCAATCAGCAACTATTTAAGAAAATTAACTAATGATAACAGTACTGATTATTCTCTTTGGAAAGCAACCAAAAGAATCAAAAGACCAATAATGCAGATTCCCCCAATAAAAATAGCAGGTGAGAAATGGGCTAGAAATAATGAAGACAAAGCTCGAGAATTTGCCGAACACCTCGAAAAAATATTCCAGCCACATGAAGACCAAACGTTGGAAGCCGAGATAATAACTGAACAAGCTGTGCAAGAAAGTAAAGAAATCCTACCCACAACACCAAAAGAAGTCATGCGTGAGATAACAGCTAATATGAATACGAAAAAAGCTCCTGGGTACGATCTTATTACTGCAGAAATCTTAAAAGAACTGTCAAAGAAAGCTCTGGTGAAACTCACCAATCTTATAAATGCAGCATTTAGAATCAAATGTGTACCAAGCTTATGGAAAATTGCAGAAATAATTATGATCCCAAAACCTGGGAAACCACCACACATAACATCGTCTTATAGGCCAATTTCGCTATTGCCAGTCATGTCCAAACTCTTTGAGAAGTAGAGTGTGGCATGAAGGACTTAACCACAAGTTAAGGAATCTTCTACCAATACAATTTGCTAAGATACTAGAATCATACTTGAAAGATAGGTTCTTCAGGATTAAGTTAGATGATACATTTTCTGAATTGAAAGAAATCAATGCAGGAGTTCCACAGGGCAGTGTATTAGGGCCGGTTTTATACCTACTATATACTTATGATCTTCCTACATTAGAAAACAACACAGTGGCAACTTTTGCAGATGATACGGCGATCTTAGCTGTTGGAAAAAGCAACGAAGAATCAACACAGAAGTTACAATCAGCTATAACTCAAATATATAAATGGACAAAAAGATGGAGAATAAAACTAAATGAAGCTAAATCAGTTCACATCAACTTTACAAACAGACGAATCGAACATATTCCGATTACCATAAATCGGAAAATAATACCGCATGCGAACACAGCTAAGTATCTCGGCATGACCCTGGATGCTAAACTACGATGGAAAGCACACGTCAAGAAGAAAAGTGAAGAATTAAGACTTAAATACAGAAAAATGTATTGGCTGATGGGAAGGAACTCTTCTTTATCAACATACAACAAGCTTCTACTTTATAAGCAAATATTGAAACCGATTTGGACTTATGGTATTCAGCTTTGGGGTTGTACCAAACAGAGCAACGTAAATATCATCCAAAGATTTCAGAATATGGTATTAAGGAACATCGTTGATGCACCTTGGTATGTTAGGAACAGTGACCTTCATAGGGACCTTAAAATGAACCTCATCTTAAATGAAATCCAGGAAAAAGCACGGAGACATGAAGAAAGGCTCCGCCAACATGTGAACATTGAGGCAACTCAGCTCCTAAGCATCACGAATTTAGTTCGCAGACTTAAAAGAACCAAACCTTTTGAGCTGGTGTGATTGTTAGTTTAAGCAGCATTATGCTGATCTAAAATCCACAACAAAGATGTGGTTTACATCAATTTACCAAACACTATGGAAAGCCAATGGGAAGAAGCCATAGATTAATTTAAGTTAGTAAATTAAGTCAGAAACAAGTTGCTAATTAGTCCAGGAGACTAGATTGTAATTACATAAAATAAATAAATAATTTATTTTAAATTAAAAAAAAAAAAAATGAGCAGCGGTCAATTCATCGCCTTCCAAATGGAAAACGTCATTATAATCTCTAATTATTTGGTTAATTGATTTACGTTCTTCTTCGTTTAGATGCGATAAAGCGACAGATGATTCAAGGATTTGTAAACGATTTGTGGTTGTATTCGACCAAGATTTTAAAGAGAATATATCATAATGTGAAAGGTTATCGAATATTAAGTCGTTGCATGAAATTTCAACAGATTCCTCGTTAGTATTTATCAAGTTAAGTAAAATTGCTTGGTTATGAGGTTCAACAATTGTATTTCCCACAAACACGCCTGGTGCTATCTCTTTGGAAAGACACAGGTATTCTGCATTGTTTTCAATATTGTTGCACATAACATTAGTAATTCGTTCACTTCTTGGAGGAATAATTATTTTGTTTGAAGTCGTTATTAAATCTAGTAAAATTGATGATGATTCCCATGGTATTTCCAAAGAAAGGTTTTCAAAATCAATTTTACATTGCCAGTAAGTTAAGAAATCTTTACCCAAAATTCCACTGCACGGGATTGGGAAATCGTCAGTTACGATTTGAAATTTATGCGGAATGCTGAATGTTTCAGTGAAAATGATTTCCGATGGTAATAATCCTAAGGATTCATCAATTCCACTTGTGACTCCTCTTATCTGACATTTCAGAGTTGGATAATATATAGACGTCTCAATAACACACGATTGTTTAATTACACTTACATCGGCTCCAGTATCGAGTAAAAAATTATAAAGTTTGGATTTTCCGATGTCGAGGCTTAAACTAACGTAAATATTGTCTTCTATAAAATGGTTTGATAAGTAAATATTTGACGAGTTATTTAACGTAAAGAAATTTGTAATTTTTGGACACTCAATTAATGTTTGGGTGGTACTCGAAAGGGAGTGCCCTTGTGACCCTCGAGACCCTGATAGTTTCCCTGAACTTCCGGTTTATTTTCATAGGTGGGATTTTTATTAATATTTGGGTTGCCTTGCACTGTGCGTGAATCAGAATTTTTCTTCTTGTAGCATTGATTTATTTGATGACCTTTTTTTTTGCAATAAGCACATACAATTATTCGGATAGAAGGATGATTTGAAGATGATGGCAATTGTATGGGTGCGACTGTACGAGAATGATGAGGATGTGTATATCTGGAAAAACACACTGATGCTACATGTCCATTCTTTTGACAAATCTGACATTTCTTTAATTGAGGTTTAACTTGATTTGTAGAATGTGGCTGAATTAAAATTTTGGAATTAACATGAATTTCTTCCTCTAAAGCTTTGGAAATAGCTTTCTTTAAAGTTTTATAGTCACCCGCATTTACAACCAAACCTATTGGTTCTCTAAGACCGTTACAAAAAGAACGAAGAGCTGTTTTCGCATTAAGTTGTTGAACTTCACCTACGAGTTTACCTTGGATTTCTTCACAAGCTTCGTTAAGCTCGTATAGTAAAGCTTCAATTTTATTTGCAAATGATTGAACTGTTTCGTCTTTATTTTGAATAGCTTGAATTAAATCAAGCTGAATGCATTCGACTGCACGAGTATTTTTAAAATTATTATTTAAAGCACATTTTAGATCTTTCCAATCATCGAAATTACCAAACCTATAAATGGAATAGGCTTGTCCATTTAATTTATGTGGAATAAATTTGAGGAAACTTTGTTTTAATGGTTTACTAGTTAAAGTTTCAAAGAACCTGTCACAACAATGAATGAACTTATGCAAAGGAGTTTTAGATTCTCCACCAAATTCAGGTATTAATTTCACAGCAAGACCAAAATTGAATTCCATTTTAACTAAATTATTATTTTCCGATTCAACCCACTTTTCTGATTCAATTTCAGGTAAAGAAGCAATTCGGTTTCTAAGTGGATATGAAGCTAACGGTTCGTCGGTCATTTAGCCAAACAAGATTTAAATTACGGAAACCGTTCGAGTCGCGATTTATCTAACGATAAATTTACATAACATAATCAAACTAAAGCTGTAGAGCAACCATTTCAACCTTGGCAATGTACTATGAATATTTTAAATTAAGATTATTTTAGCTCAAATTGAGTTAAATTTGAGATTATATTGGTAAAGGAATTAATTTAAACAACAAAAAAAAAGATTGATTTTTATAAGATAAATTGAAAAATTTTTTTTTTTGTTTAAATTAACTCATTGATTTAAGTTTGCTAATTTATTTAAAGTAATATTGTAGTTGAGCTGAGTTGAAATGTCGCCATTTAGATGCTTGCAAGTTTTGGATATTTAGTTTTTGAATATTCTCTGAATTTAAAATTTTTGTTTAATAAAATATTGTTGGTATACTTAACGATATAACAGCTGTTCCAGTTTACTTCTATGTAATTCCAATTTTTGAAGTTGTAAATTGTGTATTGCTGAATAACTGATATCCATGTGTGAAATAATGTTCAATTGTTATTGTAATTCCGTTTAAATTTCACGGGAATTTATTTTCCACTACATCACATTTTTTTTTTTTCAATTGACTAGATTTTTTTTCACCATTAATTTTTAGTTTTATTGTGTTTAAATTCACTTAATATTTTAGATTTAGATTTTTTTTTTTTTTTTTTTTTTTTTTATGAATTTTTGGAACTGAGTTATTATCACTTCAATTTTTAGTTTTATGTTGTTAATTCACTCACATTTTGACTATTATTATATTTTCGTTGCAAATTGTTTTTTTTTTTTTTTCACATAGTTTAGAAGTTTATTTTATGTATATTTTTTTTTTTCGGTGTTTAATATCACGGCACAATCACATTAACTGATCACAAAAAATTTTCATCGATCGAACGATTTGTAAAACGGAACTTGGTGTTTGTAAAAAAAAAATTGTTTTTTTTTTTTTATTTTTTTTATTTTTTTGCGTTTATACTTTGGTGATACATACGTGCAATATTTTTACAATACATCATAAATTTTATTAATGAACAATTTTGCATTTAACGGACAACTAATTATCAAATAACGTTGGCCCATTACTAATTCATGGAATATATGAAATGTTTCTAGAAATTCCACTTTTATTACATATTAAATTAAATTTCTAGTTATTATAATTTTACGGTTTTTTTTTTTAAATCATGGAAAATGGATACTTCCTATTGACATTACAATGCATGGTTTGTTTTTTCTTGTAGTCATCCTACCGGCTGCGCCAAAATTTGTGTTGTGTATTCACCCAGGGTATCGAATGTTAGGAATCCATTTCGTATCACTCCATAATTTAAATTAAACTCACAATCATTTTAATTTATACTCATTAGTTTATTTTAACAAATTGTAATTTATTATTATCAAATATTTACTTATTATTAAGTTTATGTTTTACAGTCCTAAATATAAATTGGTTTTTATTACTCGAGTCGTTTACAATTAGACTCTTGACACTACTGATATTTGTACTGTTCGTTCATCATTTTTTTTCTCACATACTGAGAGCTTAACTGATGACTGATAGCTTACAACTCACTAATTTTTAATATTATTTAAGCTTTTATAGTCTGCGTTTTGAAGATTTAAGCGCCAAAATGTCAAAGGTGGCGATTCCGAATACTACACGTTATAGGGTACATAACACATTTAATACAACGATAGGCAACCACGCTTCTTCAGATTTTAAGTTGCCGTCATAGTCATTGTCAAACTTTGATGGTAATTTCCAAGAGTGGTAAACATTTTTCAATCTTTTTACATCTAATTATCATACCTACACTCTCTCTTTTCGGGGTTTGCCATCTATTGGAGGGGGGTACCAATGTGCTAGCTCCGTAGCCTTCCAGAAGGGTGCGCATCACGTGAGCTGTTCTGGTCATGTGTTAGGCAACTGCGTGATGCGTACAATTTTGTAAGGGGTAACCTGGTCACAATTCGCAAGTGTACGTGCTGCCTCCTCGTGGCAACCACTAGTAACTGAGATCACTTGGCACATTTTTGGTCATTTGGCACATGCTAAAGTAGGGCGCTAAAGGAGAAACGCTTGACAAAAAACCCTAACCTAAGGTGGAACAGCATATGCCAATGGATGAATGGCTGATAGGTTAATCAGTCCGGTCAAGTATGTGGATTTTGGATACCAGGCAATCACCAGTTTTATTTAGCCTTATTGTAGTAAGGCTGGGTGACCTACAGGCGACTTTCCATTGCCAGCAACTCTTATGAGTAAAATCGAACGGGAGACGGGGCTGGCGTAGAAATAAACGGGAGTGAAACAGCCCTCTCGTAGTCCTTGTGTTCCAATGCTACCGTCTTTCTAGCAGAACTACATGCTGCAGTAAACATCTAGGAGGGAGAGTAAGCCCAGAAAGTATGTATCACGTACCAGCTGGCAGTATTGTCAGGTTCTTTGCGAAACGGTGTAACAAAAAGAAGCCTATTGCTGATGTTAAGGACCGAGGCGATACAATCACCTAAAATTAAATACAATACAAATTACATTATAAATGTTACTTACCTGTAAATGTACAATCAGATTTAAGTTGAATTTGAATTTCCAATTGAATTGACTGCTGTACATGATTTTTTACCTAATTAGATTACTCTATTAAATGAATTACAGATTAATATTATTATTATATTACCTTACCATTTTGTTATTTGTTTATTATTGTGTTGACAGTTGAGCGTATAATGCAAAGATTCTCAAACTTTAGTACTTACCATTTTTGTAATAGAAGTCATAGATTAGGAAGCGCTGATTTTTTAAACAACTTAATTATAAAAACATTTTGTAATAGATACTAGTACCTGTACAAATTGGTTTGTACTTATTTAACAATAGTTCGAAGGACCACACTTTACAAATTGGTATGTACTTAGTGAGAATATGGTTTATTTCACTGAATAAAATACACTAGAACTCGATTTTTAATCTTACAATTTATTTATTAGCACACTTATTTGCTTTATAGTTATTACAATTGTGATTTTTGGTTAGGTTAATGTTTTGTTGTTTCCAATGCTCGAGATGAAAAGGTTATGACAGAAATATAAAATACTTTACATAAAGGGGGAGAATAATTGATTATATGCTTGAACAAGACACTGAACCTATTTAAATGCTAAAATCACTCGTCACTCTGACAATCTGACAGTACATGTCAAAATGAAGTGATGTCATCTTGTAAACAAATGGGAAAATCCCATTTGTAAGTGAAAAGATACCTTAGAATTATTGAGAACGACGGTTAAACGCCGCATAAATGTAATATAGTCAAAAGTCATGTTAGTTCCTCACCTAATACATGTCCTGAAGATTTTCATCGGTTATTTGAGTGCAGTAAATTGAAACAATTGTCAGTAGACCAACGAAAGATTTTTATGAAAAAATCTAATAGGTGTTTTAATTGCTTTAACGAAAATCATAACGTCTATCAGTGTCAGTTAAAGCTCAGATGCAGATTATTTTGCAGGAATCATCATACATGAGGATGCTCTGGATAGTAAGTGTCAGAACAGTTCTTTTTTGCCAGTTTCTTAATTGGATGATGCGAATGTTACATCAGCATACACAAATTGTTAGAACATATCGGGAATGGGAGCAGAGGTGTTACCTACGGCCTTATTGAACGTTGTAGATGGACACAATATCAATCAAAAATGCTGTATATTGCTGGACTCTGATGCTGAATTGACGAAATGCGAAAATTTTAGTATCTGAAATTGAGATGCCAAATCAGGCTATACAAGGGTAATCGGTTCTCTAACCGTCAATCTTAGAATTAACCAAATACCGTGTCTATAAATTGAGGCATTAATATTGCCGAAGCTGACGAGCAAACAACCACCAACTATACATTTGCACCGTTAGATATGTCTCTCTTTGACAGCAGAAATTGATATACTGATTGGATCAGATTATTTCTTCGAGTTGTTGGAGAATGAAAAAATATTAGGAGATCAGATAAGACCAATCATGCAGAAAACCACTACCATCAGTCCAGTGGAAGATAATTTAAATAAATTATTACAACGATTTTGGGACATTGAAGACATTAAAACGAAAACCAAAACCATCTTTTTTGAGGAGGAACAGTTTTGTGCGTCTTACGCCAAAGATACCAAGCAGGAGGATCAAACAGGTCACTTAATAGTACGACTGCCATTCAAAAACTCATCTACGATTTTAGGAGGCTCTCTTATTGTGGCAATACAAAGAATGTGTTCGATGGAAAGAAAATTCTCGAAGAATGAGGAATTTGCCTGTATGTACAACACTGGGGCATATGAAAGAAATTACCTCGGCTGAGCAAGCGTTTCATGATTATTACCTTCCACTACCAAACTAATAGTGGTGTTTGAGAGTTCCGCTAAAACAACAAAGGGAACGTCCTTAAACGATTACTTAGCGGTAGGACCTACGTTGCAGCCTAATCTGTATGATATTTTGTCTCGTTTTAGAGAATTTAAAATAGTATTTACGTCTGATGTGGAAAAGATGTTTCGTCAGGTACTTGTAGCAAAGGAAGACACAAGGTAATAAAGGATCATATGACGAGATAGTCCGAACCTACCTTTTAAACATTTCGAGTTACATACGGTGACCTACGGCACATCTAGTGCTCCATTTCTTGCAATGAGAGCTCTTATGGAAGCAGCGTTGCGGTACAAGGACCAATATCCAAAAGTAGTCGAACATATCATGAAGGATATCTATGTATGTAAATGACCTGATGCCATTAATAACTTTAATTTTAGAAAATGCCGGTTTCCACTTAAGAAAGTGGGTATCAAATGTTGACCAGGTTCTGATGGACAAAGCAGAAGATCGACAAGACCAAAATCTGATCGAAATAGATTAAACATCGTCCGTTAAAGTATTAGGGCTTGATTTCTTTAACTTTTGTGTAAGATTATTTCCACAACCAAATCTTACTAAGAGAGGAATATTGTCGGAAGCTAGCCAGTTGTTCGATCCATTTGGTTTATTGGCACCAGTCATAATTAAAATAAAGGTATTTTTCTAGAGTTTATGGATGAAAATTTAAATTGGGATGACCAATTGCTGGCTAAACTGTCAGAAGAGCGGAATACAATAAGAAATAATTTGTTACATGTCTAGAATATAAAAATTCAACTCTATATACAAACAAATAGTAGTGACACCCTTGAACTTTATGGATTCTCCGATGCAAGTAAAGAAGCTTATTCGGCAGTTGTTTATGGTCGCAAAACACAAAATCTTCGGGGGACAATACTACCGTATTATTATGATCTAAGACAAGAGTGTCTTCAGCTCTGTGGCGCTGTATTATTAAAAAACCTGATGACAGCTAGGGGTGCTATGAGAACTAAAATAAAGAAAATCTATGCCTGGACTGACTCCACCATCGTGTTAGATTGGTTATCTGCACATCCAAAATATTGGAACACGTTTATCGACAACCGAACTTCCGAAATCCTAACGGACATGAGCCGAGATCAATGGGATCATGCAGATTGTGCCTCGAGGGGGATGGAAGCAAAATGGTTACGCTATTTTAAGTGCTACGGTCCAGAGTGGCTAAAATTTCCGAAGACTAACCTCAACAATATAAAAATACTAATGCTACGACTGAAATGAGGAATACTCCTTAAAGGAAGGTTTAATTGTTACAAGCTGAAATCCAAGAACCTGGTTTTTGGAAAAATGTATCCTAAGGTTTTCCAATTTTGCTAAAATGATAGGAGGACGATTAGGAGAACGAGTAGGAGGATGATTATCGAATGCGTCAATAAATTATGAAGTGAAACATCCTATAATATTACCAGCCAAGGATCACCTTACCGAAGTCATCATCAAAGAAAACCACATTCGACATCTCTATTCGGGACAAACTTTAATGGTGGCCACACTCAGGCACAAATATTGGATACTGGGTTGCAGAAATTTGGTAAAATGATGTGGTTGTATTCAATATACCAAATATAAAGCCAAACCGATAGCAGGCAGGTTCTGAGTCTCGGGTCAATCTAATACGACCATTTCTCAAAGTAGGAGTTGACTATGCAGGACCATTTTTAACTCACCTAACCAGAGGACGAGGACAAGAAACATACAAATCTTAGGTTTGTCTATTTGTATGTCTCAGTAAGAAGGCGGTTCATCTAGAGCTATAGTCAGTGATTTGATGACCGATGCTTACATTTCCGCCCTTAGAAAATTGGTAGCGCGCAGAGGTATCTGTAAAGAAATATACAGCGATAAAGGATCGAATTTTGTTGGAGCGAAAAACCAAATAAAACAATTTTACCAATTAATAATAAAACTACTTATTCCTGATTTCTTTACTAGAGACCGCATAAGTTTTCATTTCATACCTCCAAGGTCACCACATTCTGGCGGTCTGTGGGAAGCCGTGATTAAATCCACCAAATTTCACTTGAAAAGGTCAATTTTTGTAATTTAAGTCGTAGAATAGGAAGCGCTCATTTTTTAAATAAGTTAAATATAAAAACATTTACATACCCCTAGAGTTACTGGATTTCCTCTTGAAGAGAGCGAGTGTCTTAGCTGAAGTAAAAGCGTGCGTTAATAAACAATCAATCCCAGAAAAAAGACTACCTTCCAAATCTCATTCTTCTACCATAGCATTTCATATACCAACGACCCCTTCTTGTCCACTTTGCTAGTTTATCAATGTAAATCCAAAAGAAAATACCGAATTTGCAACAGAAGAAGCTACGCGTTAGTCCAACATAAACGGGACCACGGCACATGCGTTTTGTCGTGATAATTAGAGTAGTAACCAGAATAATTCACTTGTCAGAATTGAAAACGTCATTTTATAAACAGTGCTTTTCCCCATCCAAAATGGGTTAACCATCAATAAATCAAAGGCAGGAAATTCACGAGGATTGCCAATATAAAAATACGTTCACGATTGGACAACAAATACGTGATTGATGTAGCTCCTTTGATTGACTCTAACATTACTTGAAATCTGCCACCTACTAATTTAGAAATGAATCTGTATTTCCAGATAATTTTCAATTAGCGGATCCTATATATAACGGGTAAATATAAGATCAATCGAGATGTTGTTGGGGTGCGACCATTTTCAAAACACCGTAATAGAGCGCAAGATAACTAACACGTTGAATAATTTAGTGGCGTTGAATACCAAGTCTGGCTAGATTCCTGAAGGGGCGTGTAATCTATACAAGGAGTAGATATAGCTAAACGAGTTTTTTTTCACAAGAGACGAGGAATTATATATAGCCCGGCTATTAGGAAGGTTTTTGGGAAATCGAGGAAGTTGTAACTAGTCAACCAATACACGGTCACCGCAGATAACCAGGGAAGAGTTGTTACGGACTAAGAATTTTATCTCTGGAACTTGAAATTATTCGGCAGACAGTTTTTTCGTAGCCTTTACAATAAATTTATAGAACAATATTTGAATTTAAGTCATACGGAGTTGAATCTCGGTTTCATCATGGGAGAAAGTGGCCTTCGTACTAATCCTGCCAAGGTTGAGGCTATTTGTGGTTTTCCGAGTCCCGCTCCGTCAAAAAAACTCGTAGAATTCTAGGAATGGCGGGTTGGTGTAGGAGGTTTATCCCCAATTTCGTCTAAATGTCAGCATCTATCACTAATCTGATGAAAAAAGGGCAAAAATTCGTATGGAACTGCGACGCATAATCTGCGTTTGAAAAAATTAAATTAGCTTTATCATCAGCACCAGTATTAATTAATGCAGATTATACGAAACCCTTCTTCATAAAATGCTATGCCAGTATCAAGGGAATTGGAGGAGTCCTGTTCCAAAAAGACGATAAAAACTACGAACGTCCAATAGCATCCGTCTCGCAGAAATTAAATCCAGCTCAAAGAAATTATTGTGTGTCGGAATTGGAATGTTTGGCAGCCATCATTAGTGTTCCAAAATTTAGACCATACATCGAAGCGTACCACTTTACTATAATCACAGACCATGCGAGCTTGAAATGGCTGATATCCCAGAATGACTTAAGCGGTAGATTGGCTAGGTGGAGCCTCAAACTCCAATCATTTGATTTTGTTATTGAACATCAAAGAGGTTCTCTGAATATAGTTCCAGATGGTATATCTCGCGTTCACTGCGATAGTCTGGAAGAACTAATCAGTAATAGATCTTTGTGTGTAGGTGCTGTAAATTTAGACTCAGATCATTTTACGGATGTTGAATATGTAGCATTGCGAAAAAAAATTGAAGCTTCCCCCTCAACGTACCCAAATCATCGCGTCGTCGAAAACAAAATTTATTTAAGACTGGAGCCATTGCAGAATAAAGAATTAACCGACTTTCCTGTATGGAAATTGTGGATTCCTGCACAACTTACTTCGTTGCTAATTAAATAGGAGCATGACGATCCAAATGCAGCATACGTATTACTAAAACGTTGAAACGCATTCGACGTTTCTACTTCTGGCCCCGTATGAGAAAGCCAGTACATGAATATATTACAAACTGTGCCCCATGTAAAACATCAAAAGCTGCGAATCAAACTCTGACTCCGCCAATGATACCCAGCCACTGTACGGAAAGACCATTCCAAAGAATATACCAAATATGGATTTATTAGGGCCTTATCCGCGATCAAAAAATGGAACAACCATCCTAATTGTTTTGGATAAACTAACAAAATTTGTTCTTCTTAAACCATTAAATAAAGCGATAGCTTTGAGAATTATTGTAGAATACATCAAGGATGAAATATTCTTTATGTACGGCGTTCCCGAGATTATTCACACAGACAACGCGGTGTAATTTACGAGTAAGGAATTTCAACAACTACTAAACGAATTTGCGTTTTATGCACCTCAGTCCAATGCTTCCGAACGCGTAAATCGTTCAATCATCGAAGCAATCCGATCGTACATTTCCAAAGATCACCTTACAAGGGGTACTCATCTAGGTGATATTCACGAATCACTAACGGTATCGCCACATTTCTGTTTATTCGGTTGTCATCGAATTAGTCACATAAACGAATAAAAATTGCTTAGAGACATTGACTGTTGCAATGAAAATAATGTGGTATTAGATGCTCTTCCCGATCGCTTTCAAACTCTCCACGAGGAAGTGAGGAATAAGCTCGCACAGGCTTATAAGAAATACGCTTCTCATTATAATTTTACGTACCACTGAAGTGGAATTTAAAACAGGAGAGACTGTTTACTATCGTAACCATGCCCAGAGCAGTGCAGCAGGATTTTACTGTGCCAATTTTGCTCCTAAATTTATCAAAGCTCGAGTGAGAAATAAAGTTGGTACAGTTAATTATGAGCTTGAAGATGACACCGGAAAATTGTTGGGCACGTTTCACGCAAAAGATATTAAGCGTTGATGTTTGAAATATCTCATTTTAGATCTCTTTAGCTCTATCTCTTCTCGATTATTCGTAGTGATATCAATGAAATCTGCCCTGTAACGTTTTGATATATGTAGGTACTTGATTGTGGTAAATCGTTATTTGATTTACCCCTAATAGTTGATATCCACATATTTTCATTTGCCTTGCGTTCATTTCTAATCTAATTCGGAATAAATGTAATGTGTTCATCTTTGTGGTCAGGGGAAAATCTTTATTGTGGATGTTGTTATTATTTTGGTTCATTCGGTTGAATTTCGTATACGATTTTTTTTTGGTCGGACATAATCGTTTCGCTCTCACCTTTTGACAACGGTATCGGCCTAGTTCAAGTTTATACGATTTCCCTATAATTTAATCATTCGTTCATTACTTGCGGTGGTGATCAACACATCAACGAGAAATTAATTGTATTAACTTGTACAAATGAAAAACTAACACAATTAAAAAAGTGCGCAAACTAAATAAAAAAAGAAAAAGCAATTTCCATTCAGGAATTTTTTTAATTCCGTCATTTTTGATTAATTGCAATGATACTATAGGTAAATATTATCATTCATCATATCATCATATTCGGTACGTCAGCATACTTGTTTGGGCAGAATTAAATTCAGCAGAATCAAAGGAAGGGCCGAGAAACCTAAACAACCACATCGCTACTACTCAACAAATATATGTAAGTAGGATAAAAGCAAAGCCGTTTTGTTCGACTGATACCGTTGTCCCATTGTGAAAATTTTATTTAATTCTTGTTTAATTTTTCATTAATAATTTCATATTCATTGGTTAACGGTATATAATAATTGCAATTGTTGAATTTATTTTTATTTTTTTTTTTTCCTCTCGTGAACCAAAGTGTTAGTTTATATTATTTTTGGTAGATTCTTTTTTCACTAAGTAATGGTGCGTTAAGTAATCGAGGAAGAAAGAAAAACAAAAATCTGTTAAGAATAATAATCATTTGGTTACTTGGTTCTTATGGTAGTGAAAATTTGTGTTTGTGCGTAGCCAAAAATTTTTTTTTAGGTTGGATGTAGTTATCCTTTATCACTCATCATTTACATCATTTTCATGATGGCTGATTAAGTGACCAATTGGTGGGGCGGTAGCAGATGAGGCAGTAGACGTAATATGGTGTGTGTTGTGGTTTATAGTTTAGCACATGAATAATTTTTTTTGTAATGCTAATGGTCGCTAATTTACCATATACTGAACCCTCCCAGCCCTGGACACTCAGGATTTATATTAAAAAGAGCAAGCATGTGCACCGTAGCACCAAGCAGCGATACGGTTGGGAAACATTTTACTTACCACAAAACGGCGTATTAAAGAATTCCAGTACGACGACAAAATTACGAGTAGTATTTGACGGTTCGGCCAAAACGACAAATGGTCGTTTCCTGAATGATGAGTTGATTGAGTCAACAGTGCAGCAAAACATAACTGAGATTTTGGTAAGGTACGTCAATTCAGGGTACAAAAATCAGATGTAAACTTCCACAGAATTTGGTGGAGAGAATCATCGACCCAGCATTTCTTGCGACACTCAGCATACATGACATTGCTGACCATTTGATGCAGAACTTCGGAATGAGCTGAAGCTGATTGAATCATTGGAGATTCCAAAATGGCTAGAAACAAAAGACGATTTTAAAATGCGTGAGTTTGCGGACGTTTCGAAAGAAGCCTATGAGGCCTAATAACTGCCAAGACAAAGTGAGCGCCGATAGAAATCATTAGCATTCCTAGGCAAGAACTATGTGTAGCGCCCATTTTTGGTAAATCTATATTGGAAGTAACAATGAATTCTGTATCTCTCACGACTAGACCAATAGTATATTTGTACACGGATTCCATAATCGTGTCAAACTGGCTTTCAAAGCAACCAAAAAGTTCCAGTAATCAATATCATCACGTAAGCATAGAAAGGAAAATACGGCTTATTGTGCTTCCAAATGTCTACACCCGAATGAGCTTACAAAGTGATATGCCGGATCCGCCTGAAGAAATGGTGGAAGGAACCACCATTTCTTCAGGTGGATCCGGTCATGATTCCAAGTGAAACCCGAACAATGAGTTCGGAAAATGAAGGGACAGTTGAAGCAGCAGTACCTACCATAGGTGATGAAGGACGGATGGCCAGCAGGATTTGAAGATACAAAGTAGAATAAATAAAATATCTTAATCAAATAGTTTTTTGATAAAATCACAGTATCATTACAAAAATCACAAAGTAACTCACTTAGTATCTTAATATCTTAAACCTTAAAAAACTTAAAAATTAAATTGAAATGCTACAATATGAGCAGATTAGATATCTTATTGTTTAGGTTTTGGTGCCCTTGATGTATTTTCAGAATTTTTCGAAGCACAATTTTTTGGAGTAGTTCGGTTAGCATTTTTTGATTGTTCATTAGAGTTGTTTACATTTCCCATAAAGTGTGTGCACCAAATATTGAGAAATATTGACTAAAGTGAAATTTTTAAACTTACTTGAAGCGTTAAATATTGTTTGGTAGTACTGCTTGTACTGCTCTCCCATATATTTAAACCTATCGTTCATATAGTATGTTTTTCTTTATGCTCATTTATGCCATTTTGTTGTGCAAATTGTTTTGGGCAAAAATTTGCAACTAAATTATGTGTTTTTTTTCTAGTGCAAATGTCTGATCTTAGATTAACTAACTTCCCTAAAGTTCCCTTCATCGTAATTACGGCTGTATTTAATGCTGAAAATATTTTGTTGAAAACACACCATTTTTAGTTGCGTAAATGGTATGATTTTTAAATTGAAGCATTTCAAAATTTCTTCAAAATCTAGCATGTCTTTGGCCAAGAGTTGTAGAAGTTCGTATGGTTTCTTTCGGTTAGTGTCTTTTAATAACCTTAGTAAACCAAGTGGCGAAATGTTTTCTATCTCGCAGTGCGCATGATCGATTCCATGTACAGCACTGTGGCTACTGATTGAAAATTGCATGCCAACTTTCGATAAATTGGTGTGTATTATCATAAAATATTTGATTGCGGTTGATATTATGGAGTTTTCGTTTTGAGGAACGCAAGAATCGCTCCACAAAATGACTTCATTAAAATCGCTGTTTTCAAATATCCTGGTAAGTATTTTATGCATAGCGGACGTAATATCAATACCACTTTTGCGCAATATACTGTCTTTTGTCTTGCTTGTTGGTAAATGCGCCATTAAATTATATACATTCAACTTTACATGGTAAAAAATTTCACCAATTTCAAATTTGGGGCAATTGATAACATTTTGTAGTCTGAGCTCGACAGTAGTGAGATTCAACTCGGGGGAAGCTTTGGATGTGATAACAAATTGTTGATATTCCTGGGATATTCTTCGATTACCATTGACGTATTGGCCTCGTTTTGATTTAGCCGGTATACAAGAAACTTTATCTTTGTTTGCGTGGACGGTATATGGGGGGGGGGGAGTGACGGGTTCCTGGGATAGACATATAGTGTACCTAAGAATTTTTGTTACATATTTGTCCTCAATCATTACAGACATCAAATAGTACTGAAAGTATTACATCTTCGAGATGGTTCCTTTGTAGTGCGTTTTTTTAACCGGTAAGTATTCATATTTCCCTTGTTGGTTCAATTTGCAATATTCCTTAAATAACGAATTTCTTTCATCTAATGTGTTGAAGTGCGAAAATTTATACTTGCAGATGGAGCAATATTTTAAATTTTTGACAAACTTTCGCGGCTTAGCTTTTCCTGGAACGGTGACTTACTCTTGACCAGGGAATAAACCGCCTTATACTTCTCTTAGTAAGGATTTTGTAGGAACATTCTCAAGCCACATCGTTTTCATAATCTGAAACTACAAGTTCAATCAGAGTTTCCTGAGCAGAGCCAGTTGCCACTTCCATTTCTAGGGCCATTTGTAGATACCTCCTCCAAAACTTTGGTGGTAGTAGCCAAAGCTGGTTTCTTTCGAATCAAGTTAAAATTAGATGACATATAGGAATCAAACTCAACCTGCCCTATTTCAACAGTATAAATTACTGTAATCCCTATCGGCGCTCTGTCAGAATATAAATATTCCACTTCGTAATTTTCTATAGAAACATCACTGTGTGAAGCCATGCTCTAACGGAATCTATTTACTGGTTGTTTTTTCATTACATTTATAGTTATAATTAGGTATATTATACACTATAAAAATGAACAGAAATAATTTTGAATAACGGTGCATGTGAAATCGATGTATGCCATAAGGTTCGATGTGCATTTAACGATAATTTTGGGCTGAACATAGTAGAGTCAAATGTGCTTGAAAAATCAGGCAGTTACACATCCGTTATACTGGTAGCACAAAATTTGAGCGTGATCGATAAGTGGCAATAGTTGAATTTAAAAGAGGATGTATCATTTAAAAAGTTACATTTTTGGGTCAGTTTAGCTAAAATTAGCAGTTAGAACAATTTCATTCTGGGGTCGCGATTTTCTACACAAAAATTTCTTGCCTTCGTAATATCGAAGGCGAAGTGGAGTGCTTAGACCAGTTATTCAAAATACAGTCTTCTTCCTCATCAGTCACTGGATCTGCGCTTATAGTATAACACAGTTCGTATACCCTATTATAGTGTTTGGAGCAAGTTGAGGTGTAACAGATATCGTACACTGCAGTGGCTTTTGTATTGTTCAGAATACACCTAATACCTTTTCTTTAGATGTGATCTTTTTAAAAATAACTTCAAAAAATATTCGTGATTGTTTTGGATGATTTGCAGCTGCTCGTTTAATGAATGGCTCTAATTTGCTCCAACGTAAAATTGCCGACCAATTTTTTCATAGTATTGAGGGTTACTTCTTCTGGTTTGAGAGATTTATCATTTTATTGTATATTTTTTGATAATTTAATTTATCAGTCTGATTAATCCACTCTTCTCGTAAGAACATTTTGAGGAGCTTGTAACTGATCCAAATTGCTTCTACGATTATTCATAGTCCCAAACACATGAATTTGAGTGGCAAGTGATGTAACCATTATCTTCACATTTTCAATTACTGGGTTTTCAGACCATGTTAAAGTTAGGCGAAAGTTCTCAGCCGAAAGTAAAAAGTCGATAATGCAGATTATGTTATTAACATTCCAGCCGAAAGTAAAAAATTTAGCGGTTATCAGTCGTAAGTAAATAGGATACATAGATTGAACTTAAAATTTACCTAGAAAACTTTGTTTAACATAATAGTGGAAAATATCGGAAAATCAGAATAATCCACCAAATTGGATTAAAATCAGGCTCTTTAGTGTATATCTTAAGTTGAATCGTTTTTAGGTGATTTATCAATAGCTATCACAGAAAAAAAATTCAGGTCAAGTTTCCCGTGCGAAATCTCGAAAAATTCGATTTTCCAACAAAATTTGTATAAAATCAGCCTCTAGAGTCTTATGTCTGGAGATGTATTTTGTTGATGTGACTTGTAAATAGCTATCGCAGAAAAACAAATCAGTTCAAGTGTCCCGTGGGAAATCTCGGAAAATTTGAAAAGTTTCCAGCCGAACGTAACAAATGAGAGTATTAAATCAGCCTCTAAAGTGTTATGTCTGGAGATGGATTTAATTGATGTCACTTATCAATATCGTGTGAAAACTCGGAAAATTCGATTTTCCAAAAATCATTAGAAATTTTTTATAAAATCACCCTCTAGAGTGTTATGTCTGGAGATGGATTGCCTTGATGCGACTTGTCAATAGCACTCGCAGGAAAACATTCAGTTCAAGTTTCCCGTGGGAAATTTCCGAAAATTCAATTTTCCAAAAATAATTAGAAATTTTTTATAAAATCAGCTTCTAGAGTGTTTGTCTGCAGATGAATTGCTTTGATGTGAATTATCAATAGCTGTCTAAGGAAATAAATTCAGTTCAAGTTTCCCGTGGGAAATCTCGGTAAATCCGATTTTCCGAAAATCGTTAGAAAATTTATATAAAACCAGCCTTTAGAGTATTATGTCTGGAGAATTATTTTATTGATGTGACTTGTAAAGTGTTACGTCTGGAGTTGAATTTTATTTATGTGACTTGTCAATAGCTATCGCAGAAAAAAAAATTCAGTTCAAGTTTCCCGTGGAAAACAAAAAATTTGTATCGACTTTTTTCACAATTTTGCACAATATTTTTTTTACTTGTTAAATTTGAGAAAAAAGAATTTGGCTGATAGGGCTGATTTTGTAGATTCACGTTTTACTTTCGGTTGGAAACTTAAAAAATTTAATTTGCCCAGATTTCCTACGGGAAACTTGAACTGAATTTGTAATAAAATATATCTCCAGACATAACACTCTAGAGGCTGATTTTATTGCAATTTAAAGTATTTTTTTTGGGTTTCGCGAATTATCCACAATTTTCTACGATTTTCCACGAGGAACTGGAACCAGGTTTTGCCATATAAGAATATTGACAAAGGTCTTCAATGCTATACCGATTGATAACGACTTCATTTTTTATTTTCAGCTGGGATAATACATCTGCATTACCGATTTCCTCAGTTTCGGCTGATAATACAATCAGCGTTACAGTTGTTTTTATATTCGGCAGGAAACTTTTGGTTGGAGTAAAACAATCTGCATTATCGACTTTTCCCTGCCACTAAGATTTCGTTATTTCGGTTTGATTTGACTTATATTCATGTTCACTAAGATTAACCAATCGGTTTTTATGAAAGTCAACTACATTTTTACAACTGATATGATATCTATTTTTAGAGTTATCACACTCAAACACAGCTTGTTGTAATTTTATGGTCAATTTATTTATACCTACAACCAGCTCGTAAAATGCAAAAGCATATTCAGTGCTCATAAAAATAAATAAATAAAAATCAACAATATCCCAGGTTTTAAAATCAGTTTTACAAAGACGAAAACTTGAGAATTAACAATTGTACTCTTTCTGTAAAACTAACTAAACCTTATCCCTTGGATGGAACAATTTGGAGTTTTATAACTTGGACTGTGCCTCATGCATTTCAGTGGAATATGGGAGGCAGACGTTAAGTCAGTGAAGGTTGCACGCGCATTATCATAACGAAATGACTTCGGTAGAGTAAAGCTCAGTGGTCAAACAAATGGTGGCAAATATACTAAAATCCAGCTACCAACGGGACTGAAGCTTAGTCACTTTAACCTAACGAAATTAGTAGAACAAACAAGAATGTATTTTGTTGGAATGGTTTTAATTATCTTTTTAAAAAGACGGCCCGTTCATTTTATTTACAGTCGGTGATGCCGATTTGTTAAAAGAAGAAGGATTAGAACTATATATTATATGCCACCCAATAAATTGTGCAAATTATCAAAAGAGGAGGTTAGCTCTGCCATAACTGTGCAATAGCAGCAAGCCTCAGCAAACACATGATCAGTTGAAAATATTCTTTCAGTATTGTTGCCCTTAATCATTTTTTACTATCCATTGGTCAGATTAACGAACCCAAATACAAAGGTAGCAAATTAAAAGCATTCTGCTGGCAATAACATTTATTAGCTGATAATTTTTTTTTAGGCTTGGCTCCTACATAAATTAGAGCCATATTGCCAAAAATCCAAATTTATACAATACATACTGACATCTGTTTAATTCATAATTCATTTTTAACAAAACAATTTTTAACCTTTAATGATCCGGATTACTCCTTCACATATTCTGTCGTCTACTACTTATTTTGTGTCAAATTGTTATAAATTCATACGTTTCCAGTTGCCATAGTTCAGCCTGATTCTCTCAACCTTTCGCAACATTGGCGTATCTCCTTTGGGCTCCTTAAAGAACGAAATTCTTAAATGAGTACCACGGAGCACTCTGTACCTCATTCCTTTCGTTAGACTCTTCGAAGCATTCGAAGTACATCTCTTGCATCCTTCCTTCCGTACTCATGAACCACGTCATTCAATGTACCCTTTTTAGCTAACATATAGGCCCTTTCATTCCCTTCGATCTGTGTATTTGATGAAATTCATTGTATGGCCCCATCACGTGGACAGTTTCGAACGCATTCAAAATTCACATCAACATACACATTGCCTTCCCTCCCACCTCCACATTTTAGCAAACATAAACCACTCTGGGAATCGAAAAATATTACTATTTTCCTTTCCCACAGATTATGTATTGCGGTTTAGTTAATCGCTTCCTATAGCACTCTGGCGTATGCATTTTCTACTTTCAGTAATTGGCTAAAACCCCCTTTCGAGCTATTCCCGTCACTGATAAAAATAATTTGTTGGTATAAGGTTAAATTAACTATGTTTTGTTTATTGTAATAGATTATCATATGCCTTAAATATCTTACTCTTACAAAATCCAAATCTCGGCCCAGCAAGCAAAACTTTGTTTTCTGCAATCAAAGACTGTTAGTAGTAATAAAAACTTATAATTACGAATGCGCTTCTAGTCGCTATTTAATAATATGGTTGCGGTAATCGACGTCATAAACTTATTTAACAAATAATTCGAGAAACACAATCAAAATTCAGTTGTCCCAACCAAATTAATATTCAATCAGTTGCTTCAACAATAAATCATTTTTCGCAATGCACTTTCGTTTACCGGATACACACAAGTTCATAAAAATGAAAAACGATTGTTTTAAACTCATACGTGTCCATATTGAGTTACCGTATAGTCTAGTGTCATATGTGCAGTTTTTGTGAAAAAAAATGTACGGAAATTCTTATTAAGTAAGTATATTAAGTACATTAAACATAAAATTAAAATTTTGTGAGATTATTTAGTGAATTAATTTAGTGAAATCATAAATATTGCATTAAGTAATTTTGCTTTAGTTTATTAAACCACGTGTAATGCTTATAGCAAAGATCGATTAACTTGAGCTAATATATTAATTTTTCTGCGTATATTTTATGTAGATTGATAATTTTTGTTAATGTGACATACAATAGTTCAACGGCCATATTATCGGTGAACCCAAAAGGCGATAATTTAGCAGCGAAGGATTTTTATGTTGCCGGTACATATCTAACAATTTATTTTACAAATCATACAATTTCGACAGTAATTTAGATATAATTTTATTTTTATTTACATAATATTCATTGAAAAGTTTTTTTAAAATTTCGGGTGACATTAGTTTATATGACAACAAAACATCGTGTGTGATTCACCAGCAACGGACTACGAGCCTCATCATTTAATACAAGTAGAACCATCGGAACAAACCACCACGTCGCGCATCATCGATATTTCGGAGTTTATAAATGGCGCTTCCCCATCTTCGATTCTTTTAAGGAAAACAAATCCAAAAATTGGATTTGTTTTCCCTAACTAGTCGATTTTCTCTTGGTTCGTTCGCCATATTTTTTCATTTTTTATTTCTATTACTTCGGAAATCATAATAATAATAATAATAATAATAATAATTATTATTGTATAAATTATTTAGATTATGTTACCAATATTTTTAATTTTTTTTAACATAGGTTTTGTCGGGTTAACCGGGATTTTATTTATTTATCGCAAATAATTGGCGACGTTTTTCCTCTTGAATTAAAAGAGGATTACTACACTCGAGCGGTAAATGGTTAGAAAGCATCTGGTAAGATTTATGACGTGTATTCAAATTATCGAAGACAGTTGTGTTCAGCAGGTATTATCCAACGACGGGTTTACTCGAAGCATACACTTAGTCATACTAATTAGAGGTATACCAAATCAAGTGGGTAAGTTAATTTATCGTAACGGAACTGAAAGTCCAAGAGCGGCTATTTTGGCCAGTTCGTAAATTAATTTTATTCCCATTTCAGAGTTCATCTCCAGGGACTTGGTTGCAATAATGGTAGAGGTTCTGGGTGAAAGAGGCAAACAGGAGGCTATAATGGCATCCGCCTACTTTCCTGGAGACTCAGAGTTAATTCCTCCATTTGAAGTTAAGCGGTTCATAGCTCATTGCAAACGCAATGGGCTGGCCTACCTGATAGGATGCGATGCAAACGCGCACCAAACGGTGTGGGGTAGCACGGACTATTATAAAGAGGCTTCATTATCGGATCACTTGCACATCAGATTCGATTTGGCGGCTGAGACCATGCAGCGGCAGGAAATCAGAGTTTCAAAACTGACCGACTGGGACTCTTATAGAGTCTCACTCGGATCAGAAATGCGCTCGGTTGTGGGGAACATGGAGTATCCAGAGTGTTTGGAGATCTGTTTAAACCAGCTGCATAGTTCTATACACTTGGCTTACGAAAACAGCTGCCCGTTTAAGCGAAGAGAGTCCACAAAGATGGTCCCTTGGTGGAACGGGACGCTGGGTAAACTGAGGAAAAAGACGGTGAATGGGGCGAGTATAAGATGGCCTTAACGGAATATAATCTCGAACTAAGAAGGTCCAAGAAGGCTACCTGGATGAATTTCTGTGAGGGAATCAATGAATTGCCCTCTGCAGCTCGTCTCCAGAAAGTCCTTTCCAGGGATCATTCAAATGGTTTAGGACTTCTCCAGAAGCAAGATGGGAGGTTCACTCAAAACCAGAAGGAAACCCTAGAGGTACTGCTAGCGACTCACTTTCCGGATTCAGTAGTGGTAGGAGCCCAAGAGGACCCGCATGATCCCTCAAGTGAGGTGGCCTATTCCCCTCGCAGTAGGATCTGGAGTCTCTGGGAAAATATTCACACCCAGCAAGGTGTGATGGGCTATTGGGTCTTTCAAACCTTTAAAATCCGCTGGAGGGGATGGTATCTTTCCAGCTTTACTTCAAAAAGGTATTGAGGAAATACTCCCCAGCTTGATCCAGATGTTTCGGGCAAGTTATGCTTTTAACTATATTCCGAAACTGTGGAGGAAGGTAAATGTGGTCTTTATACCAAAGGGGGGAAGGGTCGTCCAGACACCCAGGCCATTAGCCTCATGATATGGGTTTAATTCTTAAAATTTTTGTTTTAGAGAAACATTATTTTACAATTGAGAATCGAAATATACAACTTTGGATCTGTGATACAGAAACCGTCACTTTTTAATACTGATTGTTTCCAGGAAAATTAATTTAAATTATCTCCATCAGAAATGAAAGTTATAGTGAGGCACTTTTCGTTAATCATTGGTGTTCTGGTACCCCAGACATCCAAAGAGTGGGAGTTGTTTCGACTTTTAAGAGAAATTCTTCTTCTTATTTTTAGGAAACTGTTTCATTCTAATCCTTTTAATTACTTAAGAGATATTATTGCCCAGCACAACACATTATACATACAACTCTCTAAAAATAATTTGAAACCAAAATTTCTATTGCATTATGCAAGTATTTTGGAAAAAATAGGACCAATAGCTGCAATAAATTCAATTAGATTTGAGGCAAAACATCAAACATATAAAAAACCTCTTATATTTCGAACAATAGAATCAATATTTTAAAAACATTGTATATTAAAAATCAACTGAAAATGGTAAACCTTGTCCTTAACAATAAAGAAATTTTTGAGTCTCCTATAACTCACGGACCAATTAAAGATATAAGTATGATAAAATTAATAAAATATGGCCTTAATTCAAACGCGAAACTAATTTCGTGGATACAATTTAAAAATTTGTGTTTAAAGAAAAATATGGTGGTTTGCTTTGACATTGATACGAATGGGGAACCAATGTTTGGGCTAATACAACTTATTATTAAGGATATTGAAAAGTTTTATGTTAGTTTACAATTTGTTGAGAGATTATATTTTAGTACTCACTACTTTGCATATAAGGTTGAATTACAAAACACATTTTTTGTATATGACAAAGATTCACTAAAATGTAATCACACTTCTTATAAGGCTGCTAACAGTCAACATTTTATAATTTAGGACTATTAAGTTAATACATTCAACTACTTTAAATATTACCGTAAAAATTAAAATTTTAAATGTTAAAATAAATAAATATAAATATTTGAAGACTAAAAAAAAAAAACTAACAAAAAATTTCAGATTAGTCATTTGAGACGAAGATAAAATACTATAATGGTGTTTGCCGGAACCGAAACCAAAAAAAAGCAACAAATATGTACGCATTTAACCTAAACTTAAGAAAGTAGAATCAAACACTATTTACCATTACTACAAATGACTTTTCATTGTGCAAGCAGAAAATCAGTCACTACAAGGATTTTATAACAAAATCATTCGGTTGTGACAACTAATTTTCAGTAGACGCAACTAAATTTTGCGGTAATTCTGAATAAAGGAACAATTTTCTAGTTCACACAATCAATTTTTCAGTTGGAAATACTAATATTAAGGTCACAGAAACTTTTTATTAGTTAGCACAATCAAAAATGGGTTTATAACAATCATTAATCAATTTATATCAACCTAAAATTATTGATATCGCAACAATGGGCCCGATTCTGAAACGATAAAATGTATTTTATGTTATTTTATTTCCCCGCTTCCTATATGAATTTGTATTGAAAAAACAAAAATAACATAACATAACATAAAATTTTCGAAGGCAGAATCGGGCCTATTATCTCATTTACTACAACCGCTTAATTCGGTAGGCAAAAAATTCGGTTGCCGCAAACATAGTGTTCTCTCTGTATACACACTAATACTACATCCAATTTTGAAGAATATAATGGCCTTCCTTATCATGTCAGTCACACTCGGATGAGCGCCCCACTTGGGTTTTTGTATCCCAAAATTCATACGTCTGTCAATCCAAATACCCAAATATCTGTACGCATTTACTTGTTCAATTCTGTGACTATCAACACTTATACATATTAACATTTGCAACATTTGATCTAAAAACTCATAAAAGCGCACTTATTAGGATTCATTCTCAGATTCAACAGTTTAAGTTTTTGTATTATCTCATCTAGCCCCTTTTGCGCTCTTTGAGCAGCCATATCAATACTTCTCCCGTTTTCAATCGCTACAAAATCGTCTCCAAATTGCAGAACCATTTGATTGTCTGCTGCACAGAGCTGAAGATATTTTACTTCCTTGCGGAAGTGCAATATTTGCAACTCCCTCCAACCTAAACCCACTTCCATTCAATACCATTTTCCTCTCAGTCATAAAATCTATTATCCACATACAAGTTAAGAGTTTTACTCGAAGATTATATAAAAAAAATGAATTTATTTTATTATTTTGTGTTTATCTTTTACATTTCAAACTAAAACTAACTTACTTTTAAAATATGTTAACATTTTATATATAAAAAATTGCTTAATAAGTAAATTATAATATTCTCAAATAACTAGAACATGTCTGCGCGTGTTCTTACATGTGTTTTCCTTTTAAGCTGATTTAGCGTCTTTAGGTGATGCGCGTGTTTGCAATTTATGTTGAATTGCAATTCTAGTTGTGTTAACTCTTCCCCCCTACAGGATCCGCGTCCCGTGGATCAAAATTTCAGGCTAATTGGTTGGACTCCAGATTGGCTGATGATGACTTCTTCTTGACATGGTTTTGGATTTCACCATTTTTTGCGTTTTGTTCTTAATAAAAGGATGAGTATTATGATGAAGATTATGGATATTATACCGAAGTCTACAAAGGCTGCTTCCTTATGTTTTGTAAATAATTTTTGTAGTCGATCTACATTATTTAGGTGCAGGTTATGAAGGTATCCTGGGTCGATTTTTACACCTTTATCTGTTATATTAGGTTGTAGTACTGTTGGTAGTACTTGTGATTTCCTAATATCTCTGCTGGTGAAGGTTTTATTGTTGATCTTAATCGTTTCATTGTCGTATTGTACTAGAAAGCTTCCCTCCAGGTGTTTATCCGTGTTGTTGTAAAATATATCTCCTTTAAAGTTGCTCAGAAAAATCGTATTGTCGTTTAGGGTGTCGATTATCTGATTCTTGTTGAATTGGTAGTTACAATGGGCATCTAATCCCCTTATGAGCTGGTTTATGCAGTGGTCGGCTTTTAATTTTTCCAAACTATCTGTCTCGCAAAGTATGGTCTCGCGAAATAGTTTGCATTCTCGAAGGATCCCGAACATTTCGTCTTGATTTACCAGAAGTTCGTTGTATTCTAGGTATATCTGTTTATTGTTCTCAATCGTTGATCTTACCATGACGTGATTGTATTCCTGTTTACTTGTTTTCGGTATTGATATAACATATAGTATTGTTGATTCTTTAGCCAGCATCATAGGTTCTGCGTATTCTATTGCCTCTATATCGTTAGAATATGGAAGGGTTTCGATTTCTGCAACCAGGCGACTGATTTCTTCTTTATCCAATAAATTTGTATTGATTATTTTTCCTTTTGCTAATTGCGCGGCTCGAATGATTTCTTTTATGTCCTCTTTGATTATGGTTAGTCGGTTGAATAGTATTTGTTGGACTTTTTCATCTGAGTTTTCGTGTAAATGATCAACAATTTTGTTGTATTCATTGAGAATCTGCTGTGCTGTGGTCATTAAGACATTGTTGATCTTATATTGTTGATTATTGTTATCGATGATTTGATTTTGACTTTTCAATATTTGATCCCAGTCTGTGGCGTCTGGTGATCCTGCAATCCATTTCCATGCGGAGCCGATCCAGTTGATTGATCGGCGAGATCGAGTTTTTTGACCTTTGAGTTCTGATATTAGTTGCTTGGTTTGGTTCATTTGGTGAATCAGTTGAGGTCGAAGACTGCTTTCTGGGTCAATGTTGTCAAGTGAAGTTCTAATTCTGTTGATTATTTCCTCATATTCGGTCAAGTTGATAACATGGATTAATTTAAAATTTCCATTGATGATTCGTCCATTGCCTTGTTTGAGAGTTATTATTGGTGTGGTATATTTGTAGATGGTAAGTGAGCTTGTCAAGCCCAATATCCAGAAACTGGAAAGAAGAGATTATTGCGTTAAATTTTTTATTTGAGTCTTGTGGACCCTTTTTCCGGAGGTGGTGGTAATTGTGACTCGATTATCTTTGGCCACGGTTTCTTCTTTAAATCTGGGTTTCTCTTTTCCTTGTATCTGCTTGATTGTAGTGTATATTGTTTCCCCAGGTTTATATTTTCTTGGTTTATTTCTCTTTGCGTTTTCCCTAGAGATGTTAGTTTTTTGGTTTTTCCTAATTTTTTCTGCCACATCCTCGTTGACTTGATCTTTGAAGTCCACAAGATTTTGGTAATCGATTCTCTGCGTTCTCCCAAAAAATATGTCGCAAGGTTTATGTTGGATAACCGAATGTATTGAGTTGTTATAGCGATCTACTGCGATGTTAACTAGTTCTTTTATGGTTAATTCCTTATATTCCATTTGAAGACATCTTATTATCTCGATGATAGTAGAATGCACTCTTTCGATGGCTCCATTTACCTCACTTCGCTGGGGCGGTGTTAAGTATATTTCTATCCCCAAGGTTTTTAGATAGTCCATTACGATGGGACTTACGAAACTCCCCTCATTATCCATTACTAATAATCTGGGAATTGTGAAGTAATGCAGAATTTTGATTATTTTGTCTCTGATGTGAAGAACGGATTTGTTGTTGATGTGGAAAAACTTTGTAAATTTAGAGAATTTATCCATGCATGATATACATTTTTCATTCTTTATCTCGATTATATCCATATGGAGTATTTCTGTTGGATATGTTGGAACCGGCGTTTCTTGGAGCTCGACTCAATTTGGGTGTCTGTCATATTTATTTGTATTACAGATGCTGCAGGTTTTGGTATATTTTTTTATTAGGCTGGTCATTCGTGGAAAATAGTACCGTTCTAGGATTTGATCCTTGTTCTCAGCGTGATTTCTGTGTGCTCGATTATGCTCCTCTGTTATAATTTTGAATTTATTTTCCTCGTTGCTGACGTCTTGGACCACTCTTTGTGTTAGACGTAACTTCAATCCCGGGAACTGTTCTTTGAAAACGTCTTGTAACATTTGGATGTGTTCTTCGGGTATTTTTATTCCATTGATGATGGTTGGATGGAGATTATCACTTAGGATTTTTGTAAGAGTGTCCTTATTTATTTCCGGTAGGCTAATGTAATGCCTATGATAAGTAGGATGTGGTTCTTCGTGACAATCAATATATTTGCCTGTCTTGATTATCAGTTGGTTTCTGAAGACGTTTATAGGTGCTTCGCAGTACTGTATTAGGTCTGTGCTGTCTTCTTCAGCGCTGTGTATCGTGGAGGTTGATGATAGGGTGTTGACCTCTAGTTCTAATCTCGATAAGGCATCAGCTACTTTGTTGGTACAACCAGGTTTGTATATGAGTTCATAGTTATACTCTTCCAATCGGGCCTTCCATCTTTTTAATTTTGCGTTATTATTTTTAGTACTTAGTGCAAATGTGATCGGCTGATGGTCCGTGAGGATTTTAATTTTCTTCGCTCCGTACAGGTAATTTCGTAAGTTATCTAATGCCCAAATGATTGCTAGCATCTCTTTTTCATTGACCGCATAGTTCTCTTCGGTCTCGTTTAACGATCTGGATATATATGTGATTGGTCTGTCCTTTCCGATGTCACCCTGTGATAATACGGCACCAATTGCATAATCTGAGGCGTCGGTAGTAAGTATAAAAGGTTTATCGAAGTCTGGAAAGATTAGTATCTCAGTGGATGCTAAAACCTCTTTGATCTGACGGAATGCTTGGAGTTCTTTTCCTGTTAAGCTGATTTTCACTTTTTTTGATTGTGTTGCTTTAATTTGTGCGTTTTCGCCTCTTGTGAGGTTGGTTAAGGGCTTGGCGATTTTCGCGAAGTCTCTAATAAAACGTCGATAATACGATGCGAGTCCAAGGAATGATTTTAACTCTTTTAAATTATCTGGGCTCTTTAGGTTTCGTATAGCCGCTACCTTCTTTAAATCTGGCCTGATTCCTTGGTTTGTTATGATGTATCCTAGGAATTCTGTTTCTGTTTTCATGAATTCCGTTTTGTCAAGGTTGACACGTAGGTTAGCTTTTTCAAGTTTCGAGAATACTCTTTTGACATTAATAAGGTGTTCTTCTTCGGTTTTCCCTCCGAATATGATGATGTCGTCAATATATACATAGCAGATGATTCCGATGAATTCTTTCAATACGTCGTCTATCATTCTTTGGAATATAGCTGGCGCATTTTTTAGTCCGAAAGGTAGTCTTAAAAATTCATATTTTCCATTCATCGTGGAAAAAGATGTTTTCGGAATATCCTTTTCTATCATCCTGATTTGGTGAAATCCTGATGTAAGGTCGATGGTTGTAAAAAACTTTGATTTTCCAAGATTTGCCAATGTGTTTGATATGTCAGGAATTGGATATGTGTCTGACACCGTGACGGCGTTTATTCTTTTAAAATCGACGACTATCCTATATTTTTTGATGCCTGATGCATCCAGCTTTTTTTCAACTACCCAAATAGGTGAGTTGTATGGGCTTTTAGACGGCCTTATGATTCCATCGTTTAGAAATTGGTTTATTTGTTTCTCCACTTCGTGCCTCATGCTGACTGGATAGGGATAGGATTTCGTGTAGATTGGTTCATCTGTTGTTGTTTTTATTTCCGCTTTTACGTTAGTATCAATTGTTTCAGTATTGTTGACTGGTTTAAATAGTGTTTTGAATTTTGCCACGATTTCTTTGAGGTTTTGTCTGGCTTCTGAGGATAAGTGACTATCCCGAACTTCGATGTTGTTTACTTGAACTGAGTGTTTTTCCTTAAGTGGAATTTTGATATTTGGAGTTATGGTTAAAATGTTATGTTTCCGGTCGATAATTGCTCCAAGTTTTTTTAGAGTGTCGTCCCCGATTATTCCGTCGAATGTTTTCAAACCAGGTAATACAAAAAACTCTATTAATGTGTCAATTCCAATGCATTTGAAAAATTGTCCGGATATTTTTTTACTGATCTTGATGTCCCCTCCCGCTGATTTTATTTTAAACGGGACATTAGTGGGAATGGATCCTTCAGCTAGTTCAGGTTTGATGAAATTCTTGTTGGCTCCCGTGTCGATTAAAAATTTGAGGATGTTATTTTTTGCTGTTTTGTACTCTAGGTATGGTATGCTAGAGAGGCTTTCTCCATAAAATTTATCTCTGAGTTTATCTCCTCAGGTTCGTCTTCTAATGTCTCGATATCCGTATTTTCATTAATTAACTGATTATATTCCTCTTCCTCCTGTGTATCCAAATGATAAATTCTTTGCTGTCTTTGGGGTTCGCCGTAGCTTGGATGTTCTATTTTTGGTTGATGGTTATTTTGATATGCTGGTCTATTCATGTAATTTACGCGTTTGGTTTGAATTGACTGATCAATTTCCATTGGTGTTGCAGGCTTCGGATAAATTGGCCTAGGTGGTATTTGTTGAATCGGATTTTGATTGTTGTATGATGTTTGGTTGTTATAATGTTGATTATTGTATACCATGTTTTTCCGTTGCGGTGGTATTAAATTGTGGATTACTCGTGGATTATGTGAATTGGTATATGAAACTTGGTTGACCGAGTTATTATTTCGTGGATTTTGTGGGTTGATATACGAAAATTGGTTGATTGGAGCTGTTACCGAGTTATTAACGTTCTTTTTCTGAATCGTCAAATTCCTGAAATTCATGTTTTGAATCTCAAGGCAGGACCCATATGCTTCCGGAAGTGTGGTCGGTTTTTGGATGATTAACATTCGTGACAATTCTCCATTTAACCCTCTGACAAAAACATCCAAAGCTCGATTCCTGTAGTTTTCGACTAGGACGCTGATGGTTTCTGTCGAATAATCCTCCGTTTTTATCTTATTTACTATCAATGAGAATTGATGATTCACATTGGCATAAAATTCATCGATTGACATATTTCTTTGTACAAGGTTATTTAATTGATGTTCTAACGTTCGAAGATCTCTCTTATCTGCGTAGTGGAGCGACAAGCACTTTTTTATAGACGCCCACTCATCATCGAAGATGTTATATGATATTAATGCCGCATCGGCGTTTCCTCTAATCTTTTGCCGTATGTGTTGCAGTATTGCTCTATAGATGGATTTCCATCGAACTGTTGTAATTCCTTCACGCAGTCAGGTAACTTACTTATGTCCTTAAGCTCTTGTTCGTTTTGTGGGACTGCGAATATTGTTGTTGCAGCTGGATTTATAGGTTTCTCCAGTATCTCGAGTCTCCGCTCGATTTGTTTGGTGAATTCAATTTGAGCATTTAGGGCTCCGGTTATTTTTGTAAATGCAGCTTGGATTTGATCTAATTTTTGATCCACTGGTGTCGTCATTATGATGTTTCACTTTTTATTATTATATTTTAAATTTTGTTTATATTAGTATCGTTGATTATTATGATCACTTTTTATTGTTGTAATTGAAAAAAATGTTTAGTTACTTTTATTATTACTTGTTATTATATTCACTTTTTATTATTGTTTATTTTGTAATTATTATTATAAAAGTATATTTAGTTACTATTATTATCGTTATTATAATTTCTTTTTATTATTAAAATTCTCGTTATTATTATAATTACTGTTTCTTATTATTATCATATTTTTTTTATTTTTTTTATTTTGTTATTAATTTTTACTTACATTAAAATTAAGAGGCTTTTCATGGCCTATTTGTGGATTAGTTTTGCCACAAAGGTCTTTATAGTGCACAGCCGGTTTTCGTACACTCGGAACCCGCACGTGTGTCTTCTAAATAAATGGATATGCTGTATTTCTCCCGTTTGGCGATGTTGCGTTGTTATTTGTAACCCGCCTACTAATGGTACAAACTTTATCACGGTTTATTTAGTTTCACTACTTCAGTGGAACGGCTTTAGCTATGTTCTTATGTGTATAGCCTTTAAAATTTGTGGTAAAAAAAACGGTTATGTTCTCGTGGGTATAACTTCTGTTTTTAACCAAAAACTGTCGTTCTTTAATTTTAGATATTTTTCAGCAGGGGTTTGCTGATTTAATGATCTTTTTTTATTTTTCACTTTTTTGTTACTTGCACTTTATATTATTTTATTAATATTTAACGCCAGGGTATCGATTTTGGTCGCAAAATGAGGATTGAGGATTGAGAATTTTGTATATGTACACGGCGTATAATATACATTTTGCTATTGTGTGCCGTCAAATATTTTTATTGTATTAGTGTGTTTTCTCATGATGGTAAGTATCAAAAATAAGCTAAGCGGGTGAAATCGGTTCAACTTTTTTGTTGCTTCCGCTCGCCTTGAGTTATTTTTCCCTACCTTTTAACATGAGGAATTCATGTTTTTCTATCAATTGTTGTTGTAAACGAGACATTCATTTTACTTCGTTACCAAAAATCCAAAACAATATACGCAATCAATTGCTCGTGGTGATCTTCAATATAAAAAACAAAAAGCAGCATAAATAAATGGTTTTTAATTTTTACATTCTTCGTCGACCACATTCATAATATTTTTAACTTTTTTTTTTTTTTTTTTTTTTTTTTTTGAGTTATGTGAGAATAAACATTTCAAAAATCAAAAAAAACAATTCAGTGTTATCTCATGCGCACGAAAGGAATGTTGTACATATTTTTATTTCCAGTAATTTTCTGCAAAATTTAAAACTAATAAAATTGTTAATTAAATAATGATTTAAAGATAAAGAAATATTAACTAAAAATGGAAAATAAGTCAGATAAATATTTATAAACTATAATTTTATTAATAATTTAAAAAGATGAAAAATTACACGACGTACATTCACCCTTTCCTGTGCTTGAATTAACACTAAGCCAAAATAACTAATCTACTTCTTATTTTTTCCACATTATATTTTATATCCCTCTTTTTCGTGTCATTTTATCTCTCTTATTTGCATCATGTTAAACAAAAAACTTAAAAAAACGCCCATTAGACACTGTCAAATGTGCGTATTTTTTAGTTTTTTGTTTAATATAACATGGCATAAGGTTTTTTTTGTTTAACATCGGATAAGAGGGATAATGTGAAAAATATAAGAAGTAAATTAGTGATTTTAACTTTTAGTGTTGATCCAAGCGCAGAAAGGGAGTATGTACGTCGTGTAATTTTTCTAACTTAAAATTATTAATAAAATTATAGTTTATAAATATTTTTCTGATTTATTTGCCTTTTTTAATTAATATTTATTTATCTTTAAATCATTATTCAAGTAACAATTTTATTAGTTTTAAATTTTGCAAAAAATTACTGGAAATAAAAATATGTACAACCTTTCGTACGCATGAGATGACACTGAATTTTTTTTTTTTTTTATATTTCAAATGTTTATTCTCTGTTTTTCTCTATTCTTTGGACACCAATACAATTTACCAATACTTTTGCCTTCCGGTAATACTCAACTCAATCCTCAAATTGCGACCAAAATCGCTGTCCAGGTCCCTGTTTCGGCGCCAGTTAAGAGTTTTACTCGAAGATTATATAAAAAAAAGGAATTTATTTTATAATTTTGTGTTTATCTTTTACATTTCAAACTAAAACTAACTTACTTTTAAAATATGTTAACATTTTATATATAAAAAATTGCTTAATAAGTAAATTATAATATTCTCAAATAACTAGAACATGTCTGCGCGTGTTCTTACATGTGTTTTCCTTTTAAGCTGATTTAGCGTCTTTAGGTGATGCGCGTGTTTGCAATTTATGTTGAATTGCAATTCTAGTTGTGTTAACTTACATACTTTCCGTGAAAATCCAGAAATCGAGAGAATTTGTTGTAATTTCCACGGAACCACATAATCATAAGCTCTTTCAATGTCCTCCTTCAATCCTTTCTTACTTCCCAAACAAACTTTCCCACCCACTCAATTGCGGAGTGGTTCTTTCGAAATCCAAATGTTGTCGAATTCAACACCAACATTTCACTTAAAATTTTTAAAAAAACATTCAACATCCTTACATATGCCTCGATAATTTGTTGCCATATTTTTATCTCTATCCCGTTTAGGGATGAGAGACACCCAATTTGTCTGGTATTTTTGAACCCATCCACACTTCATCATTTTATAACTTACGCGGTTCATCCCTGGAGTCGTAGATTTTGATGTATCGAACACTCGTAGAAACTCTCCCCATTCATACTTACAATCCATTCTTTCATTTCTACTCATTCTATCAACTTCATTTATTATATCCAAATCATTGCTTACATTCAATACCATTCTTATAAATTCTTCACCTTTTTCTCTGTTCTCACATACCAAAATTGCTCACATTAAAATGTTTACAATTCACCCTATTAAATAAACTTCATACATCCTTAGTTGTGGTTCTATGTTTCATTTGGGAAACATATTCCCGCCAACTTTTCCTTTTTTACTCTGCGAATAGCCTTTTTCAATTTTTATTTGCTCAACGTCCTGTAGCTCTCAGTAAGATAAAATGTGTAGATGGCAGCATCTCATTGATTGACCAAAAAAAAAAATTCTTGTAACAGCCAAAGCAACGAAATATTATTGATTTTATAACTGTGTTAGTAGTACAAAAAGCTTTTTCGTTTTTACAAATTCTAATAATCGTATACATACATATATCCCCATTTCCAGTCGTTATCACGAAAACTACGTAATTTCCCCAACTCAACGTTCAATAAAAGCTTTGGGTAGACATAACGAAATACAACTTAAAAACGAAAACTCTCTCAATTTCTATTCACAATCGTGTCGGGTATTTTTTATTTAAGTTTTTTTTTTTTTTTTTACAAAAAGCACACCAAAACGAAACGCTTAACGATTGAAAGGTAAATATCGTAAATAAAGAACTTTTATTTTTGTATTGATAATAAAATAACGGCGTCGCATCATTTCGTTAAGAAACCTCAAACGGTGCGCACGTTCGCGTTTGTTGGAATACATATATATCAAAAAAAAAAAAAAAAAAGTTTTTTGTTGTGTTTTATTTTGATATATCTACATATCTTGAAAGCTTTTAGTTGTATCTACAGGATTCAACGATTTTTTTTTTAAAATTTGGTACTTTTTATCCGTCCGGCGTATAAGCGTACTAAAATCGGTGGATTACAAAAATTTTATTTAGACGGACATATGAAATATGTTCTTTGATAGGAAAGGATTATAAACAAATGTGTATTGAGTGAAATATGTGATTGAGTGATTATTATTTAAAAAAAAAAAATATTGAAATGATTCAATCTAGTGTAGTGTTTCAATTTTATTGTGGATTATAAAATAATAAACATGTTTTGTGTAAATTGTTGAGATTTTGAAAGTGAAATTCTCAGTGGAAATTTTAATGTGGAGTGAAAATGTCGAGTGGTGAAATAAGCTTTTATGTTATTACCAAATAGAGTGACATAGAAATCTTTTATGGTTTCGTTTATACATGTTACGTATAGAGTAGTGTGTCTAATATTTTCTTAACACAAATAGTAAAAAGAAAATTATGTTCAATAAGAATTATTTGTTTTAATTTCGTATAATATTTCATTTCCTGCTGTCTTGTTGTGATGTAACCACATTATATACAAATACGTACGAGTTTGTTTATTAAATAATACTAAACTTGTAATATTTAGTGAGATAACAATATACGTTGATGTATGTATGTGCATGTGAGAGCTTTGGAAAAAGTTTAACAATTTTTTTGGTTTTGTGCTTTTAAATAATTATATTGAAATTCGAAAAATTAGTGTTTAGATTTGAATTGTGATTTGTGTTACATGAAAAACAAAAAATTGTTTAGTGAAATACAAAGTGCAAATTGTTAGTGGTGGTGTTACATTTTTAAAGTGAATTTAAATACATTTTTGGTTAGTGAGTGTTTGTGGGTATATATTGAAAATGGAGCCGTTTAACTTGTGGACTAATAAATGGAACATTTTAACAGGTTAGTGAAAAGAATTCATACATTTTTTTTACATTTTATCTTACGATGATTTATATTTTGGGGTATATCCGGTAAATTTGCGATAACCTTCATCAAGGGAAACATATTTTGTCAATTTATCACGTAAAATTTTAAATAAGATTTGAAAACAAAAACCCATCTTTTGCACCTCAATTACATTAATATTCGTTTTATTGCCTATAAATTATCTTGGGGGATTGAGTTAAAATTCGGCTTTAATAGCTAATTATGGATTTAAATCGATCTAATTTATATATTGTAATATCAAGTTGTTATAAAAATAAAGGATTTTGTTTGCCAGAAGCAGGTGTATGTGAAGTTTGAAGATTAACTTGTGCAAATCATTGTGTAATTAATGTTGTTCTGACAAAAATATGAGCCTACCTCAGGTAAGGTTTTAGAATTTATTCAGTAATTTTTATTTGTACCTATTCGGTTTGATTACTATTTTTAACGCTATGGTTTTTAAACTAAACTTTTTGACCATTTTTTAAGTAAACCATTTCTTCCTAATCTAGCTAATCCGTTAAAAAAGCTAATCGGGGTTACCTCGCAAAATTGAGATTATTCGAAAATTTGGATATTTTAATCCCAGAAAATTCATTATCTAAAGATTTTAACTAATCACAGTGTAGGTATTTTAATGAGATAGGACTGTATAATGTAACTTAAAACGGTAATCCGTATAAAAATCTAGTTGTGTATAGATATTATAAAGGGATTATTTTAAAATTTTAAATGTTAATATTCAAATATCAAAGAAAATCCGTATCTTAAAATATTGACTAGTCGACAAACATCTCACTATTCTTGATATTTTATAGGTAACAGTAATCCGTTTAATAATCTAATGTGGTTTACTTATTAGAACAGGATTATTCGAAAATGAGGAAATTCTCATCTTGTATTAATACCTATGACAATCCTTATCTTAAGATTTAGGCTAAGCATCGTCCCATGGCCTTTCGATAGCTCAACTTTATTTGTATTATTCTACAGTTCGGAAATTTGACTGTTACATAGTCTTATCTGCCTAAGATAACCCATCAAAATTAAGTATTAAGATTTTAACTAATCGTTAAGCGCCTTATTTTTGTGTGTTGATAAGCTTACTTTTATAAATTAATTTAGCTAATTTGGATTTAAAAGCTGTTGATAGGTTGAATTAAGTTGTAATACATTTTGTGTGTTCACGTATTTTTTTTTAAAGATTGCTTCTTATTTAACAATTTTTTCTTCTAAGCAATATAGAAAGATTTTTGTCATTTGTGAACATTTTTTTTTTTAAATTTTATATATTGCATAAAATTCGCGAAAAAGAAGGTTGGATCTTTTTATTTTTAATAAGATCTATTAACTCAAAACCTCTTGATTTTAATATCATGAAAGCTTGCATAAAATTGATTTGGTATTGAACGGTTCTTCCATCTAACGAATGCCTTGTACAAAGTGTACTCTCCTATTTCGGAATTTTTGCTTTGGAGTACGAGTTCTTATATTAAAATTTATAAATTTTTTATTTTTAAGTACATATTTCAGTTCAAGTTAAATTCATTTTAGTAAAAAATAAATAAAAAAAATATTTTGTATTCATGTATAATAATAAGAAGCCTATAAAATAATACGTAATATCGTTTCATTATAATTACAATCATACATATGTATATTATATAATGTGTACATATCATGTACAACGCACAAATGTATGTAAGCTAAGAAAATTATTCGTTACTAGTGGCGAAAAAATCAGTTAATTTAGATTGCTTTAAATTTGTTTGGATTAATGAGTCTAAAGAATTTTCAATAGAATGTAATTGCTGCAATTCATTTTCAGGGTCACCCCCAACGCTTAGTGCCAACCTAATAATTTTTAATGAATTTTCAATTTCCCTACGAGTAGGGGGTTGATATTCATCCACATCCGACAATTCCTCATCAGAATGAGTGAGTTCATTCACGTGGTTTAGAATATCGTCATCGTTTACTTCTTCGGATGTTACAATGTTGTCGTCCACACCAACATACTCCTGCGCCGCAATATCTCCAACAAGAATTTCTAGCTGTGGATTGTTCCACAATAATTCGACAGTTGAAATATTATTATCCTCAGATTGATGACTTGAAGTTACCGGAAAAAAACCCGCTTTGCAGAAGCAGTTATTAATTGTTTCAGGTTTTATTTTGTCCCATGATCGTTTCAGGAAATGAATGGCATCTAACAAATCAATTTTAAAATTTGTCGCTGAAATATCATTATCATTATCCAATGATGTGATTAATTTCCGCACGACGAACTCTCGGTAGGACCCCTTTAAAACTTTAATTACCTCCTGGTCCATTGGCTGAGCCATTGCCGTTGTATTTGGGGGAAAAAATGCTAATTTAATTGCACGTAGATTTGGTATTACCAAGTGTGATGGGCAGTTGTCAGCAACAAATATTACTTTTCTTCCTGCGCTTAATAATTGTTTGTCCAATTTTATTAAATATTCTTCCCATTCCTTAAAAGTCATCCACGATTTACGGTTGTTTTTGTAAATTACTGGTAAAGTTTTTATATTTTTTAAAGCAACGCGGTCTTGCGCTTTTACCGATTACTAGCAAAGGTAGCTTTTCCGTCCCATCCGCGTTACTGCCTACTAAAACGGTTATCCGTTCTTTGCATAATTTGCCCCCCTGCACAATCGATGTTTTTAAATTCAATTGTTTTATTAGGAAGGAGCCTGTAGAAGAGCCCAGTTTCGTCTAGATTAAAAACATTTTTTTGATCGTAACCATCAAGAAGTCGCGGTATTTGTTTATTGATCCAATCAGAAACAACTTCTGATGATACGGCTGCTCATTCGCCTAAGACGTCTTTAAATACAAGCCCGTTTTTTTTTTAATCGGTCGAGCCAACCATCGTGTGGTTTAAATTCAATATGCAATTTTTCAGCAAATTGAGCTGCTTTCTCTTTAGGAAAAATTCCACTTAGTGGCACATTTTTTGAACGCATTTGCTTTATTCATACCAATAGCGCTGACTCCACTTTCGGATGTTTTCCTTCACGTATTTTTTGTCGTTTTAGATTTAAATTTTGGTTTTCCAGAATTTTCCGTTTTTTTACTATATCAGTAATAGTACTCTTTCCGCAATTATATTTGTCGGCAATTTGTTATGTGTTTCTTTTCATCGACCAATTTTAAAATTTTTAGTTTTGTCTCAACCGATATCGATATACGTTTTCGATCCCACTACCTTCTATTACAAGTATTTACCGGAAAAAATTTAAGGAATACTTAAGTCTTTACTTAACTCTAAGGTTGACTTCTGATAATTTAATTCTATTTATTTATCTAAATTATTTGGTGATGGTCGGTCATTGACTATAGAAGAGGAAAGACGTGTTTTCGTCGTCCTCTTCGAAAGTTTTTATTAATTTTTTACTTTGTGCACAGTTAGTATTTTGTGAAACTACTTTGTGGGTGAAAATTTAAATTAAATTAATCGCGTCGGATTTGTGTATCTATTGTATGTATGTGTTAAATAAAAATAATAAATTTAATTAGATTGCCGTGTATGTGCGCTATTTTGCTCATTTTACCTCTTAATGACTACAAACGTAGCAAAGGTAAAAAGAGTGTTGTAATAACGTGCGCGAATTATATTTTTACACTTAAACTTTTGTTAATTTTATTATATTTATTTATTATTCTGATATTTTAGTTTTCTTTTTATAATTTTATTTAGTAAACCTTTTTTAGTTTAATTTATAATTTTATTTCCTTAATCTACTTAAATTTAACTTAAATACTGATGTACTATTATTTTTGTCGATATGCCCTCGACAAAATGCAAATACAATCTGAATCTAATGTGGAAATTATTATCTACAAAAATACTTGGTTTATGTTAACGTTAACACAATTTATTGTGTGAAAATATAATTTGAAATATAAATAGATTCTTAATAAAAACATTTATACGATTTTATGAAATATGATTTTATATAAACTATTTAGAATTTCCATGTATAATGGAAATGTGATTTTAAAAAAAAAAAAAAAATAATGTCTATGCTAATGACCTACATATGTATGTACAGCATTGGCCAAAAATATAAAGCACCCCTATCTATTACCATTATATATTAATATTATGTCTTTCTAAACAATGGGTGTTAACGAACGAGTCATCCCACCGAATGCGACCCTTAATTATTGAAAATCACCAAATTTTGTTTTGTTTTAGGTTCTTAACAAGAAGTTGTAGCGTCGTAAAATTTTTTTATTTTAGTTTTGTATTTGATCGTGTGCAGTCTTCACATAAAGTGTTTTAAATCAAAAAGAGTTTTCGTAAGTTTCTTGAGAAAAAAAGTGTGTTTGTGATAATTATGCCTAAAGCGTGCCAACTCAGTGAAGGAATAAGGGCACAAATTGTGTTGTTGGATTCCCAGGGTGTAAGCCAAATTAAAATATCCCAAAAATTAAAATGCTCTCGTGGAGCAGTTCAATCTACATTGAAAAGGGTTAAAGAGACCGGGGACTATGCCTATAAACTACGCTCAGGCAGAAATCGTATCACTTCGGTAAGAGACGATCGACAAATTGTGCGAAAATCTCTCAAAAACCGAAGAAAAACATCTGCTGAGATAGCTGCAGAGCATTTAACAGAACAAGAAGTTCACATTTCGGCACGGACAGTTAGAAGTAGGCTCCTGCAAGCTGGATTGAAAGGTTGTAAAGCAAGAAAAAAACCTTTGCTCTCACTTACCAACATAAAAAGTCGCTTGAGATGGGCTCGAGAACACAAACATTGGAATGACGTGGATTGGGCGAGAGTTGTTTGGTCAGATGAATCTACTTTTGAGGTAAATATAAAAAATAAATATTAAAAAATAATTAGTCAAAAAAAAAATAAAAAATTGTGCTATGTATTTTAAAAGAATTAATAGAGAAATTTATGTTAAATTTGATGGAATTCTTATAGATTTTTGGAACTCCTGGCGCAACCATCGTAAGAAGAAGAGTCGGGGAAGCATACAATCCTGATTGTATAGTGCCTACCGTAAAGCTTGGAGGGGGTAAACTGATGGTGTGGGGTTGTATGGCATCATCAGGGGTGGGAAAACTGTTGTTATGTGAGGGTCCGATGAACAGTACCAACTATGTTACAGTCCTCGAGGCTGCATTGAATGCCTCAATTCGGCAAATCTTTGGGGAAACGGATAGTTCTTCGATAATTTATCAACAGGATAATGCCCCCTGCCATACTTCCCGCGTTGCGATGAGTTGGTTTCGAAAAAAACAAATTCGAGTCATGGACTGGCCCGCCCAGTCACCAGACCTAAATCCCATTGAAAATTTGTGGTCAATTTAAAAAAAAAAAATCAAGGATCGCAGTATGACTTCAAAGGAAGACCTCAAACGTGCGCTGACAGAGGAATGGAAAAATATATCGAGAAATACCTGCGAAAAATTAGTACGGTCGATGAATAAAAGAGTCCTGGCTGTCATCAAAGCCAAAGGAGGACCTACAAAATACTAAAATTAATAAAATATAAAAAGTATTTCCTAAAAATATTGATTTTAATTTTTGCCTTCATTCGTTTTGTAGATACTGCAATTTGGGAGGGGTGCTTTATAATTTTGGCCAAGTTGTATATGTTGCTTGGGTTGTTGCTGTTGGACATCCGGGATGTCGTAACTCGCGCTCGTGAGTTATAGTGATAGTAAATAGTGTGTGAAAATTTCAATTACAGTGTGTATTGAACGTGATTATCGGGTATATTTTGTTTAGTAATGCAGTGTTGCTGGCCATACTGTTTATCGATACATAAATTAACGGTGTGATTGCATATGTACATATGTATAAATTTCAGATCAACAATACATGTTTATATTTGTATGTGTGTGTTTATAAATTTGACATCAAAAATAACTGCAACGTGGAAGCGCCTATACAAGTTTCGTTTTATACCGTAATTTCGATATATATCCATCTCGTTCTAATCAAATTCTAAAATTAAAATTTTTATTATTTTTTTTTAATGTTGCCAATGGCTTTATTCTTGAATCTTTCTACATAAGAAACTCACAAGAAGTAATCAAATCTTAAGCTAAAATTATTACATATTTTAAGTCTTAACCAATATTAATACTTATTGTTAGGGCTCACAATTTAATTAATTTAGACTATACTTATATGTATATATCGAATTAAATTTAGAGGTTTACAGGTTCATCAGTTCGAGTGGATCTGTTCTTCTCAGGCGTCTAAATCGCGGCTGTTTTATTATCTCCCTGGCCAATTCGTTGGGATGTGCTTCTAGTTTTGAGTAATATTTCAAACTTAATTCTTTAATAGTTTCTTTAACGGTTTTAATCCCAAGATCGTGGTGTATATTACTATTTCGAATGTACCAAGGAGCATTGGTAATACTGCGAAGTATTTTCGCTTGGGTTCGTTGCCGGAGTTCTCTGTTTGAAGCGCTGGTGGATCCCCATAACTGAATACCATATGTCCATATGGGTTTGATTATCGCTTTGTACAGTAAAACTTTATTGGCTAATGAGAACTGAGATTTTCTTCCCATCAGCCAATACATTTTGGAAAATGTAATTTTTATTTGGTTGCGCTTTGTTTCAATATGATTTTTCCACGTTAACCTTCTATCCAGATGTAAACCTAAGTATTTTACCTTCGTTTGTTGAGGAATATTTTTATCGTTTAAATTCACTGGTGGGCAGGTGCGTTTGTTTAGCGTGAATGTGATACGAGTTGATTTGTTTTCGTTCACTTTTATTCGCCATGCCTTCAGCCAGTCCGCGACCTTGTTTAAATGATTCTGTAATTCATTTGAGGCAATTTCAGGATTAGTGTGAGACACGAGGATGGCCGTGTCATCGGCAAATGTTGATATTAATACTTTGTTGGTTACAGGTATATCAGCTGTGTACAACAAGTATAAAATTGGTCCTAGAACGCTGCCTTGCGGGACACCTGCATTAATATCATTTAAGCAAGTAGTTGCGCTGTTTTGTTTGACCATGTATTGCCTTTAAAGAAGATAGTTTCCCAAAACTGAGTGAATTTTTTTTCGGTAGAAGCTCTTTAAATTTGTAAATTCGAGCGATATCCAAAAAGGCAGCAGCACAATGTTTCTTTTCCTCGAAGGTGATTTTGATTGCATTTACAATTCTGTGTACTTGCTCTATAGTACCATGTTGGTTTCGGAACCCAAATTGATGGTCTGGAATAACGCGCCGTTCTTCTAATATTGGTTTTAATTTTGTTGGTAACATTTTTTCAAATAGCTTTGAGATTGTGGGCAGCATGCTTATTGGACGATATGATGAGATTTGCGTTTCATTTTTGCCTGGCTTATGTATCATTGTGATCAAAGATATCTTCCATTTCTGAGGAATATAACTGGTTCGCATGATCGCGTTGAATACAAATGTTATTAGTTTTATGCATTTATCTGGCAATTCCCTTATCATTTTTCCAGTAATGAGATCATGTCCTGGTGCCTTTTTCGGGCTTATGCAAGTTTTAATTGTATTCTTAACTTTCTTCCATTTATACTTTATAGGTTTGTAGAATAAACCATCATCCGTTGGCCGGGGTAGCACAAAATAATTATCTTCTACGTGCGGCACGAATACTGTTGCTAGATGAGCAGCAAAAGCATTGGCTTTTTCTTCATCAATTCTCGCCCAATTTCCAGTTGGTAGTCTAATCGGTGGATTAGAATTTGTTGGCCTTTTTAAATTTTTTGTTGCCTTCCACAAAGAATAATCTGTCCTCTCGGTTGCCGAGAGATCAATTAAGTAGTTCTTTACGCGCTGGTTTTCTTCTTCGCTCAAAGCAAATCTTAGGGCCTTAATAGCTCGATTTAATTTCAACTTCAATAACGGCGATTTTATTTGCTGCCATTGTCGGCGAATTTTTCGCTTTTCCTGGATTAGTTCCTGAATATTATGTGACAGTTTATTAACTTTTTCCGAACTAGTTATGCTAGGTGTAGCCCTTTCAGCAGATAATGTCATGACATCTTTTAGATTTTATGCCGCCGCATCAATATCAGCTGGTGTGATCAGAGGAATATTAAGTAGACACGTTTGTTCGACTAGCCTCCTATATTGATCCCAATTAGTTTTCTTGTTTGTAAGACGGTTCGGTATTTCGTTCCTTAGGACATCAGAACTCAATGTTACTATTACCGGTGAGTGATCAGAAGACAGATCATAGCAATCGGTGGCCTTAGCGTATGTACGTGGAATGCCCTTAGTTACACAAAAGTCCATTAGATCAGGAATTTTCTTTTTATCTGTGGGCCAGTAAGTTGGGTTACCGGCAGATAAATAATCCAGGGACTGTTCCTCTATAGCATCAAAAAGTTGTTTGCCTTTCGGCGATGTTAATCTGGAACCCCAATGAGTATGTTTGGCGTTGTAATCACCCCCGCAAGAAATTTATTACCCAGCTGGCTGAAATAATCCAAGAACTGGAGTTTTTTTATAGCATGTTTTGGAGGGCAGTACACTGCCGACATGACGCAGTTTCCAGACCATTCCTGCAGACAGATGCTCATTGATTGTATATGTTCTTTCTCATATTTCGTAAGCTCGTAGTGTTTTAATCTTCGCTTAATCAATACAGCAGTGCCTCCTTGTGCTTTACCATCTGGGTGCTTGGTGTCATAAATAGAGTACCCATTAATTTTGAAACAGCTATTTTTGGTGAAGCGTGTTTCTGGTATTAACATTATGTCAATATTGTGTTCAGTGAGGAATGCATGTACCTCCGCTTTATGTTGTGTTAGGCCGTTTGCATTCCATATGGCTATTTTGATGATGGCCATTTCTGGCTTTTTACGACTATCTGCATCAGCGTGCTCATATTCTGCATCATTAGATCCATGGTTCTCTCCATCATCGCCATGAAGCTTTGCATCTTATTAGTCAATTTATTTAAAGCTGTTGAGATGTTTCCCTCTTCACTTGCTTGAACTTTAGGAGCGGTACCTTTAAGAACACTTGCGTATGAAACCCCTTGGTGCACGCTGCCGTTTTCATTTGCGTACTGTTTTCCATTTTGGGCGTTTGTGTTTAGAATTTCTGGTCGTGCTTCTTTTCTAGCTGAAGAATGAAGATTAAGGATTCGTTGTTCTGCTCGCTGCCTTGGATTGATTCTCCTTTTCAATTCTAGATAAATTGGGCACCCTCTATAATTAGCTGTGTGATTTCCATCGCAGTTGCTGCATTTTCTCACTGATGCTTTATTGCAAACCTTTGAATTATGGAGTTCACCACATATAACACACACATCGTTCAAAGTGCAATATGCTCTAGTGTGCCCATATTCTTGGCACTTAACGTACTGTACCGGCTCATTCCTTTTCCTGGGTTCCTCGATGGTAACCCTTCTGTGCAGTAGATATTTTACGTCAAATATTGCATGGTTGCCTTTAACCTTTTTATTGTCTGGTTCTAATTCCAGACGAAACAATGGCTGAGGAACCTTCTCCCGATTAAAAATATTGGTAACAGTTTTGCACTGGAAACCTTTTTCAGCGAGAGCAGCTTGAATTTCGTTTGCATCTACGTAACTCTCTATTCCTTTTAAGATAACGACCAATCCTTTTTGGCTCTTTAGTTGATACGTGTAGTAATGTTTACCAACTTGGTCAAAATGTTTAATTAAACGCTCTGTAAGTATCAATATTGAGCGGTTGAACTTTTGTTTCTTTTATATCTCCTCTTTTGATCCCGGAAATATAAAATGCAGCTTCAGTAATAAACTCGATCGTTTTAGCAAGTTCTCTATTTGATTCTTCCCTCAAATAGATTGGTGGCGGCTTCTCAGCTTTTGAAATTTTTTCGGGCGTCGGCACGTCAACAACCAAGCAAGAATACCTATTACCATGCGTTAATTCAACGCTAGCTAGCTTAGTGAATTTATTCGCGCTTGCACTGGCCGCTGATCAAGGGCTTCTTCTTCGTTTTGATCGGACAGTTATATACCGGTCTATTCCCGTTTGCACTAAACACTGACCTACATCACTGTTTATTTTAATGTCATCTGATATCGATGCAGTGTCATTGTATGTTTTATCGTCAATATTTAGCGACGATGCACTTTTAGTTTCGTTATGGTTTAAATTAATAATTTTAACACCAATGTTTTTTAAATTAATAATTTCACTTTGATTTAAATTGCCTGGTAAGGTAATTTTTTGAACATTTAAAATTTGTTGTCGCTTTGGACTATGCTGTACTTTTGTATTTTTCTTAAAAATATCTGTGATCGTGACGTTCGGAGGCAAATCGCTTGTGGACATCGCTGTCTGCAGATTTTGCCCAGCCTATTTTACTTGAGGCGGAGGTGAGGACATCACGATTTCAGTTATTTTTCACATCACAATTTTAAAAAAAAATAAAATAAAAAAAATATTTAAACTGCTGATTCAACTTTTCACACAAGTTATAAGTAAATTATTTAAATGTTTACTCAGTGGTAGCAAAATTGCAACTGAAAATTAAAAATTGATATGAAAATAAAAAAGTTAGAGAAAAATCAATTTTGTGATTTACAAACGTAATAAAAAAGGTCCCGTTATTTGACTCTTTGCACACACATTCAAATTAACTAATGTGTACATAAATATAGATACATGTTTCATTTTTGTTGTTGTTGTGGTTTGTGTACTACGGAACCTGTTTATGCGATTCTTGTTTTGAGAAAAGGTTCTGCAGAACACGAAATACACAGTGACAAATGATAATTTTTATATATGGAGTAGGTTTGTGCTGCTTGCTGCTTTTTTGTAGTATTTTCGTCACTCGTATACATACTACTTAGAACACACAAGAAGAACTTATAAACACCATCAGAAACTAAGAACTTAATTTCCTTTCTCAGTTTTTTTTTCTTTTTTTTTTTTTCAAAAAATTTAAATTTCCTATAATTCGAGATTATACACCGAGAGAATAAATTCAGTTGTCACAATCAAAAAAGTGCCCAACCGTGATCTGTCGGTTGACATTGTATTTGTTAAATTCGATTGTGACAACCTAAGTAAGACTAAACGATATCAAGTTGTAACAACTTCATTGAACATTGAAACAATCTCATTTATTAGCAACAGCAACTATAGTCTGAAAAAGATTGTGATGATCACTAATTTGATCTGATTTACTAACTATCAATTTTAACGATCGGCTAATTTGGTATCATAACTGGCCATTCAGTTTGCACAAAGGGTTGCTTTAACCAGAAACATTGTTATCATGAATGTTAATATGATTGGTCTGATCGAGCGGTAATAATTAAAATTTTGAGGGAATCGCTATTTCAATTAATAAAATCGAGTAAAAAAATCAATCGATTGCCGTGCCTGAAATGTTCGGTTCACAGAATCATTTTATTCAAATTATTACAGTTGTGAGAAATTCCTATTCGGTTAATTTGACTAAACAAATATTTTATTTAATTACTTATTTCTTTTATTTTTAATAATCCCAAATTACAAATTTTTGATTTGTGGCATTTTTACATATATGTAGTATATAAAAGGTGTAATTACATACAATACTTTTTAAATCTTTCACAATATTTAAATCAGATACTTCTACTTTAAAAGCAAAAAAAAATGTTTATTAAAAAATAAAGTATTTTTTTTCACATATTATTATTGATAATATTAGTGCTAAAATAGGTTTTTCATTAATGTCTGAGCCAATACATATAACCATAACTTTTTTAGTAGTGTACCGTAAAAATGTATCCAAGGTATTTCTGAAAAAATGCGTTTTTCTATGTCACTAAGTTGGAAGCTTATTTCTGTCAAACTTTTATTATCTATCTTTTTAAACGGGTCTATCACAAATTTCTTTGTAGTTCAAGATTATATTTGCAATTTGGAATTGATTTTTATGTGTAAGGTTTTCAAAATATTGATGCGGTTGCATGAGTTGTAATTAAATTTTTAAAGGATTGACGCTTACCTTCGAAACGCATAGAATTTATTAAAACAACTGGTTCAGTGCAACAAAAAATGAAATTTAGGTTTCAAGAAGCTTTTACTTACTTTGTGGATGTTTTGGGATGTTTCTAAATAATAATAACAATACTTCCCTTAAAGGTTATAACTGTTTTCATTTCGGAAGAGAAAATTTGAACTTACTTTTTATGAGACAATCTTTATTGAATAGTGGCGGTCTTTTAGTGTATTGCCCGAAATTAAATAATTCTATTCTTTGATTTAATTGTTCTATCGAGAAATATTTATTTTTTGTAATACTCCTTCTAAAATATCGTTCGTACAGTCAACACTAAAATTTTCTGTTACGTGAAAGTTTTTTATGGAATTCCAAATAGAAAATTCGTGTACTTCAGTTTCCTTTGGAAACTACCAATTTAACTACCTATTTAAACTTAACCAGTTTTAACTTGATATTTTGTTCATAAGTTATTATATTTCTGAGATTATCGCTATTGACCTTAACCAAGTATTTCATATCGTTTTTATGGCAATTACAGAACATACAATAATGCAAAGAATTAAAAGATTCTGTAAATCCTAATATGAAATTAACTCCCAAATTGTCTCCAATAATTATACAAGTAGTTATTTTGACAACGGAATTATTTTTGTGATTTCCAATGATTCCATTACTTTGCAAACTATTCCGTTGCTCTATTAATGGATTAAACACTGCAATATTCCCAAACTGTTTCCTGTCCTCCGTAAAACAAAAGCATTGCCAAAAATATATGTGATAATTTTGATGAAATTAAATCCGGTATATATAATATTCTAAGATAAACTGCATCAAGCTTTTGAATACAATTATGAGAACCCAAAGGATTATGATATTCAAAATCGTCGAAATAAATTGAAATTGGTAATAATGAAATATTTTTAAAAATTTTATAAATAAAGTAGATAATAAATTATTCAGATCTACCATTTGTATAATGAAAAGTCGAATGTTTTGTTTACAATTCAATTCGAATTAGAATACACTAAAGTACCTTTCGATCCTAATTTCACATTTTTGATTTTGATTAATATATATTTTCCAATTATTTCAATATCAAATATTCAGAAGCACAATATTTTGGAGCTACTAGCAATTCTTAAATTTAAGATATTTGTGGGTTTTGATTTTTTACATCATGAGTTTAACGCAAATTTGATGTGTTTTTCGTACATAAATCACGAAATATTTTCATTGAGTCAATCTTAAAAGAAGCATTTTTCGTTTAAAACAAATTTTTTTCATTTGAAGAGGCAGTAGTAGTAGAAAGTTTATTTTTTTTTAGTTTTACTAAAACAACTGTTCCAACAACAAATCAACAAATACTCTTTGACACTTAATATTAGCACAAACAAAACGTTTATTTTCAGAATGAAAATGTTTGAAATGATCTGAATATAATTTAATTGAAATAAAAGTAGTTTTACAGTGAACGCAGATTAAATTCATTTTTATTTAATTAAAAAATTAAAGGTTATTTAAATTAACAAATATTCTTTAAATTATAGCACAAAAGTTAAATTATTTATATATGTCGATATATAGATTATAAATATGTACCTAATTTTCTTTCAATCTTTAATAAATGGCCTTAATTAACTTCGGTTAAAGGCAAATGGTAAGGTTGTGGATGAACAAGGGCTTTATATAGCAAATATTTACTGTTTAATATTTTTGATGATAGGTATAATAACTAGCAAATTTCATCAATAATGAGCGGAGAGACATCTATTAGAACTAGTTGGAGTGTACTTATGGTTCAAAATTTTATTTCAGATGGGGTATGCTGGAGGAAGAAGAATTTAATATAATTGATCCTTAATGTAATTAATGCCTTAAGGTTTAAAATTGAATTATGATTAATAAATGGTAATGTTATTTTTAGGGATAGGAACATCTTTACATTTGAATTTAGATTATATTATATTTATTGTTGTTTAATATTTCTCTTAATTGTTGAAAGCTAATACTTAAATATTTGAGATTATAGAGCGGTTGGACTTAACCGGCTAACATTCCTTTCCCATCCCTCGATTTTGTTACATGTAAAAATGTATATAATGGCTGCCTGGCCAGGGGCGGATATCACACTATTAGACTTATATGGTTATCGATGTGGCGCCTTTTTTACGGCGTGAATATTACTATGTTTGGCTTCATGAAAAGCTGAGTATGATAAGTAGTAACACTACGTTTAAAACACAACAAATAACCGAGATTACACAAAAAAATATAGAACTTAAAACCCCCATGTTGTATAAAGCAAAGCTTTACATACTCTAGCCAGAGGGCGACCAATTTCGATACTCAGGATCATTTAAGTAGCGTAAACAAGTAAAATTTTTGATGTGTACCCAGCGCTCCACCACTACGATAGACTTTTTCAACCAAAAAAGAAATAAAAGTTCCGGAAATTCTGGTCAAGTCTCCATGTATACAGCCTTGAAAATCATCAAGTATGTACGAAAGAAGTATAAAAATTTACATTTTTTAATCACAGTTTCTTAAGTATGTACTGGAAAATTTTTAAGTGCTTGCTTATAGAGTAAGTAGTTACTTAAAAATAACATCTTTCGACAATTTACTAATAATAAACCTTTGGCCTTGTTAAACTGAAAGTGCCGCCGGCCCGGTGGTTTAAAACATGCCACAGTAGCTGTTTTCCAGTCATTGACTGAGCCGTATATTTTGACCATTTTCAGCGTAGATGTCAATATATTACTCCGGTTTGATAATGCGCTCCTTTGCCCTAACTTTTTTTTCAAGCTTGTGAAATACCCTATCCGGTGGAATAAATGAGTGCCCGGGAATAGGAAATATTATTTGCACTTCAATACTTCATTAATTTCGGATGGTGCAACTTCTCCAAAACGACTGCATTCCCATGACGGCCGAACTAAACGTTACGGCCGAATTGATTTTTTCGGCTTTTTATAGACAAACATATTAATTGTCCATGGCATTCCCAATATTTTTGATTTGGTAAATCAGAAAAATAAAGAGGTCAATCCCTCATAATATATCTACTTACAAAAGTAGAAATATCATACCTCCCCCCACTTTAGTACAAGAGTTATACAAATGTAATTACTCTTCAAAATTGAGAACCCTTCTCAAGTTCCTATGTTGGTAGTTTGGTTTCTTACTGAAAAGTTGGTTTACTCATCAGGGGGCTACGATCAAACTTCGAAAATACAATTTTCGCCCTTTACATTAAGTATCTGGCCAGAACGTACTGATCTAGTGAATTTTATATTCACTACATCAAAAAAAACCAAGGAGAAACCTCATTTAAAAAATCTAATTAATTGATTTTCTTCGAATTTTTATAGACAAATATATTAATTGTTCATGACATTCCCAATATTTTCGACTTGGTAAATCAGAAAAATAAAGAGACGAATCACTCTTAATATATCTACTTACAAAAGTTATACCAATCTATGACTCTTGAAAAAAGTAATTTTTGCCAAGCGCTGTAAAACCCCAAAATTTTACAAATATAGTTGCCTTGAATAGTATGCTGTCTTGGTCCGGAACTTTTGGGAGTGCCATACTCTTCTGGCAGTCGAACGATATGGTTAGCATTCTATTAACCTCCTCCCTTGCTAAATGAAAAAGCTCTTAGTTCGCATGGTATGCAGTCTTTTTTGTACCATTATATCGCTTTTTGCTTTGGGTTGGATTGCCGATTTTAGTTGTTCGATAAACAATAGGCACGTTGAAGATTTGTCTGATGACGGTGCTTTAAAACCAAGATTAAAACACCTGTTCAAAACTCAGAGAAAATGACTGGATTTAACATGCAACTCGGTGATAAGGGTGATAAATAGGATAATGGGGGTGATAACGGTGATAAATCACCTGGTAGGTACTGACGACAAGCATTTTGTGCTCGGCAATATGTATTTCCAGTACTTTAAATTTCGCTATAAATGACTTAACCTCCAATTTTTTGTCATTATATTTTGTATTATTTCGATGAAGGGCGAGTAGCAGGGACAGCAGAGACGCAACGATTACAACAACAACGTCAAGCAATCAACAACAACGTCAAGCAACACTAGCTACAGTTAGTACAAATTTGGGTGACCGCATGGGAGCATGATGATGGAACGAAATCTCGCCCCCCTTCCTCACAACCGCCGATGGAAAAACTGGTGGAAGGAATAATAATAGTTGTTTACAGCTTTTCAGAAAAAAGAGTTTGCGGCACCAGGAAATTTGTGTTGTCATTGTGCCGTCATAAAAAACACTAATTATCGGCGTTATTAGGTGTCTGTAACCGTGCCGAGTCTATCCGCCCGCACTTTAACATTCCTTTCCCATCCCCCGATGTTGTTATATGTAGTACGATGGCTGCCTGGCCAGGGGCGGATATCACGCTATTAGACTTATGTGGTTATCAATGTGGCGCCTTTCATTACGGGGTTTGGCTTCGTGTTGTGTACATGGGTATAGGTGGTTGTGGTATTCGCATGTATAATACGGGAGACTGCCCGTAATGGCTTGATCGTACATTTGAATCAATCAATCAATCAATCATATATTTTGTACTATTTCGATCTCTTACATGAACTTTTCTACTAGGAGGGTTCAATTTTTAAAAAACCGTTAACCCACCCCCGCAACTCTGTACCTGGTTATATTCAAAATTTTATTAAATGCTGATTGGTAATAAACCCCATCGTTCCGTTTATCTTTCGAACGTAGCATTCTATTGATAATGTTTGAGTTAAGTTTGGATGCAACCATTTTTCGTTAATCCTTTCCGGTGGTTTAATCCGTGCATCAAGTTAGAATAAACTTATCCTCTTCGGTCTTATTTCGTGAACCGCAAAAAAGATTTGGAAAATTCTATGGCGTTCTTACCATTTAGAGTAGAACAATTAAGTCTCGTGCGTGCCAGCATGTTTGCACACAATGAATTTGAATGAAAACACCAAGATTTTTAAAAGAATTTAACAAAATGTACCTTTCGGTTTTCTCCTGTTCCCGTTTCCAACCCTCTTATCCACATTTCTTTATTGTTGTTTACAACCGCTCTCACTGACTTCCACTGCGTTTTCAAAATTATCCATATTTAAATCTTTCTTCACTTTTAATGCACAAAAATTCGCTTTAGATTTATTTTATTTATTTTTTAAAACAATCTTACTCGTTATAAGTACCGTCGACTAGGTACAAATTATACTAAACCTTCCTGAATAAAAAAAAAATCCTACCGGCGAAAATTTAAGTTACTCAATGGAGTTGTTGATTTTTGCAAATGAAATACTGTAACAGTGCCTAAATGTAAGGGAATTGATAACTTTTGATTCCAACTTTTTTAAGGGAATATGCATTTTTGAAAGATTTTATTTATAAAGGAATTAGTGGTTTTTGCGTGTAACCTCAGTTTTAAAGTATTATTTTAAATGGGAATTCCCTATTTTTATGGATTCTTTATGATGTTAGTACGTAGAAGAATTGCCCATTTTTCGTTTGGTAAGATAACTTTAATTTTTTTATTTTTTGGAGTTAGGGGGTTGTGTAAATAATAAACACATTTGTGAACTGCATATTAACAAATAAATCAGATACGCTATTGATGAAATAATTATTGAAGATTTTTGGGCATACCAAACAAAAATTACAACAACAATCGTACTAGATAGACCAAAATATAGTTTAGCTAACCCAAAAAAAAATGAGTGGTTAAACAAATCTTAACCAAATTTTTAGTTTTAATACCCGCCAAATGAGTCGAATTGACAAGAAAATACACGAAAAAAAAATTAGACCAAAATTTGGTTAACTTTTACTGTTGCTTTGACCAGGCGTTAACCAAAAAAAATACCTAACTCATTTTGGTTGAAAGCAATACACTTAATATTGCCATTTACTAACAACTCAATAATTTTATTACGAGCTTGCCTGTTTAATATAAATCTGTTAAAATTGTTCCAAAGCACCGTCGGTTTATCAGAATGATAAAATATACTTAGAAAATATTGTTGTATAGCCGAATTAGTTTTGGTTTTTCATAATCTACTGTAAAACTTAAATTTGTCAGAACAATACTCAGAATTGGCATGTTTTTTCCTTAGTTTGTGAAATTTGTCCCTTAGTCTTGAATCTGTATATAAATATATATATCATCGGTCATCCAAGGTTTTATAAATTTTTTTTTGATTCTCGAATTTTTAACAATACTACATTTGTGTAGTAAGTACATTACTAAGTTCTTTAGTCAATGATTCAAAATCTTTAATTTCATCAATACTATGCCGTATAGGATCTCCATCAATCAAATCATAATTTACTACATGTTAAGTATTAACAGTAGGGATTGGCTTAGAACACTTTTATGTTTGAACTCTAAAGTAAATAAATTTGTGTTTAGATATAGATGTATCCTCTAAATAAAATTCATAGGTTATATTGCTTAAATCGGTAGCGATATGATCTATGACAGTTTTCACCGTTGTTGTACCCACGATCGTGCGGATAGCTTTTCTGTTCCGATGCTGAGTTAAAATAAAAGGGAATGAACCAACGTTATAATAATTTTATTTTTGACAAAATATCTCGTTGAGCTCTTCAAGAAAAATGATCGAGAGCTTTTCAGATGGTCAAGAGCGGAAAAATATAATGCAAATAATAAAAATGTAATAAGAATGTATAATTTACAAGGTAATGAAATTTAAGTATATAACGGATAACAATTATAATTGAATAATATACAAATATGTACTATATAATGCAACATATTATACAGGGTTATACAGGGTTGGATTACAACATTCCTATCCCCTCGGAAAAAGATGAATTATATGAATTTTTCCCTGACTGTAATTCATTATCTAATTTTGTACTTAAACTTCAATTAACAATTTCTTAATTATTATATAATATTAATATTAACAGTTCAATTTTTATTTCGGCGATTTACACATTTCAACAAAAATATAATTTCAACCGACGTAGGATAACATTTCGAATTTTCTGTTGTTTTTTAATAAATTTTATAGGTCTGACTCCAATTACTCATCAAACAGTTGTAACGTTCCATTATAAGTGATAGCACGTTTCTGAGTAACGGGTCGGCTCAACCGCTGGGAGGTTTTTGTCACTTATATTTTCTCGTGGAAGAACAAACCAAAAAGTACGTGCTTTTAAGAAAGCTTTAACTACTGCAAATGCTTCTCCCAAGTCAAATAAAGGGGCAATCTACTCATAATACATCTACCGACAAAATGTAGAAACATCACTCCTCCCCCCCCGTACTTTCTTGATTAAAGGCAAATTTGAAAATTTAATTAGCATGTGCTTATAAATACACACAATGAGAGTTTTTCTTGCGTTTTTGATTGGTGAATATAATTCGCTAAATTAGTATGGTCTTACTTGATTCAAAACGTATGAAGAATTGTATTTTTGTAGTTTAGTCGTAGCTACCTGATGGATCAGACAAAGTTTTATCAGTTCGAAACCAGGCTACCAAAAAAGGAACTGGCAAGGAACTATAAAAAAGCCGAAAAATTATATTTGTTGTTTAATGTAAAGTAGTTAATTTAAATGTTATTTGTAATTACAGTTTAATGTAAATTAAAACATTTTTCGATTGGAATATAAAAACGTATCTGTTCCTATAAAAAGCAACCATTATGTTATTAGGATTGTTTAGGAGTGTTTTCTTGGGTGGTGTTTTCTTCCCAACTCGATGTCTACACCCTGATTATTTGGGTCTAGCTTTAACTGAATTAAATTATTTCTATATCTAATAAAAATAATCTTTTAACAATATTAAAAGTTTGTTTGAGTATCTCCTTTTAATTAACCCTTTGAGACCCGGCCCCAAACAAGTAACTGATTTAGATCAGTTATGAGGGTACTTAACTAATTCACGGACGCTGAATTCAAATCCGTCGACCAAATTGACCTCCGGCCAACGGTTCCGGTGCCAGCTTCCGTCAACATATGTCGACAATCTGACTCATCGGGTGTAATAATCAAAGAAATTTGAGTGTATTTACTCCATATATTTTTTCGGTTTATTAATTATTCATTCAAGACCTACATATACATAAGGTTATATAGTATTTTATAAATTTATCTAGCACTAGCTAGATTGTAGATTTATTTAGTAAATTTCAATATTTAATTACATTTAATTCTTATTTTGGTAATTTCATCACATTATTCAGTCAAAGTTTTAAGATATATAAAATTAAAAAATAATATAATTATATCACATTCTGCATAACTATAACTAAATAAAATATCACATACATATTTATTTAGAATGAAAATTATAAAAGCAATTTTTCTTAGAATTAAGGCACAAATGAACTTTGCACTTAGTACAAAATACCCTAGACGATCCTTTACAATTAGGATTTTTACACCTACTGGCTGAAATAATGGAAGGTGATCAACTCCATCATAGCGGGCATCTATTTCCGGTCGAACCTCCATCGATCGTACAGTGTTCGTTGGTGATGATGTCGTAATTGTTTCTCCGTATGTTCTTTTATTGTTCGTAGCTTTTTTTAAACTAACCTTGGTTAGACACCATCCCAGCTTTAACTTAAAATCTTTCAATTTTAAAACGTTTTTTTCGGCTACCTTCTGTATTTCGCAATTGCGTTTGTATTCTAAATAACTCGCGCATACGGCGAAGTCTACAAAATGAAATATAACACGTAACGTCCACTTACGCGATTTTATAAATATACGGTAGTAGCTCATGTATTGGTCGAGCAAGTCTACACCACCCATTGAATCGTTATATTTCTCAACAATTTCTGGTTGCATTATTTCCACGTACGCTTTGGCATTTTTGTCCCACCTTTTGATTAATCGTTCACTGCCTTTACTAACAAAGTTAGAAGCCAAGTGGACGGAACGATTGTCTTGCCATTTCACCAGTACAATTTTTCCATCTCGGCTAGTTAATTCCTCCGATGATCCACGGCCCTTTCGTTTCATCTCGGCATCTGTACTGAACTTTGGACTATTAAATCGATTGACACGAATAGTTCCGACTGCATTTAGTTGTGACAAAAACTCAAAAATCTGGTAGGAACTGAAATAGTTGTCAAAGAATATTGAATGACCAGGCTTATTGATCCTTTGTATCAAATGCGTTATAACAGCAGCACCAAATCCTAAAGAAGATCGATCGAAGAGATCAATCTCAGTGGTTTTTCCCTGGTAGAGCACAAATTCATAAGGGTAACCAGATTTTCCACATAGAACAAAAACTTTAATACCCCAAGGTTTTGGTTTTCCTTTCATGTATTGTTTGATGCCCAAATGTCCTTTGAAAGGAATCATTTGCTCATCTATTGAGAGAGATTCCTCCATCGGCATTTCGTGGCAACGTTTCTTAATAACGTTAATAAGAGGCCGTACCTTTATGAATTTATCTTGACAATTTGTAGGAATCGTATTATTGTCAATGAAGTGCAAATTGCTCCTCAACCAAAAAAATCGATCACGAGGCATTACTTTCGAAATACATTGCAGTTCGAGGTATTGATTCCAATACATTCTAACCTGGGGAAAATCCAGTACTCCCATTATGATGTGCATTCCAAATAATTGCGCTACTTCTTCTGGTGAGGCATGTTTAAAATTCCCTAAACCGCTTTGCATAGCATACTGATTCGTATAGGCAGCTATTTCGGCGTACATACTAATTGGTATATATTTCGAAAATATTTCGAATGGAGATTCAATAGAATCTGACGAAGACAAATCAGAACATTCGAAATTAAAGGGTAAATTATTAAAGGGACGTTTTCTCCATGCTATATCTGTTTTCTTCGTCAGTCCAGCAAAATGCGTGTCTATCAATTCCACTTCTTCCAAAATAATGGTTTCTTCCTCGTTCAAAACAACGTTCTGCATAACAATGTCTACAAGATCAAACTTGTCAGCTGTTACTAGTACCACTTCGACGTCATGCTGATGTGATTCAGTGGTTTCAATTTCACCTTCGTCTAAGTCGTCGAAGTCCGAGTCCTCGGCCATTATAAGCTCCGCTGCTTCTTCAACCGTGTATTTTTTATTTCGGGAGTTCATTTTTCTTAAAAAAAAATATAACAAATAAGTAAGGTAGGCTTTAATAAATCCTAAATTAACTAAGTTTATTTTGTTTATTTTTATATAAAACTTTACGACTTTTTTTAACTTTTATCCTGCATTGTGCTTGGTATGCATCAAATGAATATAAAATTACACCTGTTGTTATGTAAACGTATGTTGACAAAACTTCTCAAGTGTAACTAATAATCGCAACCGTTGAGGCAATTTGTCATCATTTGTCGACTTACACTATTCAGTGTAAATTACCTTTGAGGCGACTTGTCAACGTACGTTGACAACAATTACGACTACCGTAATGGCATTAATATACTCAAAATGTTACTGATTTTCACTTTATTGTATATTTACAACAATCACGCACACAATAAATAATAGTTTTTATCACTAAAATAATTTTACACTAGATAAAAATGGTTTTTCAATTACCTTGCAAGCAGCAGCAAAATTGGCGCGACCGTTTCACACAAAAACTTCTGTCAGTCTGTCAAATTTTGTATTACACTAAAAACACAAATTAAATTACTCTCTCAAAGAGTAGTAGAGCAAATTTAAAACCCTTTATCTTAAATTTGACTAAAGAGACAAGCGTGAGATAGCTGAAAACGTCATGTCAACATTCGTTGACGTCCGGTCTCAAAGGGTTAAAGTAATAAAATATTGCAATTTCAATCCAGTACATTATTTCATAAAATTTTCAAATTTCGGATATTTTAAAATTTTTCTTGAATGTTTTCAAAATTTAACTAATTTTGTCGATGAGGTGTTTTCGAAATTGGTTTATATTTAAACAATAAATGGTGGCCTTGTAAGTCTAATTATGGGTGGAACGTGGAAGGAACTACAAGTTGACATTTCGTCAATGTATATTTTTCACAAGAATGTATATCGTAAAACCTGAAATTTGTAGCCGCTCCCTTTGTTGAGTCGTTATTCTAGAACTAAAGTATTTTTATAATTTTGAAAATACACCAAAATGTCATAGTTCCAATATTTTGGATACGATTTTTTATTTGAATTTTGTTATTTAGACAAGATTCCACAATTTTTGAATTTAAAGATATCGAAATTTTCTTTAGAAATAATTATGACTTTTAAATATTTTCACACAACTGAAAATATTTAAATGTTTTTGCCAAGTCTTTCTAATTTTATACAGTCAATTTTTCACTTTCCATTGATGTACCTAAATTTCAATCAGATCTTTTGATCTGTTCATTTACAAATTGGCCACCTTTCGCTGAAAATCCTCAAATAGTAATTTTTAGAATACCCACCGAAATATCGATAAACTGGATGTTTGGTTTGGCCGATATTATTCAAAAATAAAAAATGCAACTTTTGCAATAACTTACAAAAAGCGGAATCACTTAAATTATTAACACAATTCCGGCGCGTCCTTTTAATGCTGCTATTTGCTCTATTAATGATGATTTGCATCACTTAAAACTATCTAACCAATCTTACCTATACATAAAATCTTTTGCTTGAACTCTATTGAATTACAATGATAGACCATCCGTTGAATCCGCTTCATCTTATATTTAGACAAAAAAATGTATTATGCATCAAAATAAATTTTATCTACACAACTCAATCAAAAAAGGGAAACCATTATTTGAAATACTTTGTAACACAACAAGAAAAAGCTGCGTTAATTGACACATCATGCGTTTAAATAAAGAAAGATATTTCAGATTAAAGTCTAATTATGTCACCCTGTATATTGTGTGTTGATGATAAAAACCAAAACATTTTTCGTGTAGGGGGTACAATATAGTATACTTTCTAAGCGTATTACACATAATTTATTATAAATTTATCTCGAATCTGTCGATTTTCTGTTTCTTCTGTATTTTATCTTCTGTATTATAGAAAAACAAAAAAAAATAAAAATTTTGTATATCTTCTTCGGTATATACTTTGGAAATAAATTTAATAAAAAAATATATTTCGATATGTGTGTACGTACGTACGTATAATATTTTTTAATACTCTACAGTCGATAACAAAATATACAATAAACCCTTAAAGTTTTGTAATATGAACTCTATTTATACAAACGCACTGTAATACATGTATACGTATGTAGTTATGTACATATTTTTAAAAGCTCTCTATACACGTTCAATAAATTCACTTTGCTGTTATTCCAAAAAATATCTGTCTTATGGAATATTATTGATTTGTTCCTTCTGCTTCGTATAAAACTCGAATCTAGAAACAATAAGTTATTAAAAAAGGCTTAGAAACAAAAATGATCATAAATTGCAAACAAAATAAAATAAATAAGCTTTTTATTTATGTACATACCTACGTTCGGTGGAAATTATATAAATTTATAAAACTAAATTGTTAAAATAAATGTATCTAGTTTTTAGTAAACATTGAAATCAGGTTTAATATTTATTTGACGAACTCCTTCGTTTCTTCTAATATTTTAGCAGAATTTTATTTTTAAAAGCTTTATGTAAAATAAGAAATCGTGTAGATAAATGTCTATACCACCCGTCTATATTCTAATAAAAATAAAAACTGAATGAAAGGCCAGAACGTACTGAACTATAAAATTAGAAATTCTTTTGCAAATGCTGTACCAACCAACGTATAGAAGGAATTATCGGGTTGAAGGAAAATGTAATTTATCAAGACATTTCTGTTAACAGCAAATAATGCTTAACAAAAGCTAGTATACGGTATAGTGGAATGGATCTAGGAAAAGTGAAAATTTAAAAAAAAAAAAAAAAAAGATTACTATGTACGTGTCAAAAACCCTACTATTAAATTATTTTATGTTATGCCACACCGAACACCTAACTCGAAATATTTCCTTCGTCTCTCTATTTATTTTCTTACTTGAAACGTGATACAAATTTTAGGCATCTGGAATATATTTAAATTTTTAATAGGCCCAAATAAAATGTATCCATGAGGAACGGCATTTATTTAAAATGCCTCAGCTATATACTCAATTGGTGATAAGTAAATTTGTTTGCTCTATTGATTAAAAATTTATTTTCATTAGTGATCAAAAATTTAGGTTTTTTTTAAGTAAGAGTATAATGAAAATTTGATTAGGTGAATATTACAAAATTAATTCAAAGTATTTTTTTTTTGTTTTGTTTGTTGTTATATTATTCCACATCTCGTCTCGTCTTTATATTTAGCTCATTATTTAGTAAATGAGTTTGTTGTTTTGTAAGGATAGATTGAATTTCAATATAAATACTTAATGACTTGAATTAGGATTTTATGCGCTCATCATATTATTTGCTGTTGTATTTGAATTGAAAAATTATCTTAACGAATTGATTCTGGCTTGTTAGGAAATAAATTCGTTGTTATAGAATATGTTGCCTTTAAATTGACATTCTTTGTAAATTATATATTCTGCTTATTTTCTGCTAACAGACCAATGTCTAGCTTACCCACTCTAATTTGAGTAGATGCTCATTCCTTATAGAATGGGCAGAGAAAGGTGGAAAACATTATTTAAGCAGAATGTTAGGATCACAGCACTGCATTCAATGTTGCATGCTTCTTCTTTGAAAGATACTTTGTCCTTGGATACATGTTGTTCTCTTTAGTAATCAAATTAGTTTTGTCATTATTTTATGTAGAGAACATCGAAGGAAACGACGCACGTTTAGAGGTCTCCTCCAAATAAAGCCTGAATTCCATTGCGAATAAAAGTTTGTCAGTCAAAATAAAGGGAGATAAAAATATAAAATCGGTGGTTGTGTGAAAGAAACACAAAACGAAGTCAGTCAAGATTTTACTTACATCAAATGTGTGTTTGTATTAGTGGATCGCCATAATTATGGACAAAAATTATCAAAATCGAAGTCATTTTATGGTTATCCAACTAATATATGCACACAAATTTTGTGTACGAACGCACATTTTTTTCCGCACACTAAGTTAATTAAAAGTTTGTTATTTTTATGGAAAGTGTCATAATTTTTTTTGGTGGTTGCTTCTAAAATAGCTGTGATAATAAAAAATATAAAGTTTGTGTACAGTTAAATTGTGATAAATTGGGATCAATTGTGATAATATCGCTTAATACTATTATTGGCAATTTAATAAAGTAATCGTTTTTTTTTAAAATAATTTATTGGTGATGAAAAAGCCAAATTAAAACTCCAAGTAATAACCAAAAATTTATTATTTTTATTTCTTATTTTTTGCTGTCGCTGTCAAAATTTATCAAGATATTTGTGCTATAAAAAAAAATTAAAAAAAACATGCTTTATCTTTGTCACTCCAATGGAATTTTTTTTTTGTTGTCTTCTTTCGACTTGAAGTCAGTTCAGTCAATTATTCACAGTGTAATTCAGGCTTAATTCGTAATAAAAACTTCAAATTTTTGAATAATGCCATTATTTTTTTATGGAAATTTAAATGTTTGACTGACTTGAAGGTCAAAGCTAATCCTTGAGTTTTTGTTAACTGAGGATATTTGTGTGATATTTAACAACTTAGTACTAGCAACAAAACTTTGATTTAAAAATAAAATTTTAAAGCGAAACACTTTCAAATTTTATAATAAGGCAAAGACCTGCGGCCACAGAGAGTGACCTACGGGTATATGTTGTCTTTTCTAAATTAATTCGATCCACTTTGAGTGATACTTGTACAGAAATTTATTAGTCATTTACTATAATTTATATTAACGTAGTTGTTGAGTCTGTATATCATCTATATATTATGTAGCTTAAAATAAAAAAACAATATTAAAATTTGAAAATATTAAATTAACTTACCTTATAATCTTGTATTATATCCATTTTGTTGTTGCTGTGTTGATACAAATTGTTATTATTATTATATTTGCATTTGACAGCTGATTTGTATTGTCAAAACAAACTTATTTAATTAGCTCAATTAATTCTAATTAATGTTACATGTAAACTTATAACGTTAACTATGCTAATCGACCAGTGATGTCACTGCCTAATTTTTAATCGAAAACTTCTGTAACGCTTTAATGTTAATAGATTCACATAGATGGCAAGATGTAAGCAATAACATAAAACTTATTGGCGGTTTAAACAAGTTTATTTGGCATCATTACGAAGCGAGATTTGATCGATGAATCATCAATAAGTCAAAAAATATCATTGTAAATTAAAATAATAAATTATAAATTAGAAAGAAAAGTTGTTGCATTAATTCTCATTACGAGTGAAAAAGTGAATAATGAGACAGACAATTAAAAACATTTTATCCAGACAAAACAGTAGTAATAACAATTTTCAAATAAATTCAGTTATTTATCTGTTTTTTTGTAATCATTGTTGCATGTTATTCTTATTAGCTTTTTACAGACAAATTTAATAATTAATTTAAATTACATCAAACATGTAGTATTTTTTAATAAATAATTCTTTATTTCTGTTTATGTTTCCTGTAAATATTTTGGTCATTCCCAATAAAGGAAAATTGAACAATCTTATTCACACAAGGCTACTTTAAGTTTAAAATTTAGTAGAACAAATGTTTAAAAACATTTTGATCACAAAGTTGTGATCAAAATGTTTTAAAAAATGTTTTCCTTTATTGAGAATGACCAACAAAAAAACGTAAACAAAAATAAAGAATTGTTTACTAAAAAATACTAAATGTTTTATGTAGCTTAAATAAATTATTAAATTTGTCTATAAAAAGCTAATAACAATAACATATAAGAACAATTTTTTGGAAATTTACAAATTATTCTTTAAAAAAAGTAATTTAAAGTGAAAGCGCACGTATTCATAAAAACAGAAATCAGGATGCGAATTTCAGTCCAAAACTGTGCGATGTGCGAGTGCGAACCGGAAAGTAATAGTATTCATAAAATATATGTGTATGCGTGCAAAAACATTTATCGTAGGGAAAGGAAAAGCAATACGAAATATATGTAGTCTTATTTTGGGAATTTTACAACAGCGATGCCGCATATTTTCATTCCGGAATGAATAGTTTCAAACCAAGTTTTTATTGAAATAGAACTATTCTAGTAATAATTTTGAAATTTCTGTTTGGTTTTTTATTTAATTTTTAGTGACAATAATTATTTTCGGTTTTCATTTTGAGCATAATTTGCATTTTTTGTTGTAGAAACAGCCATTTGCAAAAACCAGGGTAAAAAATCTGATTGCTGTGAGCCAATCTAGACGCTTAATTCTTAGATTCTCAAGTCCCGAGGAAAGTTTTATTTTCAACATAAACGCCAGCTTTGTGGCTTTTGTTGAATTAAAATTACTTTAACTAACATTGGATATCAAGGCACGGATAATCTGTGCGATCAACACACAGGTAACCTGTGGATCAGCGTGAATTTTATTATAATTTATTACTCCTAAATAGTTGAAAATACTCTCACTTTCTTATTTCGAATAGAAGAGTACCGAATATTTCTTTAATTTATCAATTTATATTGTTTCTTGTTTAGACATTAGAGCAGATAACGCTACGTTAGAGTTCGGATTGCGTTAAGGAAAATTTGGTTAACGCAAGTCTAGTTGCAGGTATTACTTTTCTAAATTTACAAAAATTTACAACAATACGATTGGCTGGAACTAACAGAGGTCACGCACTTAATGCCGCGATGGGCACATGGCGCAAGCCAGTGATTCTAATCTAATTGACATAAGTGTACTGCATCCTAGCTAGTAAACTGAATTAATTTGGACTAAGGCATGGGTGATAGAACAACGAGCCATCCAGTTAAGAAAGTCTGGCTCTAGCAATAACTATGTACATTTCTGGTAGAAACTAGCTGTAAGAATTGCGAATTTTTCTGTGCCGCACAATTGATCATCCAGCACGCCACAACCTACCGCCGAGTCAACGCCGCAACCTACAGCAAATGGAATGCGATAGAACAAGCAGTATCCAGAAGTAAGGACTGCAATTGGGGCTGGAACATAATAGTCCTTGAACCAATAACCTGTATAGTATTACGTTTAGCTATTGAGGATTTTAGATTAACTATAGTCTACAAAACCACAGAAGCGCAGGTTAATTTTGTAATCATTTCGCCGAAAAGAAAGGGTACTGACAATTCAACAATGATTTTTCGTTTAGTAAAGACAACAAAATCAGTTTTAGACGGATTGATGTGCAATTTTTTCTCACGGTACCATTCCTCTGTAATAAGTAGATCGTTAATTTAGATAAGACATTTAAGTGCTTATACCTAAAATGGTTAGATCACAATCCCTTGGGGCAATTCTTGGCAACTTGGACGAATATTGAGAGGCAATCTCACTCAGTCTCAACAATTGAGATCTTAGAACAGATTCGATCCAAATGACAAGGGTTTCTTTAAAGCTAAACATAGTGCAAGCATAAGTAATCGCATAAAAGGATGTGGTATCGAAACCTCCTGCAATATCCAAGAAAGTACCCACTCGAAGCTCATTATTATTAAGTGATCTTTCAATCCTTGCAATAATTTCATGTAAAGTAGTTTCACATTACCCAAACACTCTGTAAGCACGCTGCATGTTACTAAGGGGTAAGATAGTTTCTGATCCGCCAGCTTTCGGAATACAAACAACTATACTTCTGTTCCACAAATGCGGAAATGAGTTGGAGCAAATAATTCTGAATGAGAGGAAAACCTTGATAGAATTGGTAAGCCAATCTCTCTTTTGAAAAAAAGTAAGCCCTTTTAGGAAGACGAAGGACACCAAGTCGAGATCATCATGTTTAGCCCTGATTCGTCACAGAAGTTAATCCATGAAGTTCTGTAAGGGGATCAAAAGATGAGTTCTTCAGACTCTTCAGCCTTCTAGCAGCCTTCCTTAATTGCTCAGATGGAAGCACCAAAAAGGTTTGTTCTGCGTTTTTGTTTCGCAATCAGAGAACAAAAATCAATTTGTGCTTTTTTTGCTGTAAAACCGGTTTGCTGTAAAAACAAAAAAAAACACAAAAACAAAAAATTATTCAAGAAAAAAAGAAATGGTCTAACTTTAATAATTTTAATTTTCATTATAAAAATTATTTATTTATATGTATACGAGTATTATATATTTTACACATATACACATACATACGAGTATACATATAAAATTTTTTTTAGATTATTTTATTAAAGTTTTATAATTAAAATATAATAAATAAAATAATTAAATTTAAAAATTTATATTAAATTCAATAAACACTAAACACTCTATCTTCGATAATTGACTAATAACAAAAACAAAAATCATAACGCATCATGAAAAAAGGCATGTGCGACTTCTGAAATTTGGGAATGTAAGCACCGAAAATTTGAACCGATTTCACCCGATTCAATTATTTTTGATACTTTCGATCACAAAAAATGCACTAACACAAGTAAAATATTTGACACAACACAATCGCAAAAAGTATTTTGGACTGAAATACATGTCCAGGAAATGGAATAAATAAACAAAAAACAATTGGGAACAATCAATATTTCAATACCTAAATCATATTTTTTGTTTTGTTTTGCTGATTGTATAGCACGCACCACGTTGTATTTTTGTTTTTTCGTTTTTTTGTGTACAGTAAAAAGTCAAGTTGCGGGTTCTAACATGCGTTGTTAAATATTTATACAGTAAAGACACCAACCGAAAACTTTTTCAGTGGTGGTGAATATTGTCGATTGACAAACTAAAATTTTAGAACAGAAAGAAATTAAATTCAAAATTAAATTAATTTTTAATGTTAAAATATATTTTTATTTTATTTTTATTTAGTTTTATTTTATTTTTATTTTATTTTTATTTTATTTTTATTTTATTTTTATTTATTTTAATTTCATTTTTATTTTATTTTTATTTTATTTTTATTTTATTTTTATTTTATTTTTATTTTATTTTTATTTTATTTTTATTTTATTTTTATTTTATTTTTATTTTATTTTTATTTTATTTTTATTTTATTTTTATTTTATTTTTATTTTATTTTTATTTTATTTTTATTTTATTTTTATTTTATTTTTATTTTATTTTTATTTTATTTTTATTTTATTTTTATTTTATTTTTATTTTATTTTTATTTTATTTTTATTTTATTTTTATTTTATTTTTATTTTATTTTTATTTTATTTTTATTTTATTTTAATTTTATTTTAATTTTATTTTAATTTTATTTTAATTTTATTTTTATTTTATTTTAATTTTATTTTAATTTTATTTTTATTTTATTTTTATTTTATTTTAATTTTATTTTTATTTTATTTTTATTTTATTTTTATTTTATTTTTATTTTATTTTTATTTTATTTTTATTTTATTTTTATTTTATTTTTATTTTATTTTTATTTTATTTTTATTTTATTTTTATTTTATTTTTATTTTATTTTTATTTTATTTTTATTTTATTTTTATTTTATTTTTATTTTATTTTTATTTTATTTTTATTTTATTTTTATTTTATTTTTATTTTATTTTTATTTTATTTTTATTTTATTTTTATTTTATTTTTATTTTATTTTTATTTTATTTTTATTTTATTTTTATTTTATTTTTATTTTATTTTTATTTTATTTTTATTTTATTTTTATTTTATTTTTATTTTATTTTTATTTTATTTTTATTTTATTTTAATTTTATTTTAATTTTATTTTAATTTTATTTTAATTTTATTTTTATTTTATTTTAATTTTATTTTAATTTTATTTTTATTTTATTTTTATTTTATTTTAATTTTATTTTTATTTTATTTTTATTTTATTTTTATTTTATTTTTATTTTATTTTTATTTTATTTTTATTTTATTTTTATTTTATTTTTATTTTATTTTTATTTTATTTTTATTTTATTTTTATTTTATTTTTATTTTATTTTAATTTTATTTTAATTTTATTTTAATTTAATTTTTATATAATTTTTATTTTATTTTAATTTTATTTTTATTTTATTTTTATTTTATTTTAATTTTATTTTAATTTTATTTTTATTTTATTTTTATTTTATTTTTATTTTATTTTTATTTTATTTTTATTTTATTTTTATTTTATTTTTATTTTATTTTTATTTTATTTTTATTTTATTTTTATTTTATTTTTATTTTATTTTTATTTTATTTTTATTTTATTTTTATTTTATTTTTATTTTATTTTTATTTTATTTTTATTTTATTTTTATTTTAGTTTTATTTTATTTTTATTTTATTTTTATTTTATTTTTATTTTATTTTTATTTTATTTTTATTTTATTTTTATTTTATTTTTATTTTATTTTTATTTTATTTTTATTTTATTTTTATTTTATTTTTATTTTATTTTTATTTTATTTTTATTTTATTTTTATTTTATTTTTATTTTATTTTTATTTTATTTTTATTTTATTTTTATTTTATTTTTATTTTTATTTTATTTTTATTTTATTTTTATTTTATTTTTATTTTATTTTTATTTTATTTTTATTTTATTTTTATTTTATTTTTATTTTATTTTTATTTTATTTTTATTTTATTTTTATTTTATTTTTATTTTTATTTTTATTTTATTTTTATTTTATTTTTATTTTATTTTTATTTTATTTTTATTTTATTTATATTTTATTTTTATTTTATTTTTATTTTATTTTTATTTTATTTTTATTTTATTTTTATTTTATTTTTATTTTATTTTTATTTTATTTTTATTTTATTTTTATTTTATTTTTATTTTATTTTTATTTTATTTTATTTTTATTTTATTTTTATTTTATTTTTATTTTATTTTTATTTTATTTTTATTTTATTTTTATTTTATTTTTATTTTATTTTTATTTTATTTTTATTTTATTTTTATTTTATTTTTATTTTATTTTTATTTTATTTTTATTTTATTTTTATTTTATTTTTATTTTATTTTTATTTTATTTTTATTTTATTTTTATTTTATTTTTATTTTATTTTTATTTAATTTTTATTTTATTTTTATTTTATTTTTATTTTATTTTTATTTTATTTTTATTTTATTTTTATTTTATTTTTATTTTATTTTTATTTTATTTTTATTTTATTTTTATTTTATTTTTATTTTATTTTTATTTTATTTTTATTTTATTTTTATTTTATTTTTATTTTATTTTTATTTTATTTTTATTTTATTTTTATTTTATTTTTATTTTATTTTTATTTTATTTTTATTTTATTTTTATTTTATTTTTATTTTATTTTTATTTTATTTTTATTTTATTTTTATTTTATTTTTATTTTATTTTTATTTTATTTTTATTTTATTTTTATTTTATTTTTATTTTATTTTTATTTTATTTTTATTTTATTTTTATTTTATTTTTATTTTATTTTTATTTTATTTTTATTTTATTTTTATTTTATTTTTATTTTATTTTTATTTTATTTTTATTTTATTTTTATTTTATTTTTATTTTATTTTTATTTTATTTTTATTTTATTTTTATTTTATTTTTATTTTATTTTTATTTTATTTTTATTTTATTTTTATTTTATTTTTATTTTTATTTTATTTTTATTTTATTTTTATTTTATTTTTATTTTATTTTTATTTTATTTTTATTTTTATTTTATTTTTATTTTATTTCATTTTTTTTTTATTTTATTTTTATTTTATTTTTTAATGCAGATTCAGTACTTGTGCTAGATCTAAAGCAGTGTTGAGGAGGACTAAGAATCTTAAATTTGTCTAGAAATTTTTCAATACGGGATTTGATTGATTTTTTAATGATCTTCAAAATTTTTGGTTGCAATGCAATGGGCCGATAATTGTCCTTAATAGTGATATCTCCCTTTTTAAACAAAGGGGTAATTATTGCAGTTGTTAATTCATTAGGGATATAACCATTTACAAAACATTGGTTAGTAAATCGAATAAAAACTGGTGTAATTGCTTGAGCCACTAATGTTAGCGTATTCGAGCATTAAAAGTTAAGTTCTGTTTTAAGTTCTTAAATAATATTAATAATATCTGATTCCTCGACTGAATTAATAAAACATGTTCCCAAAATTTCATTAGAATAAGAACATAGTCGAATTGACTCTCGGTGATTAATATATCAGATAGACCTTCTAGTGTTGACCTAATAACAGTTGAAGAATTAATTTCAGTTATTAAATCAGTCCGACCACTTAAAGCTCCAGGCATAGACCAGATCCCTAACTTGCTGTTAAAAAAATTACCAACGGTTGCAATACAGAAGGTGACTAACATGTTAAATAAATGTCTTTTGTTTGGGCATTTCCCCAACGAATGGAAAATTGCCAAAGTATTGTGTATTTTAAAACGAAAATCACAAGTTACCGTCCAATCAGTCTATTAAGTTGTCTAGGAAAGATCTTTGAGCGACTAATAAAAGCTAGAATGTATGAGTATATAACAGAAAATAATTTACTTATAAATGAGCAATTCGGATTTAAATCGAGAAATTCTACGATTCATCAGATTCATCGTTTAACCAGTCATATCAAAACAAATCGTGAAATTCATAAATCTACGGGTATGGTACTTTTAGACCTTAAAAGTGCATTTGATGGACCAATCATGCTTATGAACACTTCTTTAAATTGGAGTCAATCAGTGAAATATCTAGGTATTCATTTAGACCAAAGATTAACTTTTAAAACTCATGTAAGTAAAATAATTGAGAAGTCATATAAATTACTAAGATGTCTATACCCATTGATAAGAAAAAATAGTAAAATGAATCTCGAAAATAAGCTACTGATATATAAATCAATGGTACTACCTATAATATCATATGGGGCTCCCATATGGTCACAATTACCAATAACGCATTTAAAAAAATTACAAATAATCCAAAATAAATTCCTCAAACTCATTAGAAATTTGCCTAAGAGATACCACACTGAGCAACTCCATTCGGAATTAAACATGAAATTAATTAGTACAGTCATAAACGAATCAAAAATAAAATGTGTGTCTAAATTGCAATATATAGATACTCCGATAATTCAAACTTTAAGTTTTGTTATATAAAATAGTAGAATTAATTTGTGCTATTGTGTACAACAAAATGTAGCATCATAGTATTTAAGTTTAAACACTTAGAAATATGATTATAAATTTTGCTTTATTGCTAAGGTTAGGTTAAGGTTTAGGCTGAATTTATATTTTAAAAATTGATTATTACAAATTTAATTCAACTTCTTGAATAATTACTGTAAATATGTACTTTTAGCTGTAGTAAAGCCCTTATAAGTGGCTCATCTCAGTGAACAAACTTTTGTAAAATAAGATAAAATTATGCCAATAAATTATTATTATTATTATTATTAAAATAAGAACGATGATTGGGACTCATACTTTGGGCAGGAAAGCTAGGAGATCTGAAATCGTTAACAATTTTAGAGAAATAAATTCCAAAATCTTTAGCAATTGAGTCAGAATCAAACAGCATATCTGAGTTAGACACAAAATTCTCTTGATATGAGTTCTATTTAAATTCATGCACAAATTATCATTAACAACAGACCAGGACTTCTTGCCATCTCTACCACATTAATTAAATTTCTTACTAAAATAGTTCTCTTTATCAGAAACTATAGAATCATTGATTTTGCTATACAATTTGAGATAGAACTTATACAGTTTTTTATTATTATTGTTGTATTATTGTGTATACTTTTATTATTATTGTTTTATTTTGATATATTTTAATATCTTATTATTGTACTGAAAAAAGTGGATTTTGATATGAAAAAAAAAATGTTTTACTTCCACAAATTTTTATATTATTTTTATTAGTTCTTTCCTTTTTAACTGTTAAATTAGCGATACTGCTGGTAGTTTGGCTTTGCTGATTTCCAACAACAAAAACTATGCTGCGGTTTGATTCACCAGTATGATTTTCAACCCTGAACATTTCAGTGGATGGATTTTTATCATTGCAAAAGTCACATTTACTATGCAAGACAATCACAGCACTAATTAAAAGCACAGCATAAAAATTTCGGGTTTCCGAAGGTAACGATTGAAAAATACTTAAAATGTTTACCGAAGTGGCGAGAAGAGGTTAAACAATTTCGTTGATGCCAAATCTCATTAAACAGTATGAGGTTTTTATAGTTACGATAATTATTAGTGATAAGGATAACCAAGTTCCAAAACATAATTTGACGCATTCAACAAGGTTGTTTAATCAATTACTAAATAAACAAACGACATCCAGTCGCCCAACATTTTGCTACATTAAACCCATTTAAAAAAAAAAAAAAAAAAAAAAAAATTTATAGCACCAAATTATTTTTATAACATTAACTTAAGATTTTAAATACATAGTTGATATTATCAGCCCATAAGAAAGAAAACAAAAGTAAGAAAATCTATTAAAAAATATAAATCATAATTCTATTAAGTCACGAATATAAAAAACATTTTAATAGACTAAAAGTTCCGACCACCCAAAAACCCCGAAAATAAGTTTTTACTGCAGTATGTATAACCACAGATAAATAATAACCAGATGAATTAATAAAACGAATTTATTGATTTTTTCAAAATCGACTGATAAAAGCGCCATTTAGCAAGTGGCATAATAAATAAGCGCAAACCGGTACCCCATGAATGTGTCTATGCTCTTATATCAACAGCGCAAAACGTTTCGTACCACGTACACATTTCATATAAATCCATCTATTGTATGAATATTGTAAACATTTAAAAAATATTGATCGTATACTTGTGTACATATTATGTATGTATGTATGTATACTAAGTATGGATAGGATGTCTTTTTTCTTCTCTTTTTGTTTGTATTTTTATTGAAATTTACGATTTTGAGTTGATTACATACATGTACGAGTACGAGTACATATATTCAGACTAAAAAAATTTATAAAATGTTTCGTTTTTGAATTAAAATTACTTGAAAAAGCTATTTGATAATTAAATGCAGAAAATAAAATTTTGGAAAATCTATTACCTACATAATTTAGTTAATTTACGAATTTTCTCAGAAAGTAGAAGAGTTACGTAAATGGTATATAATGACAGTTTTGTTTGGGCTGAGACGGAGAATTTAAGATATTTTTTCTTTAACGGATCGACTACTGATCAGAGACGCTGGATAATGGTTCAAATTTCTAATTGCAATTTGGGTCTTATGATACATCAAATGAAAGGTATTTTTATTGTAAAACCAATCAGGAAGGTTTTAACTATTGTTAACAAAAAAAATGGGATACATCTCTAAAATGTCAGTCAAAGCTTTCACTATAATAGTGAAAGCTTTAAATCTGATTAAATTTTTGTTTTATTATAATAACTTCAAATACTTAGGCTCTGCGAACTAATGAAATGCACGATTTTATCTTCCCGCTTCAGTTCGTCAGATACAGATGATGTATTCAGGAGCTAATATATTTAGGTATTTAATATTTAGGATTTTTCAACGTATGACAAAAAAAATAATTGTTGTAAGAGAAAACAGTTTACACCATTGTTATTGTAATAAAATATCTTTGATTTGTGTATAACATGACCGCTATTGCTTAAAAATTTAATCCATTACCTTACCAAGCACCCCTGCGCCAGATGATCCATTAAAGAAAAAAATATACTAATTTGACAAAAAACGAAAACCTCGTTAAAAAAAGTTGAATTGTAATACACCAAACCACATTTTAAATGTTTAACTAAATATTCTAACCATAAAAAGAAAATTGGAGCTATTTCTGAATAAGATATACTAATTCGTAAGTGTAAGATTCTTGTTTGATTTGAGTAATCAGATTCGTTCGTTTCTTATTCAAGTCAAATACGAATCTTACACTTTTGAATTCGTATTGTATTGAAAACAAGACATGCAGAAGTCCTTTCTTCTGGTCTAATGCTTAACTGATCACTATGAAATTTGAAATGGGATGATATGGAACTTGTTTTCGGAAATTTTAAGTGCGGTATCGTAATCGATTGCGATTATAATTGTTGCGCTTGCGACAATAAATTTACTAAATTTCAAATAAATTGAAGTTACAAGTTAGAGTTGAAGAAGAATTTAAAACACAAACTCGATGAAGCTAGAGTTTGTTCTCTGATAGTTCATAGTTTTATTAATTTTTTAATTTGAAAAAATAAAGATAATAAACAAAAAAATAAATAAATTCATGAAATTTAATTATATAAGTTTGAAGATTTCATTTTCCCTGCAAAACTATTCGCCAATTGGGATTTCTAGTATTTTGATAATTTCCCTTAATATATTTTTCGGCCAACCAACTGCAATGTTTTCTTATTAACACCAAAATCATAAAATTTAATGTAGATTTATTATGTTCGCAGCAAGGGTTTTGATCATTGTAAAAATCTGGAAATTTGATGCGTGTGTTATGTATGCATAATTTAACAATGTGCTCTTTTAAATTTTTAATTTGAGGTTTTTCATAGAACATTCTACCAAACATATAGATTTGGGCTTTACATATTTCAAAAAAGCAATCCGTTGGTGCCTTAAGCCTTCCTAGGTCACTTTCATCTTTGTAATAATTTTTGTGGTGAATAAGATATTCCGATGGTACTTCCATTACATCATTAGGTTTTAAATAATTATGCTCACATCCAACGCATTTTAACTTTTTAATAATTTTACACGCCACATATCCAATAAAATATCTTATTGAAGCATCTGTGAAATTGGTAGGTATATCATCCATATCTAAATTTATAAAATTGTCACTTATATCGGAGACATCTTCCATGTCAAACACGTATTCATTGGTTCCAGGTACCTCTGAAATGCCAATGGGGACACAATTTATTTCCTCCTCAATCAGTTCCGCACCGTCAGTTGGGAGTTTTAAAGATTCGTCTGAATCTTCCTTGCAATTGGCACAATTAGAAAATGGGGTTAGAATTTTGATGGTGTAGCTTTGCTATATTATGATTGAATTCGTATACTGAAGGGTTCTTGTTATGTCCATTAGCTGCCCTAATCTGCGAAAACAAGTTTTCGATAGGATCCTGATTTAATCTTGCAGTTAGTAAATATTCAATCCCAGAGTTTTCTGACTTAATTTGCAGCGCTAATTCGTTAATCCCATTAATTGTTTGAATTAATCCATCAAAACAGTAGACCGTTGTTTTTTTTACGATTTTAATCTTTGATATGTAATCAACCATATACTTTAAAAATTCTGTTATTTCGTTGTCTAACATCAAAGCACTCGCGAATTTATTTTTGCTAAATTTTGATTTCGAATTTAAGCAATCGAAGAGTTTGTCGAATTTTTCGATAAACTTAAAAGTAGCAATAGCGACTGATGCATTGTCATTACCGATCTTTCCGAGTTGAACCGCAGTTTTAATTCCAGCTGCTACACTTCTGCTTAATACCTGTACAGCTAGCTTAACCCTCATTTTCTCAAACGTGTTAGGATAAATGTGCTTCTTCGAAATTTTTGGCCAACATTTGGTTACTGAATCTTTTTCTAAATTATATAATTCTTTTACAATATTCCAACTGACTATTCCATCAGGGCATTTTAAATCGGACTTCATTAAGGTATTCCTTACTGATTTGATTAGATGTGGCGGATCGTAAATACCAATTATTTGTTGGTCGCCAGATTGTAAAAATGGTCTAGTTACTGTCATTCCACACATTTTGAATGCTTTCCGATTGCTGGATCCCTGGTCACACGTTACAGCTCTTACTTTGACACCTAGTTCCTTACATTTATCCAAATTTTCCATAATTAATAAATAAAGTTTGTCTGATGTTATGGATTGATTGGATACAAAATAACTGAGGACAAATTTCCAGTTCGAAATAATACTTCTAATCATAAAACAACAAATTATTTTTCCAATCTTGTCTTGTCTCTCAGTACCAAAATCAACGAAACCATCAATTTGATCAGAATAAATGTTATATATCAGGTCGCTTTTGATGTAGACTTCATCAAATATTAATACAACCTGTTTTAAATTTTCGCTCATACTGCTGATTTTTTCTTTAATACTTGAGAAAATATTTACATTGAACCCAGGACTTAAATGTTTAATAGGTTGCCACCTCACTAATGATGCTTTCGACGGTAGGTTTGAGTTTAGATTTTCTCGTAAATATTTATAAGTAGCGGACGATCTATAATAAATGTTTTGAGCCAGAAGCTTTTGGTTGCTGGGCCATTTCTCGTGTTTCGATCTGTAACTTGTTAACATTTTACAGAAGGTTTTGGAATTTTCGTGAATGGTCAACTGGTCAATAATTTTGGTCATTTGCTGTTTCATATATTTCGGTTTGCCTACATGTACGAGTGATTTCTTACGACTATATCTATTTATTTGTTGTTTGTAATTATTCCGGTTTAAATCGGCTATTTGCTTGTCCTTTAAATTTATAATTCGTAACGATTCATAAAATTTTAATCTGTAATAATTTTCGTTTTTTATGTTCCGTTAACAATTTTTGCAGTTAGGAGGATTAGGTGGTTCTTCGAAGACCGAAATGTCACTTTGGATATTTTCCTTATCATTCTCACTCGTGAATGGTAAACTATAGGTTTTTCCAGAGAAGCGTGTGCACATATCGGTGTCACTGTAACAAGTTTCGTCAATTTCTGAAATATTATCAACTGATAACATCGTTATCATTGACACGTTATCATCATCGGAAAAAGCGTCGAAATTATCTTGTAAATTTTCGGTTGTTACCTACTGGCTTATCGCCCAAATTTTTAGTAGGGACAGCATTTCTTCTTAACCCCGTTTTAGTGAAATATTTCTTTTCAAAATGTTTCTCACAAACCCTGATATTTTTAATATTCACATTACAATATTTAATCCACTCATTATATTTTTTATTACACTTGTTTAATTTAAAAAGTCGAATATTTTTACGTTTAGACGAATCACAATTATCTACAGCACACCTAATTCCACTTTTTCTCCTATCAAGACTGATCTCCATTATTTTAAGATCAGTTCTTTTAAAATATTTAAACAAATTCAATAATAAACAGAAACTAATAACTAATAATAAATATTTATATTTAACCAAATACGTAATACAATAAACTAATTTTCAGTTATTCACTAATATTGTTATCACTTTTCCGATCAAATTTAAGATTTTATTTTATTCGATTTTACTATAACCATGAATATTGTTTTGGTTATTACACGTTTTGTATTCACACAAAAGGAGTATTTTTCTGTTTCTATTGCATTTACTACATTTTACAAAAATGCAATTATACAAATTTTGGGAATCCCACAATACAATCCACATGCATAGCTAAATGTGGAAACAGTAGAATTGAATAAGTAAATACATAGTAAAAAAGGAAAAAATATGTATGGATTTATATGTATAATAATGTGTTAGGGTATATACATATTTTGTATTCGTCAAATGAAGGAAATAAATAATCTATTTTAAATATTGCGTTTCGTTTCGTAGCTAAATGCATTTATTTCCTTCACTGTGCTGATCGAATTTTTATGGTTGTTTTATTTTACGTTAGATGGAATTTGTGTAAACTGTATGAAAATAATTTGTAAAGGTTTTTTTCTGCGATTGGGGTTACGGTTGAAGCTTACTCAAAATAATTCACACCGTAAAATGGAGCCATTGTTTTTTTTCAAAATTTTGTTCCTATTGATTCATCTGGGTTATCTGTGGTATAACGTATATGTACATGCTCAAAACACACATATCAAGTTTTTTTAACGCAAATTAAACCTTTTTTTATTACCTTTTTTTTTACGACTGGCATGGTAGTACCATAAATGGTGAATAAAAGTATATAGCGTTATATAATTCCGCGGTTATATAACAATTTAACGTATAGGTACACATGCGATGAGAGGATTACAAATCTTGCAGATAAATTTTCTAAAACCGTTTAAGAGTTTTTTAAAAGTTTCCACCTAATCAACTTTGATTATAATATACGTAAACGATTTTTAACTTCTATGTATATGTATACACACACACGTCAAATTTAGCTTAACTACCTACATCTTAATGTATATAGAGTAAAAAAAAAAATTAAGGGTTCAACAATTCAATAACGATGTTAAAAATTTAAATTTCAAGTAAAAGTTCAAAGCACAAACAATATGAATTCGTAGAAATTTTTATTGAATCGAATTAGCCAAAATTTGCGTATAAAGCATCGTAAGACATAATACAAATATGACAAAATGTGTAACTTGAAGACGGCATTTGTATATAGAATAATGTGCACAATACTTATAAATACGAAACCATCCTCTTCATCTCGCTCACGTGAACATACACACAAAGATTAAAAACCTTTAAATTCGAAAATACTAAAAGCACGAAAATATAATAAATTTTCTTATCATATTTTCAATTTATAATTAAATTTAAAAGAATTTTTAACAAAAACTTTTCTTGATAAGATTTTTTTAACAATTGGCTTTTTCATGTTTTATTTGGAAAACTTAGTTACGTACACAAGATAAACACAAAAAAAAATTAAAAATGTTTGTCTTTACTTTTTAATTTATATGTTTTTGTTTGTTGTTTTCGTACTTTTTAATTTTCTTAAGAGACTTTATTGCTTTTCTAATTAACTATTACTCAAAAGAAAGTGACTCCAACGTACTACAAAGTAATGAAACGATTTTTTTTTTCTTGTTAAAAGAAGACAAAATTTGTTTTTAGTTTAAGGATACGTTTTTAATTCGTTCATTCATTATTATGTAAATTTATTTTATAATTATGATCTAATGGTATACGGCAATAAATCATGTTTCTTTTTGTTGGAAAAAAAACTAAAAAAAAGAAAGCATTATAATTTGGATAACAATTTTAAACTTTTTTTTGTACTTTTTTCGAAAATACAAAAGAATAATGCGGAAAGGTATAATGCAAATGAAGGAACGAAATGAAAAAATGTATCCGAGGAAATGGATTTTATATTAAAGATTGGAGGGAATTTATATCCGGCATAAATCGTTATTGTAACAATTTTTATTATAATAAAAGTTTTAATGTAGGTTTAAGGAAATTGTCTTATATTTGTTTTCCAAGTTGTTGCTGGGAGTATAAGTGGTGCTGAAGTCCACATTAAAACTTTTTTGTATAAAATAAGTAATTGCATACTAAAATTGAAACAAGTTTGTTTGGGAGTGGGGTGAAATTTTAAAAGTTAATGCTATATTGAAATTAAATACCAACGTACAATAATTTAAAGTTAGTAATTATTGAGGTGGTTTGGCATCTATTAGAGGGGGGGGGGCGCACACAAAGTGGAGTAGATTAATCTACCAGCTCCGTAGCCTTCCAGTAGGGTGCGAATCACGTGAGCTGTTCTGGTCTTGTATTAGGCAGCTGGTTGATGGATAAAATTGTGTAAGGCTTAACCTGATAACAATTCGTAAGTGTACGTGCTGCCTCCTCGTGGTAACCACTGGTAACTAAGGTCATTTGACACAATTTTGGCCATTTGGCACAGGCTAAAGTACGGCGCTAAAGGAGAAAACCTTGACAAAAAACTCTAATCTAAGGTGGAACAGCATATGCCAAGTTCAAAATATGTGGACTCTGGATACAAGGCACCCTCCAGTTTAACTTAGCCTTCCTGTAGTAAAGGTGGGTGACCTACAGGAGATTTGCAATTCCCAGCAACTCGTAAAAGTGAAATCAAACGGAAGACGGAGCATGGGTGGGAATATACGGGAGTGAAACATGACAAACTACATGATGTAGTGAACATCTAGGAGGAAGAGTAATAAGCCCAGATGATACGTATCACGTACCGGCTGGAAGTATTACCAAGTTCATTAAAAACCTGAATATTGACTGGACGGATAATTAAACAGGGTCCAGCACAATAGATCTTTTAGATCACAGTGTGAGGTGGCTTATCGCCTACATGACCCTTCAATAATAATAATATTAAGTAATTATTGAGCTACGGTACTCCACTAACCGGCACAGAAAACGGGCCACCCTAAAAAAAAAATTGTTTTGATGCGAATATCATTTGAACCGCACTAGCTAGAAACAAAAATGTGGCTGAGTTTTTTTACTTATCCCACCCACAACACGTTTTATAACTCAAAGGAAGCATGAAACAAAAACCAAATTGTAGGTCATTCAAAACAATCTTAGAAAATGTTACCATACCAACTTTGTCTGATCATGTGGGTGAGATTATTTACTTATCCCACTTATGAGGCGAATATCTTTTGAACCACACTAACATGAAACAGAAATCAAATTCAAGGTCATTTAAAACAATTTTAGAAAATACATATTACCATAACATACCTTGTATAATCTTGTGGCTGTGTTTTTTCACTTATCCTATAACATGATATTTATCTAAATTTTCAAATGTGAGCACCTCTTGAACCACACTAGCTGGAAACATGAAACAAAAACCAAATTCTAGATAATTCATAGCATTGTTAGAAAATTTTACCCTACTAATTTTGTCTTATCATGTGGGTGAGTTTTTTGCCTTTTCCACAGCTTGGATGTTAATTAAATTTGATGTGATTATCTTTTTAAACCGAACTAGCTGGAAACATGAAACAAAAACCAAATTTACGGTCATTGAAAATCATCTTGGAAAATGTGGATAAGGCCTACTTTTTCTAAACATGTGGTTGAGATTTCTCGAAATTTCAAACAAAAAGCAAAAATTGAAAAAATTTTACAATTTTTTTTAAATTTTCATAAAGATAAACACAACAACAATCATAATTAACCAATAAAAAATGTTTAGTAGCGTGTATTGCCTCTCCCCAATACGATTTTGCCATTTCTCTAAAAGCGCGCTACGAAAGAATTTGGAGACCGAATTCTTCCACCAAGAATGTCCCACACAAACTGTGGTAACACGAGATCTTGCATTATCGTACATTAGCATGAAATTATTGCCTTCAAATTGTGCTTAGGGAACAATAGATTCGGTTGAAACCAGTTAAAGCTCGGTGTGTGCTTCCATCGAAATTCCCGCCCATATAAGGGCTAATCCCGAAACGATTATTTCTGCTTTAGATGATCCTCACCCGTACAAAGTGGTGAACATATCTGGTTTTGATATTCGAGGTCTTTTAGATAGCGGAGCGTCGATAAGTATACTTGGTCACGATTCCCTAAACCTAGTAACTAATTGGGGTCTGTCCTACAAAAAACTGTTTTTGGAAGTAAAAACCGCAGATGGAACTAAAAATCAAATAATTGGATACATCGACGCCGAAGTTAAATACAATACCAGCCACACCATAAGATTTTACCTTGTCCCAACTTTACAGGGGCAATCGTGCCTGGGAATTGATTTTTGGAGCTCTTTTAGCATTGCACCACAGCTGCTAGACTCTATAGACATCGCTCTTACTGATGATTCCGATAAGCATATGCTACCACCATCCACACAACTGGAATTTGACAACATTCTATCCGATTATCCGTCCTTTGAACGCCTTGACTCGGACGTACCTCGTTGATAGAACATTATATAGAGGTCGGAGATTGTGCTCCGATCAAACAGCGGCAATACGCCGTGTCCCCCGCCATTCAGGATCTTCTTTATAAGGAGCTAGACCGAATGTTGGAAATGGGTGTCATCGGAGAAAGCTCAAGCTCGTGGTCATCCCCCGTCGTGTTGGTTCGCAAGCCAAATAAAGTGAGGTTATGCTTGGATTCGAGAAAGGTCAATGCTGTGACGAAAAAGGACCCATATCCACTCCTGCTAATAAATGGTATTCTTGGGTGGTTGAATGATGCTACTATAATCTCCAGCATTGACCTCAAAGACGCCTTTTGGCAAAATTCCTTTGAACATAAATTCGCGAGATAAAACTGCCTTTACAGTTCCGGGACGCCCACTTTGCCATTTTCGAGTCATGCCGTTTGGATTGTGCAACTCTCCCCAAACGTTATGCCGATTAATGGATAAAGTGGTGCCGCATCACCTACATACGAAAATTTTTGTTTATCTCGACGATCTGCTCGTAACCTCATCGTCAATTGCGGAGCATCTCTCATTGCTGAAACTCGTTGGAGAACGACTAAAGCAAGCCGGTCTAACAACTAATATTTCTAAAAGCAGATTTTTTATGAAGCAGGTTAAATACTTAGGCTTTATTGTGGGTAATGGGGGACTTAAAACCGATCCTGATAAAGTTGAGGCCATAAAAAAATTTTCCGTATCGACCTCCCTTAAGTAAACCAGAAGCTTATTAGGACTGACCGGATGGAATCAGAGGTTTATCCCTAATTATGCCGAAATCACAACCCCTATAACCAATCTTCTGAGAAAGAATGCCAAATTTACTTGGACACAGGAAGCTCAATTAGCCTTCGAGAAAGTCAAATACCGGCTGACTACAGCACCCGTACTCATAAATCCGGATTATTCCAAGCCATTTTATATTAGGTATGATGTGTGTAAGTATGGTGTAGGTAGTGTATTATACCAGCAGGATCAAGATGGACATGATCGACCTATTGCGTTTTTCTCCAAAAAATTGAATCAAGCCCAGTCAAATTGTACAACCACTGAGCTAGATTGCTTGGCCGCCGTTCTATCGGTAAAAAAATTTGGACCCTATATAGAAGGATATCACTTTACTATAATTACTGACCACTCTAGCCTCAAGTGGTTGATGTCCCATACAGATTTGAACGGTAGATTAGCTCGCTGGAGTATCCAGCTCCAAGCGTTCGATTTTGAAATCCACTATCAACGGGGGTCACAGAACGTCGTACCAGACACACTTTCTCGTATTTATAGTGATCAGTTAACTGCTGTCATAGCCGAGATAGATCTCCAATCCGTAGCATTTAATGACTCCGAATATGTGAACCTCCGTGAAAAAATAAGCGGTACGCCGAGTAAATACCCTTCATTCCTCATTAAAGACGATCGAATTTTCATAAAAGTAGGTGCTAACATAGAACCATCCCTATCCGATATCCCAGCATGAAAGGTTTGGGTACCTCAAAGCATGACTGCTGATTTGATAAGACAATGTCATGACGAACCATTAGCTGTCCATGAAGGCATTGCCAAAACTTTAGAACGGTTGCGACGTCTGTATTATTGGCCAGGCATGCGAAAGCAAATTTATAACTACGTATCTCAATGTTCGATGTGTAAAACCTCTATAAGCGCTAACACCCTAATAAAGCCTCCTATAAGTCAACCTGTGTTCGCACAACGGCCTTGGAAACGTATTTACATTGATTTGATGGGCCCATATCCCCGGTCTAAATCGGGAAACACCTATATATTAGTAATACTCGACCAATTCACTAAGTTTGTTTTACTAAAACCTCTTAGTTCCAGCATTACTAATAAAATAATATCGTATTTGCGAAACGAAGTTTTTCTTCTGTTTGGTGTGCCGGAACAAATACTTTTCGACAACGGATCTCAATTTGTCAGTAAAGCATTCCAACATTTGTTAGACGAATTTAATATTAGACACTGCAAAACTGCTTTTTATTCTCCACATGCGAATGCTTCGTAGCGCATAAACAGATCGGTGATAGCCGCCATTCGTGCCTATGTGAAAACAGATCATAAGACCTGGGATTCACAATTGCCCGGAGTAGCTTGTGCGCTCACAACGGCGATGCACCAGTCTACAAAATATTCACCCTATTTCCTGTTGTTCGGTTGCAATATGATCACCAATGGGAAATTGCATCCAATCCTACGAGATGTTCATTCTTTGACGGAAGAATAGAGCCAATTCCCATGCACGACCGTTTGTCTATCATTCATAGTACGCGGTAACCAAAAATCTTAACGAAGCATTTGGAAAATACTCCCATTTATATAATCTCCGGGCTAGACCAGTTAACTATAGTCCGGGACAATCAGTTTATGTACGTCAACACCCTCTGAGTGATGCATCGACAAACTTTTGTGCTAAATTTGCCACGAAATTCATTAAAGCAGTTGTAGTGGACAAAATTGGCAATGTTAACTATAAGTGTAAAGACGAATTAGGCAGAATTTTGGGTACCATACATGCAAAAGACATCAAACCGTAAAACCTCAAATACATTAAATTCAGTTTCGTAGATTTTCCCTTATATGCTCGACGAATATGCCTGTAACGATCGTGTGATGCAGGCGGTAAAATATATGATCGATGAATGTTTGAAATAACGTAACGTTTTGATTCCATTAATAAGCATTGTTACTTTCCCAAATCACAACTGCGGTTGATAAATTAACGGTTCAATTTAATCCAAAGCATTTTGTACTTATGCTTGGTTCATATGAAGTATTCGAAAGTTGAAGTTAATGAGATGCGCGTTTATATCTTTTGAAAAATACAGTATAAAATTATAAAAACGAAATCAATGACGTCAGATCTTACTTACTATTTATCAAAGACTTTGAAATACTATAGACCAGGAATAAACAAACTACGCATAACCACTCTTTAACAGAACGTATTTTTGTGGGTGATGCACTGTATAGTGAAAGCTGCACAAATTTATCAAAAGCCTTAAATAGAACACAGTAAAATGATTGAGATATATTTTCTTGGTTTGTAACACCTTAAGTAAGGGTTTCTTACCTATAGCGCCAATTTCCTAAATACATTCTGTAATATCCCTACAACGTAATCTTTTAATTTGTAAACTGTATAGATAATATCCAATATGTTTATTGGGTTCGATCATCTGTCAAATGTATATTATATATAACCTAAAAAATACATGCACATTCTAAAAATTCAAGTAACAATCAACAGCGTGTATTATTTAATTCAATAAGTATATAAATATATATATATATGTATATATATACGAAATACAACAATTGGCGACGAGTATAAAAACAATAAGCAACAAGATTGATAAAGTAAAACCAAAATTCAACATTAAAATTCAAAAACCAGATTAAAAAATTAAAATGGATGCAGAACAATTTAAAATATTTCTTGCAATACAAGCAGCTCAACAAAAATAGTTAATCGAAGCTCTTTTAACGGGAAATAAGACACATGAAGGAAGTGATAATAATTATGTGTTCGACAATTTCGATACCAAAAAGGAACCGTTTCAACAATATATCCAGCGTCTTGAAATATATTTCGACCTCAAAAAGATAAAAGAAGACAAAGGGAAATGCAACGCAATATTTTAAAACTGTATTGGCCAGGAATGTTACAGTATTATGTCAAATTTAATTGCACCAAAATCACCAATGGAAGAGGAATACGATGATTTGGTGAAAAAATTGAAAAAACACTTAAGTCCAGAACCGAAATTATTAGTGGAAAAACATCGGTTGTTAACACGAAATCAAAAACCAAATGAATCAATCGCAGATTACGTAGCAGTCATTCGAGGATTCGTACCAACATGCAAACTCAACTGCAAGGAATGTTCCGCGTCAATTGCGGATACATTCTTACTGTCGCAATTCATCAGAGGAATTAGTGACAACTCAATCAGAACAAAGTTGCTACAAGCCGGGAAATTGGAATTTAAAGGAAATTTGGAATTGGCGTTAGCATCAGATGCATCAAAGATAGATTGCAAGGGAATTGCAAATCAAAATCCAGAACAACGGGGGGGGGGGGTAGTGATGTGAGCAAAATCACAAATAATCGACAATCAAGAAGCCATATCCGTAACCGAAACAGCCAGAATCACAACTCCAGAAATCAATCAAGACCACATGGTCGAGTCAATTTTAAAGAACTAGGATTAGCGGGTCTTTGCTTACGATGTGCGCGCGACAATGACGATACCATTAATTGCAAGATCAATAGAGAAAGACTTCACTGATCAAGCAGAGACATGTTACGTAAATATCGGAACAGAAGGAAAGGATCAGCAATTCTAAGTTGATTCGGGAGCAGGATACATACTCTGATTCCGAAGGACACTTTTGAGAATCTCAATATTTCAAATCCAGTGAGACAGACAAACATAGAATTCCGATGCCTATGAAGTTTATACTATATTTTACTAAAATTGTTTTAGTATGATTTTAGTAAATTCTTCACATGGGCACACAACGGGATGAATATTTTACTAAAACAGTACTAAACTCAAAAATAATGCTACTCAAATAATGACATTTAGGGGAATTAAGTTGGTCAGGTTCCATTCAAAGTTGTTGTGTACTAGTAAGACCAAAATATAAAATTAGTTGTTTATTTAAAATTTTTTTACTGGCCCATTGGACTTTGTCTACGCTTAGTATTAAAAACTAAAAATCTCAATTTACTGCTAAAGCCGAAATATAAAATTAAATGTTTAATTAAAAAAATTTTATTGGCCCAAAATCACACGATAACTATCGGTTAAGCTATAGGTTCAGCTATATCTTTGCTACCCTTACTAATAGAACTTCCCAATTTTTTGCATAGATATAGCTGAACCTTTAGCTTAACCGATAGTTATCGTGTGATATTGGGCCAGTAAAATTTTTTTAATTAAACATTTAATTTTATGTTTCGGCCCTTAGTAGTAAATTGAGGTTTATAGTTTTTAATACTAAGGGTAGCAAAGTTCAATAGAACTTCCCAATTTTTTGCATAGATATAGCTGAACCTATAGCTAAACCGATAGTTATCGTGTGATATTGGGCCAGTAAAATTTTTTTAATTAAACATTTAATTTTATATTTCGGCCCTTAGTAGTAAATTGAGATTTTTAGTTTTTAATACTAAGGGTAGCAAAGTTCAATAGAACTTCCCAATTTTTTGCATAGATATAGCTGAACCTATAGCTTAAGCGTTAGTTATCTTGTGATATTGGGCCAGTAAAATTTTTTTTTATTAAACATTTAATTTTATATTTTGGCCCTTAGTAGTAAATTGAGGTTTTTAGTTTTTAATACTAAGGGTAGCAAAGTTCAATAGAACTTCCCAATTTTTTGCATAGATATAGCTGAACCTAACCTATAGCTTAACCGATAGTTATCGTGTGATTTTGGGCCAGTAAAATTGTTTTAATTAAACATTTAATTTTATATTTCTACGAAACCAAATATACAATTAAATTGAATCGAATTGTTTATGTAAATTAATTAAATGCATGTCGAAACACCAATCTATCGATTTACGGTATATATTTTTACAAAATACTGTCATGTTAAAAATAAACTACAAGTGATCCATATTTGCGTAAGGCAAATATGGATCACTTGTAGTTTATTTTTAACATAGCGGTATTTAGATATTTTAATTGCATAAGCAATAGTATTAAACTACTATTGCTTACAAAATTAAAATTATTACATTTATTTCATTTACGAAATTCAAACTTTTCGTTTTTTACACAAAATTAAAATAAAAATTAGCTTAACGAAATTTTGATTTTAATGTATTTTTATGCAACGAATAAATTCGTTTAGCAGGGAATTAGTGCAGTTGTTTTTCCTGATTATCAAAATATACTTTGCAAGATTAATTTTAATAATTTCTTTTATTGATGAATTACCCCTGAATGTATGCATTTGGGTAGCCAATACAGTTATTTATATTTAGTAAGAATTAGTAAATACTTCATTCGCGTGAATTCCGATCATATCTGAAAGAAATTTTTAAACCTCATGGAGTAGCAACGGTAAAGCCGATATACAAGGACAAAATAATTACGGAAGAAATGTATATAGTCGATACAGGACGACAAGCTATTTTGGGAAGAACATGGATTCGAAATCTCAACATCAATTTACAATAATTAGTTGGGAAGAATGCAGGTGAATTAGTAAATGAAATTCTGTCAACTGAAAATGTCAAAGAGGACATTCGCACACTCAAGACATAATATAGTGAAATTTTTGAACAAAAAGTGGGGAAAATTCCAGATGTCCAGTGTTCACTAAAACTTAGACCAGATGCTAAACCAATATTTCACAAAGCAAGAGAGGAACCGTTTTTACGAAGAGAACAAATCGAAAATGAATTAAACATTCTTGAACAAGAAGGAATAATTACGAAGGTTAATACATCCGATTGGGGATCACCGTTAGTGTGTATTGAGGAAATTCTTAACAAATTAAAAAATTCTAAGTATTTTTGTACATTAGATTTATTCAAAGCGTATCATCATGTCCAAATGGATGAGGATAGTGCAAAAATTCAAACGATAACCACACATAAGGGTACTTACAAATTCAACAGACTAGCGTTTGGCATTAAAACGGCTCCAAGCGAATTTCATCGAATACTAGACCAGGTGCTTCAAGGTCTGGATGGTACGTCAACCTACTTCGAGGAAATAAAAAATGCGAAAAAATGCAAATTCTTCCAGACGAAAATCAATTATCTGAGATATCACATCGAACAAAATAAAATATCAAAGACTTCAGAGAAAATAAAGGCGGTAATGCGGTAATAACACTCGCGAAGTTCAATAATTTCTTGGACTGATCACGTATTATTCGAAATTAAAGAAGCAGCTACACTCACACATCCACTTCGCTGGCTTCTACATAGTAAAGTAATTTCGATGGACAGCAAAGTGTGAAGCATCATTTATGAGATTAAAAACAGAAATAGCAAGTGATAAAATTGTACTGCCATTCGATCCAGCGTTACCCATCACCGTATCATGCGATGCAAGCCCAGTCGGAATAGCGGGAATATTATCTCAAGTAATTCAAGGGGAAGAAAAACCGGTTGCGTTCATATCTCGTTCACTGTCTATTGCAGAACAAAATTATAGCCAGTTAGACCGTGAAGCACTAGCAATTTATTACATGTACTTATACGGTCAGAAGTTCAAGCTAGTAACGGACAACAAACCCTTAACACATATTTTCAAACTGAATAGAAATTTACCTTCGATGACATCCAGCCGCTTACTGCGTTACGCTTCATTTCACTCAGAATTCCAGTACACCATAGAACATCAAGAAGCTGAAAAACAACAAAATGTTGATTATTTTTCGCGAGCACCGATTGACGCGAAATTACATTAGATGAGGATGATACAGATATACAATATCCCTCTCCACCATCTTCATGGTGGCACAATCTTCAGAGGGACAAGAGTTGTAGTTCCAGTAAGCCTTCAAAATGAAGTTTTGAAAGAATTACACCATACACATCTAGGCATATGGAAAATGAAAAGCCTGGCTCGCCGATATGTCTATTGGAAAAACATCGACATCGATATTACGTCAATTGCGAAAAGTTGCAATGCGTGTGCCGAAAATCAAAAATCGCCCAGAAACGTAGAAACACCACTGGGAAGAACCGGAACAAAATTTCGAGCGAATTCATCTTGATTATGCAGGACCGTGCAAGGGACAATTTTTTCTAATTGTAGTTAATGCAAAATCGAAGTGGCCAGAAATCGAAATTACAAACTGTAGCCCTACAACCGAGATGACAATTGAAAAGTTAAAATCAATTTTTGCCTACCATAGATTTCCAAAGGTAATGGTATCGGACAATGCTACCATTTTTAAAAGTGAAAAGTTTATTAATTTTTGTTCAGAACGAGGAATTTTTCAAAAGTTCATTGCGCCATACAATCCAGCGACAAACGGGCAGGCAGAACGTTATGTGCAGACTTTCAAGAATAAATTAAAAGCAATGGAAAATGAAGGTGGTTCTAGTGCCGATAAGGTTCGCGAAATTATATTAAGATATCGAGCTACGCACCTTTAAATAACGGAAAAAGTCCAGCAGAAAATCTGTTCCAGAGAAAACTCAGAATCAAACTTGATGCACTTCTACCAACAGGTCATACTGCCAATAAAGCCAACGAGAACATATAAGTTATTGCCTATTATATAGGTCACGTAAAATGGTTTCCAGGTATTGTGTTACACAAATTTGGACGACTTTACTACTTAGTAAAGTTGGATACGGGGTACTGATTGAAAAGGCACATCAATCAATTAAAAAGCACGGAGAGTGCAATTACTTCAAGTAAACAACAACCACGAGTAACATTTAATCAACCAGTTCGAAATCCAATCCGTCAATATCATACAAACAGCAGTCCGAGTCGATATCAATCAAACATTAACAACAGAAGGGATGAATCATCAGGTATAGAAGAATTCATTTATCCTTCAATAAATATTCCAGAGCAGGAAGTTCACCCGAATACAAGCAACGATCTTACAAGACGATCAGATAGAGAGCGACATCCTCCAACATACTTACAAGACTACAATTTGGAATAGCCGAGAAGTGATCTAATAAGTATAGGAAACTGTAATACCACCCCCCCCCCCCTCAACGTCTTTTAGGGTTAATCTTTTGATGAGTAAACTGTATATATAATATCCAATATTTTTATTGGGTTCGACCATCTGTCAAATGTATATTATATAACGTGTTTTCGGGGAATTCGCTTAGTTAAAGAAAAGCGGAAATTGGTTTCGAAGTTGTTATACGGCGTATTTACGGTGTAAGCTTTAAGACTAACGTTCAGTGAATTAGAAAAGGTGCGGAAGTACAAAACGTGGTTATAGTGTGTATATGTAAAATACAGTAACGGTGATATACTACCGCCAGCTTTCTAACCTTTTGAAATTTGTATGAAACAAAACGTGGTTGCGGTGGGTTAATATATAGAAACAGTAACGGTAATATACTATCGCAAGACAGAGTTACGTAGCTGCAGAATCGGTCGTAAAAACAAAAATAAATCCAATGACCATAACACAAGTGATGATGATTTCTATCAACGAATGGAGTCATTATTTAAACAGGCAATTAATAATGAGGGAAGTTTCGCGAACCGTCGGTCATCGCATGGAAATCAACAATCAGCTGAGGATGCCGGAAAAAGCAGTGAGTCTAAAGAAGAAATAGCGGAAAAATTATTAGAGCTAAAAAATAAAGAGATTGAGCTTTTGCAAAGGGAGAACAGTTTATTAAGAAGAAGTGAAAGTTCGGTAAATACTCAAGCAGTATTTAATTACTTTGAGAGAAATTGCAAAACGAGGTTGCATTGAAGATGAAGCCATCTTTCAGTATTGCATAGCCGGAATCGATGACAAAGAAATAAATAAAGCAATACTATACGGGGCAATATCGATGCACGAATTCCAAGAAAAATTAGGTATTTACAATTTCGGAGAAAGAGGATGGAAAGGACATGAAGCGTCACAAGTTTAGAAGAGTTCAACATTGCTTTGGATGTGGAAGCAGGAACCATAGAGGTGACAAGTGTCCTGAAAATGAGAAAGGCCCTAAGTGCTACAACTGCAATGAATTTGGACGTATTTCACCTAAATGTCCAAAAAAATGGATGCTGCCAAAAACAGGGTGCTGACAGTCCAAAATGAAACAACTGACAGTACAAAAGATGTTAAGAAATTAATTAAGCAAGGTGTTGATCATTATGCACTAGTGGATACGGGCAGTGATCTTAATTTAATGTCAATGCATAAATATTTACGGATAGGAAAGCCACCTCTCATGAACCAAACAACTAAGTTCAAGGGAGCGGGTTCAAACAATATTGCGACTCTCGGATTGTTCCATACAGATGTGCAAATTGATAGTGAAGTTTACGAGACTGTTTTCCATGTCGTAGCAGATGACGTTTTACCATGTGAAGTAATTATTGGTAAGAAGTTACTGAACCAAACTATTACGATTCTTACTCCGAATAGCATTACAATGAATCTATTTATGCCGGAACAATTCTGTTTGGCGATTGACCGCGGCAACGTGGATCTCAATTTAAATCACGTTAGAAACCGAAGCAATGCCGAAATTATCAAAGGTATGATTGTAAACTATACTCCTCAAAGACTCCAGTTGGAAAATGATGTGAAAATGAAAATCATTTGAAATGATGAGAAACCGATTTTCCAAAAGCCTCGACGACTTTCGCCGCTGGAAAAAACTATTGTTGACAAACAAGTGCGGGAATGGCTATAAGAAGGCATAATAAGACATAGTAACTCAGAATTTGCTAGTCCAATAGTTTTGGCAAATAAGAAAGACGGTTCCAAGCGGCTCTGTATAGATAACAGAAAAATTAATGAAAAAATCATCAAAGACAGGTATCCAATTAATCTAATGGACGATCAAATTGATCAGCTGCAAGGTGCTTCTATTTTCTCTACTTTAGATTTACAAAACGGGTTTTTTCACGTTCTAGTAGAAGAGTGCTCCATTAAGTACACTGCCTTCATTACGTCGATGGGTCACTACGAGTTTTTACGGGCACCATTTGGCCTATGCCACTCGCGAGCTGCATTCCAACGCTTTATCAACAATGTATTTAAACCATTAAGCGCGTTGGGGATAGTGTGTATTTATATGGATGACCTAATAATCCCAGCGGGAAACGAGAAGGAAGCAATTACTCGATTGGAAATCCTGTTGAAGAAAAAGCATGGACTCCAGATTAATTGGTCCAAATGTCAACTTTTGTGTTCCTGCATTGAATACCTAGGGTACGAAATTGAAAGTGGGTGGCTCCGGCCATGTAAGAGTAAAAAGGAGGCCATACTAAAGTTTCCAGAACCGAATACTTTCAAGAAACTCCAGTCGTTTTTAGGCCTAACGGGATATTTTAGCAAATTTGTGAAAAACTATTCTATATATGCAAAACCTCTCTCAGATCTTCTGAGAAAGGATACGGTGTTTAAGTTCGAAGCCGAACAGAAGAATTCCTTTAACCAGCTAAAACAAATATTTGTGAAAGAACCGGTTCTCCGAATTTACTCTGTAAGTGCTGAGACACAGCTTCACACGGACGCGTGCAAGATCAGGTTAGGAGCAATTCTTCTTAAGAAATTCGACGGTGTTCAGCAGTTTCATCCTGTTCATTTCTATAGCAAGAAAACATCCGACTGTGAAGAACGATATAGTAGCTATGAACTTGAGGTCCTGGCGATTGTTAGAGCGTTAAAGAAATTTCGTGTATATCTCTTGGGATTGGAATTTATTATAGCCACGGATTGCGCTGCTTTTAAATATACAATGGAGAGCAAGGAATTAACATCAAGAATTGCAGGATGGGCACTGCAGTTGCAGGAATTTAATTATAAACTAGAGCACCGTCCATCCCAACGAATGCAACACGTGGATGCATTAAGCAGGAGTCCGGTTGTTTTACTCATTGAGGAAGGTGTTACAGCGAGAATAAAGACGGCACAGAAAGACGATGAACATTTAAAGGCGATATTGGAGCTCTTAAAATCAGGCCCGTATAATGATTATATAACCACTAATGGAATTTTGTTTAAATTTATTCTAGGTAGTCCGTTGATAGTTGTCCCGAGAAAAATGCAAGCAGAGGTCATTAAGGTG